>CM073142.1:26880651-27385651 GCA_037039145.1 Fundulus diaphanus | reverse complement strand
CTGCGCCTGTGCATAGGGAGATCATTTAAATCTGTCGCTCGGCATGACACATTCGCGCTCAATGTGAACGCACCTTTACACTTACCTTGGGCTCACACTGACTACAGTACGGATTGCGGTCCTGATCCAGTTCCGGTTTACCGCAGACCGCAACTCACACTGCTCATAGGGAAACAGTGGCCAGCTGTGGCTCCGGCTGTGGAAATCGTGCTGGCAAAAACAGAAGTTCATCTAGTCCTTTCTGTTGCTATCCCTCATAAATGATTAAAAAACTCTTATTCAGGAGCTTGATCCGGGGACCGCTGCAGCGTCCGGACAAACTTCCTTCTTACAGAACTTTTTGCAGCACGGCACAGCCTCAGTAAACGGACCCGCAACCGCATGTAACTGATGTGAGTGGACACACTGATTTTTAATTATGTGGGTTCCTTGCGGTGCCGTAACTGTATCTGCACGGTATTCAATGTGAGCCCGTAGTTTGTGTACCGCCTTTAATGGATTCAGTCTTGTCTGGAGGTCTCGCCATCCCTCAAAGCAATTTCTAAACACTACATCATGTTTGACTTTCTGTGGGATGTACTTCTTCTTAAATGCTGTGCTAACTAAGGGATATATTTAATGGGATCTTCCAGAAAGTTCTCCTTTTGTCTCATCAGTCCAAATAATATTTTCTCCAAATTCCTGAGGATAACCAGGAAGTGTTTTGGCCACAGGAAGATGATCCTTTGTGCTCTTTTTGGACAGTAGGGATTTTCACCTTGGAATTTTTGCATCACAATAAAAATATATGTCTACAAAGTTGTTGGTGTGCTCTGTAACACTTCCATAAAACAAAAGCAACGATGCAAAAGAATTAAGACATATGAGTCATATTAAATAATTAAATGGAACCTAAGCACCTGTCTTTATTAAAAAAGTGACTCAGTCTAGGCTAAGGTCAAAATTCTTACTAATATGCAAAATGTTTGATTGTTTCCTGCAGATGTTATGCAGATGCAGATTGTTAAAGAAGAAGCTCCTGTAGACGACAGATCTTTTGCCGACCTGGATGACCCAAAGAACCCCCATGTAAAAGAGGAGCAGGAGGAAGTCTGCACCAGTCTGTGGGGCGAACAGCTCAGTGGGAAGGAGGAGATTGATGCCATTGGTTTTCTAGTCACTCCTACTCCTATAAAGACTGATGATAAGGAACTGTCTCCTCTGCTCTCACCCCTTTATCCAGAACCAATTAAATTTAGTGAGCTTCCAGAAGAGAATGATGGAGGAGGAGAATCCATCAGGATACAAGATCATGGAGATAATTTCATTTCCTTAAAGATGGAAGACACTGAGAAGAATGAAGTGGGCAATGATGTACAGCACTGTGTATCAGAGTTGAAATACTTATCAGAAACTGGACTGAAAACTAGGGAGATGAACAATTTGTGGAAGGAGGGCAGAGCTCTTGAAACAGATGGAAACATTAACAAACCTTTCCATTTCTCGCTGGATGATAAATTTTTTACAGAGAGAAAAAATATGGACTCACAAAGAAAAGTGCAAACAGGAGAGAAGTTTTGCTGTGAAGATTGTGGTAAAACATTTAATGGACATTGCCCTTTAAACATGCATAGAAGAATACACACAGGAGAGAAACCTTTCTGTTGTGATCAATGTGGACAAAGCTTTACCTTTAAAACAAATTTAAACGTTCACATGAGAATCCATACAGGACAGAAACCTTTCTGTTGCGGTCAATGTGGACAAAGATTTTGCCACAAAGCATATTTAAACTCACACCTTAAAATCCACACAGGAGAGAGACCTTTCTGTTGTGATCGATGTGGCCAAAGATTTACATATAAAACAAATCTAAACACTCACATGAGAATTCATACAGGACAGAAACCTTTCTGTTGTGGTCAATGTGGACAAAGATTTAGCCAAAAAGCATCTTTAAACACTCACCTTAAAATCCACACCGGAGAGAGACCTTTCTGTTGTGATCTATGTGGGAAAAGATTTAGGCAAAGAGCAACTTTAAAAACACACCTGAGGATCCACACAGGAGAGAAACCTTTCTCTTGTGATCAATGTGGGCAAAGATTTAGTGATAAAAGAAATTTAAACACACACATGAAAATCCACATAGAACAAAAATCTTTTTGTTGTGAGCAATGTGGACAAAGATTCAGCCAAAAAACAAACTTGGGCAGTCATATGAGAATCCACACAGGAGAGAAACCTTTCTGTTGTGATCAATGTGGAAAAACATACAGGTATAAAACCTGTTTAAACAGACACATGATGATCCATACAGGTCAGAAACCTTTCTGTTGTGATCAGTGTGGACAAAGATTTAGCCATAAAAATGTTTTAACCACACATATAAGAATTCACACTGGACAGAAACCTTTCCGTTGTGATTTGTGTGGACAACGATTTAGTCAGAAACCAACTTTAACATCTCACATGAGAGTCCACACACGAGAGAAACCTTTCTGTTGTGATCTGTGTGGAAAAAGATTTAGTCATAAAGTAACTTTAAAGAGACACATTAGAATCCATACTGAAGGGGAAATTCCTCAGCTATGACTAATCACTCAAACTGCACAGTTATAGATGGCTGTCAAATGTATGTTAAGAATACAACAGGCTGAGCGAAGGTGTGTTTTTAGTGCATTATATAAACACTTTTATTGTTTCAGAGACAGAACAAGGGCACATTGCTGTCATTTACTATTAACCATGAGCTCCTCTGTATACCAAAATATCTTTGAGTAAAGATAATGCTGATTAGCTGAGACTTGGACCAAAGTACGGATTAACTAAAAAATAAGGAGTCAAGGTGTTGTAAAGCCCAGACCAAACCTTGATTGAAATATTAGGATCTCACTTGGGCTGTGCTGAATTCGATGTCTGCAAATCTTAAGGCAAGTTTATTTATAAAGCTCTTTTCAGTAAGATGATTCAAAGTGCTGTTCATGAAAGGAAAACATTACAGAGACAGAGGAAAAACATTACAAAGGAAGGCACATTGCAGTGGAATAGTAGCAGCAGACCAAGATATAAGACAATTTGGACTACAAACTTCAATATTAACAGTTAAAGGC
The DNA here is from genome assembly GCA_037039145.1 of Fundulus diaphanus. Lineage (NCBI taxonomy): Eukaryota > Metazoa > Chordata > Actinopteri > Cyprinodontiformes > Fundulidae > Fundulus > Fundulus diaphanus. Next base: position 27,382,559 of record CM073142.1, on the reverse strand, counting down.
AGTTCTAAACAAATAGGTTTTTAACCTAGATTTAAAGGAACTTAGGGTTTCAGCACTTTCACAGTCCTCTGGGAGTTTGTTCCAGATAAGTGGATCTTAAAAACTAAATGTGGCTTCTCCATGTTTGGTTCTAGTTCTTGGTATGCAGAGTAGGTTTGAGCTAGTAGACCAGAGTGGTCTGGATGGCTGATACACTGACAGCAAGTCTGTAATGTATTTACAGTAGGTGCTAAGCCATTTAGTGAAAAATGTTAAAGTCTATTCTCAGAGATACAGGGAGCCAGTGTGAGGACTTTAGAACTGAGGTGATGTGCTCTACTTTCTTAATCTTAGTGAGGATACGGGCAGCAGCGTTCTGGAACAACTGCAGCTGTCTGATCAACTTTTTTGGCAGACCCGTGAAAACACTGTTGCAGTAATTGATTTGACTAAAGATAAACACATGGATTCATTTTTCCAAATACTGCTGAGACAGTAATCCTTTAATCCTGGAAATGTTCTTCAGGTGACACAAGGCCAACTTTGTAATTGTGTTTTGATGCCTTTGGAGGTTCAGGTCATCACTACATCCAGATTTTGGGCCTGATAGGTGGTTACTAGCTAAAGGAGCTGAAGCTGTTCATTCATTTTTGATTGCTCGTCTATTGGTTTTGTTTTTATTAAATTGAAGAACATTTTGGCACATTCATGCATTGATAACTTCTAAGCACAATTGAATTGGTTCATAGTAACCTGGTGATATGATGATGTAGAACCGTGTGTGATCTGAATAGTTATGATAACTGTTGTTGTTTTTATGATCTGAGCTAGAGGGAGGATGCAGATATTGAATAGGAGGGACCCAGGATGGAACCTTTGGGAATACCCACATGTAATCTCTGTCAACTCTGATGTAAAGTTACCTACTGACACAAAAAGGTATCTGTCATTTAAGTTGGATTTAAACCAATGGAGTGATGTGCCAGAAAGGCGGACCCAGTTACCCTGATTTTAGCTTCATTGTGTTACAGCCATGCTTGAGTTATTTTTTTAATGTAATTTAAATCTTTCCATGTGATCAGTTGTGATGATTTAATATTACATTTGTGGATGTGAACTGAATCTGCTATAAAGTGCATTTGGATGAAATTTAACCAGTTATAAATTAACAAAATAAAAATATGATTTAATATAATATTGGGGCTCCAGCTATTAATTATTTTAGTTATCGATTGTTTTTTCAATTTATCAATTAACCTAAAAAAGGATACTTTGAGTAACTTCTTAACCACAACTCTCTTCTGTTGGTGTGTCAGCAGTGGTGGCTACCACTACTCACACTCTACTTCCCCCCCCTCTAAAACATTAGACACTGTAACAAAGGCTGTAATCAACAATTGTTTTTTTATTGATTAATTTGTTGAATATTTTTTAATAATTTGTCTAACACATGGGTTGAAGTTCTCCGTTGCTGCAACGGATTTCCGTCAATTTGAAAATAAGGACAAACAATAGGTCCACTTGGTTCCGTTTAGACTTTTCATTCAAGGTTTTAAACTTAAGCTGCTCTCAACCAATGAAACTTGGCAGAGTCGGGACATTAGCCAATCAGAAAGAGAATAAGGCGTGTCTTTGCAAAGTGGACATCTGCTAGTGTGAGGTTTGTTGGTGTTCAATCATTTTAACTTTTGGAAGAAAATCCCAAACTGGCCACAGATGGCATGAATGAAAGTGGTGGTGGTCAAAGGTTTTCTTTGGATTTATGCAAACCAGCAAGTCATAAAGTGCAGCAGCTCGAACATCTGACAACAACTGCCTCGGTAAAGCTGGGCATACACTGTACGAGTTTTTCAGTCGTGGTACTTATATACATCTCAAACTGTGCGACGGAACCGCGGGGTTTAAAAGTTCACCGCTCACGATCTGTGTACGGCGCGACGCTCGGACGTGACCGGAGTGCTCACACTGTACGTCCGAACGTAGACAGAAGAAGACGAAGAAGAAGACGGAAGTGTCGATGGCTGTGGATAGCAGATTCTAATATAACAGATCTTGAATTATCTCAAATAAATGGCAGTAAAACAGTTATTAGATCAATACTTCATCCATCTGTGTTCTGTGTTGTCCGAGAGGAAGACGGAAGAAGAATCTACTTGTTTACGCGTGCGCACTGCGCGAGGTTGGGGGAAAAACGGCTCGTAAACTGTCGTAGCTCTGCTTGAACAGCAGGATTCGCTCACGAAAACCTCACGACGGCCGACTGAATTTCAAACGTTTGATTTCAACCGACCGTCCGATTCCTGATCGGGAGGTGGTCATGAGAAGCCAGTCGCCCCTCCTCCCCCCCTCTACGATCAAGCTGAAATTCGGCCCGATTCAAAAAATACTCGAACGACTGAAGAATCGACCCGAAAAGGGCAAAAACTCGTACAGTGTATGCGGGGCTTTAGTGTGTCTATCGCTGCTGTTGTTATATTAATGAGTGGTGTTTCCACCTGTGGCCATATCAGTTGTCAGCGTTTATTCCCTCACTTCCAGGAGCTTAGCTGACAAACGCGGGCGACCATCCGGGGGTCTCCTTGCGATTCACTATTACGTTTTGTTTAAAACGCAAAGAAGAGTAGCACGCTAGCTCATGATAATTTAGCATGAATGTGCTGAAGAAGGGTCGGATATATAGACCGTTAATGGTGGTGTTAAGAATAAATAGAGATGTGCTTGGCTGAGAGACACGGATGAGAATGGGAAGACTGTCGGTCCTGGGGCAAAAAACATAACCTGCCAGGACTGTTAATGTGCATAATATGGCACTAAATACCACACATTTTCTGCAGCACACCTCTTTACCTGTTAAAAGGCTACAGAAAAAGGCACTTGTATTGATGCCCAACTGTGTGCGTAACCAGAAAGTTTGCACATGTGCGTTCAGTATCAAATGCACATGCCTCTTATCTCTGCACCCATTGCATTGCTGCTCAGTATAAAACAGAATTTTTGCAAAACTGCAAAAAAGGGTGTTTTGTTTAAATGCAGATGAGTCAACAAATGCAAACAGAATTATTAATGTACCAGTGTGATGATGATGATGATGATGATGATGACTTGGGTGAAGTGTTGATTCTGCATCTGGCCTCCAGAAAGGTCAAAATTGCAAATGCAGTAACTGCCACACAATGAATAAAAATCAATATAAACCTACACAGAAAAATGTATAGTCTTTCATTTGTGTGATAAAATTATGAACTCAAACTAGCAAACTAGCAAATAGCTAGAAACATTTTCAAATTAAACATTGAAGGCAAAATTTGTTTTAAATCACTTCCCTGTTGTCGTCAGTATTTCAGTAGTGTGGTTTGTATGTGTCACCTTTTATTGTAATATAAAATTAATTTATAACCACCTTAAGATCACCCTATGGAAAAAACATAGTACTAAGTAAAATAAAAAAAAGATAAATAATTTGAACTTGCATTCACTTAGATAGATATGAAAGTCAGAAATTAACGAAATGACAGGGTTGTGGTTGGCCTTGTTTGTTCATAGGGTTGATTTATATTGAATTTGACAGGGACTTAATAGACAGGTGTGAAGCAGATGATGTAATGATGTAACCTGACTTCCGCCAGATGTATGTCGCTCCGCCTAGCTTCACTCACATACTCATCTGGGACACCTCCATAGGAATTGCCTTTATTGAAGGCTGGGCCTTATCAAAAATCCTTGCATATGATTGGATAAGCCACTTGTCTGTCATCTTTATCGACGTGCTATTTCAACCACTCACACTGAAGCTAACCTGTGACACTGATGAGAGCGACGCAGGAAAACAAAAAATTGCCAAATCCGGTCGGGAGAAGGGCGAAAACATCGTTATCACCAACAAAAGCCTTCAGAGCCGTTCTCTGATGTTCTTTTAATGAAACAATATTAGGTAGATTGGACAACACGGAAGAAATAGCAGCATCAATGTTAACGCTTGCTTCCTCGACGAGCCGCCATTGTTATCAAAACAGTCTCACGTCATGGTCGCTTCTCCACTACGTCACATCTATGAAACTCCAGCCCTGATTGACCAGACAATAAAATTGGTTGGAGAAATCACTCTCTATGGGAGAGGTCCCAGATGTATGTGAGTGAAGCTATAGGCGGAGCGACATACATCTGGCGGAAGTCAGGTTAGTAATGATGCAAGCTGCTGTCTTTTGTACTAGTCGCAGTTTATGGAGTGTTTTCTGGGTTACAGGGAGGAAAGGGAGTTGAAATTGTAAAGTCGAGAAGTGAGTGGACTGTGAACCAGTTTGTCAAAAGTGTGAAGGAAGAACTTGCTTGATGCTGCAAAGATGAAAGTAAGTTAACCAGGTGATGTTATGGATGTGGAACGTGAAGGAGAGGATGGAGAGGGCTGTCCAGGATAATGCCATGGCTCTCTGTAGCTGAAAGGAGAAGAGAGATACAGGAATTGACAATGCATATTTTAAAACTGCCAGATTTGGTTAAAGTTGACTTTGCTGAGATCAGGTGTGGGAAGGGGGAGACACAGAGGCCTCGCACAGACAGTGTCTGGTAAGAAACTCCAGCCAGGAAGCACCCCACAGTACAGGAGATTTCTTAGCACCTAAGTGGCCTAAGATGATAGCAAAGAGTGGGCCTGGTTTAACAATGACCTGGATAACATCCTTGAATCTACATTAATGAGCATAGCAGAACAAAACGTGACTGCTCTCATGGAGATTACAGTCTCACTAGAGAGCAAATTGGGAAAATAGAGTAAACGGTTGGCACCAACACAAGAAAACAACCAAACAAGAGAAAGAGAAATTTGTAACTTAAGGACAGAGATCAAAAACCTGAACAGAAGGTTCAAAATAAGTCATGCTGAGGAAAGTGAAGGAATAGAGGAGCTTACGAGCAGTCTTAAGGCCCATTCATACCCTACGTTTGGCCTACACGTCCGTATTTCTGTCCGTACGTTCTATCCGTTGACTCCTTCATACCTCCATCCGTTGAGGTGCGCAATAACCAATATTTCCTCTAGGTGGCAGTGCTGGGCGCCAATGATTCGTCACTGATCAAACATGGCGACGGTCCAAGACGTGATTTTGTTGTATTTGCTCCTTAAGTAAACTTTTTGTTTGTCCCCGTGCCCCGGACACGACACATCATATGTGTGGGTAGTTGCGGACAAGCTCCGCAAGTTGTTCCTCGAATCCCGCCATTGTTTAAAGCCCAGAATTACAACCTTCTTCGTGGTTTTGTTGACATTTTGTACTACAAACTCAATAGCACCCCCACCGTTTCCGGTAGTATTGCTCCGTATTGCTCCGTTGAGTCCGTAAAGGCCCATTCATACCTCACGTAAAAGACGGATACGGATACGTGTGGAGTGTTTCATACGTTCTAACCGTCGATTTCGTCCGTACTTTGACACGAAAATTGGGAGCTTACGCTTACGGACTCAACGGATCAATACGGAGCAATACTACCGGAAACGGTGGGGGCGCTATTGAGTTTGTAGTACAAAATGTCAACAAAACCACGAAGAAGGTTGTAATTCTGGGCTTTAAACAATGGCGGGATTCGAGGAACAACTTGCGGAGCTTGTCCGCAACTACCCACACATATGATGTGTCGTGTCCGGGGCACAGGGACAAACAAAAAGTTTACTTAAGGAGCAAATACAACAACGTCACGTCTTGGACCGTCGCCATGTTTGATCAGTGACGAATCATTGGCGCCCAGCACTGCCACCTAGAGGAAATATTGGTTATTGCGCACCTCAACGGATGGAGGTATGAAGGAGTCAACGGATAGAACGTACGGACAGAAATACGGACGTGTAGGCCAAACGTAGGGTATGAATGGGCCTTAAGCGTAAGCTCCCAATTTTCGTGTCAAAGTACGGACGAAATCGACGGTTAGAACGTATGAAACACTCCACACGTATCCGTATTCGTCTTTTACGTGAGGTATGAATGGGCCTTTAGTCAGGGACGTGCAGAGGGGGGGGGGGGATGAGGGTGCTTGAGCACCTGCCCCATTGCCCCTTGATGCCCAAAGTGCCCTTTTGTCAGTGTTTTTTTTTTTTATGTGTGCGTGTTTGTTTGTGTGTGTGTGCATGTCCAAAAGCAATAATAATTTAGATCTACCGTGTCACGGTAACCGTGGCCGGTTACATGATCCACATAACGTGCCCTCACTTTTCCTCTCGCAGCTCGCAGCTGCCTCGCGGCTACTGCCGCTCTGCCCGGTCTGTCCTGCCATAGACATCATATACGTAGACGCCAAGGACCGCGGAACCGGTAGGGCCGGTAGGGCCGCGGCCCTACCTACTTTTGATGATCAAGCTCCCCCCCCCCCCCGCGAAAAGCGTGTCTATTCCCCGCCGCAACCAACCCCCCCCGCTCGGCCGCGTTTGTCTCTCCCCCCCGCTCGGCCGCGTTTGTCCGCTCGTCCGCGTTTGTCTCCGCTCGTCCGCGTTTGTCCGCTCGTCCGCGTTTGTCTGTCTTCCCCCCCCCCCCCCCCCCCCCCCGCTCGGCCGGCCGCGTTTGTCTCTCCCCCCCGCTCGGCCGCGTTTGTCCGCTCGTCCGCGTTTGTCTGTCTGTCAGGGTGTTTAATGTACTTTTCCCCGCTTCCATCCCTGCTACCCATTAGCACATAATGTGTTTATGCCGGAAAAAACTGTAACTGTAAAGTATGAGGATTAACTATCATAAAATCTTACTTGTGGAAGGTAATTCCCCGGGATCTGGTTTGTAATGCCCTTTTATTTCCACACCCATAAACCGAGCAAAGGTCGGGCATCCTGGGACGTAGCTCTCGAAGTTTGCTGACTGTCACTACAAAATCGAAATTATGTATTAAGTAAGACTATCAATCTTTTAATTCAATCAATTGGTCTCATGTAGCCCCTAAAGGGGTGACGTCTTCAGTCAGCTAATTTATCTGGAAATCGGTTGAGAATTCACCGGATTCAGAGTGTCTGAAAACATAAAGCACCACTTACCTGAACTGACTTGTATTCTGTCTGACTGTAGCTTGGTCTGACCTAAGATGGCCGCTCTGTCGGCACGCCTCTCAACCGAGAACGCGGCGTCTATGTATTCATGTCTGTGGGTTATACTGCTTTAAATCCCGCTGTGTGCGTGCTTGCAAGGAGCGCGAGATTTAAGTTTCGATTGATACTGGGATACTGCGGTTACTACAATTAATACTAGGCTATGAAACTAGTCCCAGTTAAGAAACTAAATATTATCAGCACTAAAATAGGTGAAAGCCGCTGAGTGCAGTTCTTTAAAAAAGCAGGAGAGAGTTTTGATTTATGGAACTTGAGAAATGTAAGTAACCAACGTTAGCATCTCAAAATAGCATCTAATTCTGAAGCATAATACATTTATCAACAGAAACCTAATCTGTTTTATAAAACTAAATATTCTGTGCCAGGCAGGAGTTCTGAAGACTGCTGGAAAGATGGAAAAACAAAGACTGTAGGATATTAAAAATTCAGATTCTTAGCCACAGCTGCCTGAAAAAAGAAAAGGTAAGTGTTTCCCTTTTACCAATATTTCGTTGCTATTATTGCTTAATTTTTTGTTGACCCTTTGATGCAGTTCAAGTATAAATAGCAGGTGATATTTCTTTTACATGATATACAGTATAAGAACACTAGATGCCACATAAACAACTGCTATATTTTGTTTAGATTTTTGCTTATTTATAATAGCATAATTAGGATTCCACAAAATAATAGAGCTATTTATTTCACTATTTCTACTTTTAGAATTAGAATTACGACAAATACAACCGAGGAATACCATTTACATTGTTTTTGTTGTACAAAGGTTTTCACACTGTCCATTAGTAAATTAGTGCAAACCAGGGGTGGAGCTAGACATTCTAATCATCAAGGGCTTAGCCCATAAAATATTTCATCAATATGAGGCTAATTTGGTACACCAAAAAAGTAAAAATTATTTAATCTGTTTATGTGGTCGTAAAATTAATTTAATATAGGCCTTTACATATCTTAAAGTTTTATCTGCTGTTCCTTAATAGTCATACTAGTATATACCAATAGTATATTAATATGTTCTCATTTGAATGATGAAATGGACAACCACTCATGTAACAATTCAACGTCTGGGAGACTGAGCTGCCCCAAAGATGAGGTAGAGGCATTCCTGAAAGAAATGTTTTGCAAACCCTTATAACCCTTTATCATTAGACGCAAATCCAGAAGTTGGGGAAGCAGAACCTCTCACTATTATGCTTAACAACAATGAACCAACCTGTAAAGAGGTACAGGAAGTAGTTAAAAAGGAGCAAGCTGATTCAGCCCCAGACCCCAGTGGAATACCCCACAGGGTGTATAAGAAATGCCCAAAGCTTCTCCGGCGACTATGGAAGCTCTTCAGCAAAAGGCAGAAGGTGTATTCGTCCCAAAAGAAGAGGATTCTGCAAATATAAGTAAATTTAGAACTATTTATCAAGGGTTGAAACACTCGATGACCATCTGATGACACACCTCCTGGCTGATGGCTCTGTTCATGGCAGATGACTGAAGAAGAGGCATCTTTTGATTTAGATAATTACTGAATCTCTTGTTCAATAGTACCTTTACCGATTACCAATCCATGGATTCTCACTGAATGAAAAGTAGATCAGGAGTTATTAGAATACATAAGAAATAAAAATGTGTTAAATCCAGACACAGTCATGTAATAAATTTCAGAAATATGGATTTCCAAAACACACAGATAAATCAAAGACTACAAAACATCAGTACTATGCATCATTCCTGAGATTAGAGAGAAAGTAGGGAAGAGCGTAAGTGATAATTTATCCATATTTACAGAAGAAATAGTAGTAATTTTACTAGTTATTCGGTCGATTGAAGATAATCAGCCACTAAGATCAATAGTTTGTTCTGATTCTAGTTCATTGTATTAAAAAAGCAGCTCAGACATATTGATAGAAATACAAGTGTTTAGAATAAAAATGTTGGGATTAATGGTTATATTTGTATTTTTAATACCTCACATTGTATTTCTCATATGGGTATATATACTTGGCAAATAAATGTTTTTCTGATTCTGATATAGATATCAAGTTCAGTTGAATAGAAGTTAAAAGTGTCATAAAAAAGAAAGCAACTGAAATATGGGAAAATCATTAGGAAGAGGAAAGAGAAGGTGGTTTGGAGAATTCAGCGAAAAACAGGAGAAATGACTGATGGAAGGAACAGGAGGATAGAAACAGTCATATCAAGTCTTAGATTCGACAATACATTATTACTAATAGAGAAACATAATACAGGTAGCCTAAATGTGATTATTGTGTAGAAACAGATTGTGTTACTGCCAGCAATACAGACATAAAATAATTCAAGGGATTTGAAATTTAAAATGAGGTTAAATCCTGTTGAATTATTACGGAGGAGTATAAAATCCGATAGTTCTCAGGCTTTGATACGGTATTACAAACAGACTCGTTTATTTGAATTGATGAGGGGGATCGTTCCAGTCCACACTCCATACCAGCTGGTGGCGGTAAGGCGCAATTTCAGTCTTTTCGCAACCAACAAAGAAAAAAAATCCTAATATAATAAGTACTTCATCCGAACAAAGGAGCGTTTCTAAGCTTCGCTGAGTTTGGATGAAAGCTGAGCTCTAACTGCTCAGAAACCATAACATTTGAGGAGAAGCAGAGATGTGGAGACAGCAGGCTGAACGGTGGCAGGAGGCAGCAGTGGGAGAGATTCCCGAAGCAGCAGAAAAGGAGGACAAAGACGATAAGCTGCGTCACAACATCCTGGAGGCTGATTTCAACCCCAAAGTTCTGCTGCACCGATCAGGTTTATATGTTTTCGTGTCAGCTAATAGTTTATAAACATATGCGGCTAATGGGTTAGCTCTTTGAAGCCCAAATGTATCCGTAAAACGGTAAACTCGTCGTTACTCATTAGAAACGACCGTGTCCGCCATATTGTGAGTGGTAAGTCGAGTTTGGAAACCGGTACAAGCTTGCTACACACGGGGATTTTCAGACAGTTTAACTAGATTTTTAATATATATATATATATATATATATATATATATATATATATATATATATATAAAATTAGTTTTTTTTCCCGAAAGAACTCATAGTTCGTTTTTATAAGCAAATGAGGCGTTTAAACCCAACGGGTCGCTGAACTTCCTGTTGTCGAAACTGCGGCTCCATCTGAAAACGTTACAGCTCCTGTTCCTTGATCTTTCATTTGATCCACAGTAAGAACACCATCATGGGTAGGAAATGAGCTTCGGACTTTATTAAGGAATGCAGGGCAGTAGAGAACAAAACTATACAGTAAAATGAAAACAAATACCATCAGGGGGCATTTAAACACATTCAATCTCTATGAAATTCCGGTGCAGGGTCAGTGTAAAAAGAAAAACTACAACCCTCGACTCACGAGATTTGCAAGCTGCTTTAGAGAGAAGCAAGCTTTACCAAACCAGGAAATAAACATTGGGTGTTCAACTTTAGGAACTACAAATGATTGCAAGCTAATCGGATTGGTAAGGCATCTATTAAGATCTTAAGAAATCATTAGAAAGGTAGTTAATTGCTGTAACCTTGCATGTTTTAAATAATCCCTGCAAAACCGCTAACAGACCGCTGCAGGCCCTGTTTATCTGTTGTTTCAGATCCTGAGACTCATCACAAAAAGATCTAAATATCTCAAGATGCTATATAACATCTTATATACCTGAAGAGCCGGGTCAACCCGTGCTAACTCGAGAGGAGTTCTCTTGGCCGCAGCGAGGAAGTCCGCGCCTAATTAAAACCAATAAAAAAATTATTTTGCGGTGGTTAGAAATTTTTTATGTTAACATGTTCTTTTCGCTCCCACCCTGACTAAGGTAAATTATCTAATATAAAGAATTATGTTTTAACTACGTGTCTGAACCGCAGCAAGACATAACGGGCATTTTACAACTAAGCCATATATTGATAAACCAAGCAGACATTTTAGCTTTACATGGCCACATTCTGTCCTAAGATCAATCTGAAAGTTAATTTTGTATGAAAGAAAGTGTAATATGAAACTACCAATTTTAGTGCCTTCAGCCATGTGAGAGGGTCATGTGGTAGGGATGCTCTTTGCTCACCAAGAAACTGACCCTATATTGCCCTCTGCAGCCTTAGTGAACTGCATGTGATTTAAACTACACCTGAAAGTGAAACTTTAAGGCCACCGCAATGTTTCTATATTTTTAAATGACGCGTAGACGCAGGAATTTTTGCATCGTCAATCTTTCCTTATTGACATTGTCGATAATGTCAACTAATCATTGCAGCCCTATTGAGAACAACAAGAGGACTTTAAAGTGCAAAAATTGGACTTTTGACCGCAGTGAAATATTTTTATATGCTGGATACAGGCGCTGGGCTGACTCGCCAGCGTGTTCCTTCCCCCTGTGCTCTCTGCCTGCTACCGCACACGGTGGTGCCATCAGGAGCTGTGCACTTTTTAGAGACAAAACGTTCAGTGTGTGTAAAATGAGAGAAAGCCTCATTAAATCTGCAGATCTGATTTAGGTTAGGTTAGAAAAGTCTCCTTTTTGTCTCATCAGTCCAAAAGGTAGTTTTGGCCATATGAAGTTGACCCTTTGTGCTCCTTCTGGACAGTAGGGATTTTAATCCTAGAATTTTAAGATTAGGGCTGGGCGATATGGCTTAAAAATTAAATCTCAGATTTTATTATACCAAATCACCCCCCTCCTTTTTCGTTTCACAAAAATAAATTATTTTAAAACTTGACTCTATGTCAAGCTTTTCGTCTGGATGTTGACCTGAATTCAAAGTGCAACTAAATAGAAACTGAGAAACATTCTTGTAAAACAAGATGAAATAATTTACTTAAAAAACTTAAAAAAATAAGTAAATATAAGTGGCTCTTTTTATGGTAAAAAAAGATTCATCTTTACAATGTTTTGACAATATATTTTATAAACATATATTCATCATTGCATGCTGTTCTCTACATGGAAGCCAAATGGGTGCATTGGGAAAATAAAATCCAGATTTTCCAAAAATTAAATCTTAACACATTGTAAATTTGAATTAATCAATCAAATTGATTTATCACCCTCCTCAGTCACAATAAAAATATACATCTACACTGTTGTTGGTATGTTCTGTAACACTTCCAGGGTGTGAGGCAACAAAAAACAAACAAACAAACAAAACATTCTAGGGGGGACTGCTTTTGTAAGGAATTGTAAATACACAGAAACAATAATCCAAAAGAATAAAAATATAGTGAGCAAATTAAATAATTTAAGCTAAGCACCTAAATGTCTCTTTATTAAAAAGCGACTCAGTCTAGGCTAAGGTCAAAGTTGTTTCTAATATGCAGAATGTTTCATTGTTTCCTGCAGATGTTATGCAGGTGCTGATTGTCAAAGAAGAAGCTCCTGTAGACTACAGACCTTGTGCCGACCTGGATGACCCAAAGCACCCCCATGTAAAAGAGGAGCAGGACGAAGTCTTTACAAGTCTCTGGGAAGAGCAGCTCAATGGGAAGGAGGAGATTGATGCCATCAGTTTTCCAGTCACTTCTACTCTCATAAAGACTGTCGATAATGAACGGTCTTCTCTGCTCTCACCGCTTTATCCAGAACAAATTAAATTCAGAGAGCTCTCAGGAGAAAACGACGGAGAAGGAGAATCCATCAAGATACAAGACCATGAAGATGGGTCCATTTACATAAAGACCGAAGACACTGAAGAGGATGATGATGCAAAGCACTGCGACTCTGAGCTGACAAACTTGTCAGAAACTGGACTGAAAACGAAGGAAATTAACAATGTGTGGAAGGAGGGCAGAACTCCCGAGTCAGATGGAAACATTAACAAACCTTTTAGCTCCTCTGAGTTTGCTGAACAATTTGTTCACCATTGCTTTCTTCAAAAAGACATGACAAATTCACAAATAGAGTCTTCAAGCTCCCTGGGTGCAGATAAATCCTTTACAGAGAAGAAAAATGTGGACTCACTAACAAAAATCCAGACAAGAGTCAAGTTTTGCTGTGAAGACTGTGGTAAAACATTTATTGGAAAATACTCTTTAAACATACATAAACGCATGCACACAGGAGAGAGGCCTTTCTGTTGTGATCGATGCGGACAAAGATTTAGCCATAAAACAAACTTAAACACCCACCTGCGAATCCACACAGGAGAGAAACCTTTTTGTTGTGATCTATGTGGACAAAGGTTTAGTGATAAGAGAAATTTAAATACACACATTAGCATTCACGCAGGCAAAAAAACTTTCTGTTGTGATCTATGTGGGCAAAGATTCAGCAAAAAGACAAATTTAAACCGACACATTAGAATCCACACAGGACAAAAATCTTTCTGTTGTGATCTATGTGGACAAAGATTTAGCCAAAAAGCTAATTTAAACACACACATGAGAATCCATACAGGAGAGAGACCTTTCTGTTGTGATCTGTGTGGGAAAAGGTTTGGCCAAAAAACAACTTTAAACGCACACATGAGAAGCCATACTCGAGGGGAATTGGCTCAGCTATGAATAGTCACTGAAACTGCACAGCTGTAGATGGCTGTCAAAGGTTTGTCTTCAATTGCTGTTTCAGCATTTCTCTAGGGTCTCATTTTCATTACTTAACATTTCAATCTACAGATTTGTTTAGTGGTATAATAAGTATTTTCCTTACCAACTGTGCTTTATTTACCGTATTTGATCTTCTGTTCAGACCGACATATAGAACAGGTGTGTTCTCAGTGCGTAAATACTTTTATGGTTTCAGAGACAGAACCAGGGTTCGCTGCCATCATTGAGTTGACCATGAACTCCCCAATCGACTATAAAAATAAGGAATCAAGGGGCTGCAATGATCTGTTTAAAGGCCAGACCAAAAGTTGATTGAAATATTAGGATGTCACCAGAGCCGTGCTTAAATTGTTTTCTACAAACCTCAATGAAGTAAATCATTGGCGAAGATAATTTCTGTGCGTCTCTTTGTCCTGTCAACCCCCATTTGGTCACAACAGATTCATACAGACGTGGATTTGGCTGAAAGTGTCCTGTTGAAACTCAGTTTTTCCTTTCCAATGTCCCCACATGCTTGCTCGCTACGGAAGATTGCAGAAAAATCAATGCCTTTATGCTGTTAGTTAGGCTCCCTTGAAAGGATGACTTTTTACTAATAGGGGGTTTTCAGCTGACGTCACGCTCACGTGACTACTCTGCGCGTCCGCCATATTGGGTGTCTGTCGTTTCGCACCGTTGACCCGCATTGTATTACGCCTTAGGCAGTATTGGAAGTGAACAATGGGGAAAACGTGTTTAATGGTTGGTTGCACGGCCCGTGGAGGTGGAGAACAACGCTCTTTCTATCGCCTACCAGCCGTAATAGTGAATCAGTGTGAAAAAACAAAACAGCTCTCTGAACAACAACGTCACCTATGGCTGACACGGATATCCAGGTCCGATTTGGACGGTGTTAAGCTGGAATACGCCAGAGTCTGCGGTGCTCACTTTGTCACAGGTAATTAACTGTTAAGTATTTAAAACATGTAAACCGTTGCTGTATTGTGGGCTGTAACAGCGCAACACACGATCGCCATGGGAAAAACATAGAAACGGGTTAATTTTCCACCGCTTTCCTGCCTGGAGGCGCAACCACGGAGAACAACTGTTAGAGATAACAAAGAGTCGTCGGCTCGCTTGGATCGCGGCTGTAAGACGACCGAACATAACTTTCCACAGTATCCCGATGTCAATGAGAGTGTGTTCTAAACGTTTGAAACACATAGCAGCTAGTTAAAAGTACATTACATGCGTGAGTGGTTGTTAGCACTAACAGTTAGCATGTGCCAGAGCCCGTCTGAGCGCAGCTTACCTTTGTACGAGTTACTGTGTTCCCACTGTTTGCTGGCTTTATGATCTGCAGCTCCTGAACCCATCCATTCGTAAACTGCACATGAGACTCCAAGGACTTGTAGCTTCAGAACTGTTCTGAAGTATAGGCGCTCACACCACAAACAAGGTAACCGAAGACGTCCGATATGGAAAGTGACGTCCGCGCTACTTCCGGGTTATGCCGGTAGGCTTTTGCCGGCGTAAATACGGTAAATACAACTTAATTTTGCACTGGTCATTGTTCTGCTTAAATAATTAAAGCCGCGAGCGGCGTCGAGCGGCCCTGCAGCCAAGCGCCTTCGCGCACCGCCGGCCGTCAGCCACCGCAGAAGCATGCGACGCATTTGCGTCGGATTGTTTATATTTTTACCATCTTATTAAAACTCACCCGTCCACGTATGATGGCGATTTCCTTGATGTACATAACTTCGACATCTCGTACCCAACCAGATGTGAACTGGTTGTGAGCCTCTAGACCCTTGTAAGCTCTCATTTCCTCAAGAGTGTGCAGAGGGTTTTCACTGAACACCAGGTAATGCACTATGTCGCCGTGCTCTACATTTGGCCAATCATCTGGATTACGGCTAAACAAGGCACCGTGGAGGGCATAGGGGTCCATATGGTCGATCACGGAACATTTACTCAGATATACGTCCTTATCTGGTCGCTCTAGCGTGCTGCCGTACTTATCCATTCTCGATACGAAAATACGTGTAGGACAACTAGAGATAAGGAAGTGTGACACCCAATATGGCGGACCGGAAGTTGGCCAGTGACGTCAGTGAAAACCTCCTATTGCTGTTGTATCAGCTAATATCAGCTTCATTGTCTTACAAACAGGTTTTAATTATTTTTTGTCATGTAGTTAAGTCTGGCAATGTAATCAGATTCGTTGATTTGATTTAATATTTCTGGATATAAACTGGGTCTGTTTCTTGTAGATGAAATTTAACCGATTTATGAATTAACCAACCTAATACAATTTTATTGAAAACAAGATTTGGGCTGCAGCTATAAGTTATATAAGTTATATTGATCCATCCATTTGACAAATAAACAGTATTTGTCTTTCTCTTTTAGAAGAGGAACTTTTTGTCATGTTCTGTTCTTTGTCTCCTGTTGAGCATTTTATTTTACCGAGCAAACTTTTTGGTACTTCTGCGCTCACACATACTCTTAAAGTTGTATGTGTGATTCATGTGATACACATAAATACCAATTAACTCACTGTTAAGCTGCAGCGGCCACTAACTTAATGTTGCATTAAATAATATTGTGTATAGTTTAGAAGCAGAATTCTAGGATTTTATCTTGTATTCGCTTTATTCTTGTCTCTCTATGATTCTCTCCCTTTTAACTTTTTGCCTCAACCTCTCATATAATCTTTCTTTTTTCCCTGTCACTTCTAATCTCTGCATTTGATAAAAATCCCCAAATAATTTCAAAGAAAGTATTTCATATACATTCAAATATCAAGCGGAGCATTATAGCGAAAGCAATAATTCTCCACTTTTGAAAGTAAAGCTGTTGGGCTTCTCCTTGGGACTAAGAAAACAATTAAGGGCCTAATTAAATAGAAAATAATGCTGGGTATATTGATTATTTGGGGTATCAATTAATCTATCAACCTTGACAAAAAGTGTGGTTTACTGAATCTAATTTTAGCCACCATTATGAGAGTACAATTGCTGCACCATATTCTGATAACTATATTTTGTGACTAGGAGGCTGTCACAAAAATTATCACGCAAGTTAATACATGTGCTTAAAACATTTGCGCTTTGTACAGTTTAAAATCAATATGCTAATCCTCAAACAAGGCTGATTCAGTGAAAAAAGCATCATTACTTTAACTGTTAGGTTTCACTGAACTACAAATTAAATTTTTTAATAGAAAAGGGTGGTCTATGTAACTGTACTTGGTTGTAAAAGATTTGAGGCAGCTGACTAATTTCTTAAAGAAATTCCATTGTTGCCAAAAAGGCTCCAGGGCACCCTAGAAAGACCAGCAAGCGCCAGGACCGTCTCTTAAGTGTTTCAGCTGCGGGATCGGGCTACCAGCAGTGCAGAGCTTGCTCAGGAATGGCAGCAGGCAGGTGTGAGTGCATCTGCATGCACTGTGAGGCGGAGACTCTTGGAGCAAGGCCTGGTCTCAAGGAGGGCAGCAAAGAAGCCACTTCTCTCCAGGAAAAACATCAGGGACAGACTGATATTCTGCAAAAGGTACAGAGAGTGGACTGCTGAGGACTGGGGTAAAGTCATTTTCTCTGATGAATCCCCTTTCTGATTGTTTGGGACATCTGGAAAACAGCTTGTTCGGAGAAGACGAGGTGAGCGCTACCACCAGTCTTGCCTTTTCCAGCATTGTGGAGCACCTTGCCATAAAGCAAAGGTGATATCTAACTGGCTCAGGGAACAAAACATAGAGATTTTGGGTCCATGGCCTGGAAACTCCCCTGATCTTAATCCCATTGAAAACTTGTGGTCAATCATCAAGAGACGGGTGGAAAAACGAAAACCTAGGAATTCTGACAAAATGCAAGCATTGATTGTGCAAGAATGGACTGCTATCTGTCAGGATTTGGTCCAGAAGTTGATTGACAGCATGCCAGGGAGAATTGCAGAGGTCCTGAAGAAGAGGGGTCAACACTGCAAATATTGACTTGCTGCATTAACTCATTCTAACTGTCATTAAAAGCTTTTGTTACTCATATGATTGCAATTGTATTTCTGTACGTATGTGATGACAACATCTGACATACACACATGAAAACCAGAGGGCAGCAGATCATGTGAAAATCTAATATTTGTGTCATTCTCAATACTTTTGGCCATGACTGTAGTGGTGAGTATAAAAAGACTGGGTCTCAGTGTGAGCTACAGCAACTATTCACAGGGGCGAACCCACTACTGGACAGCACGGGGGATTTGACCTGCTCCGTTCCCGACCTGGGCCGGTTCTCCCCTCCTTAGACGACCTGGTGGTCCCGGGCTCCCCCAGGAACACCATATCTATACTGATCTTAGTGTGGACCCCCGGTCAACATAGCCCGCTGCAGCTCAGAGCTCCTGAGCTCAAACAATCCTCCAGCCTCAGCCTCCAGGTAGCTTGGATTACAGGTGAGAGCCACCCCACCTGGCGAGGAGAAGCTGCTCCGACAGGAGAATGACCGGGAGAGAGGAGGTGGTGGCAGGAGAGACAGGAGAGGGCCACCAAGTGGTGGAAATAATACTGCAAATGCTAATTTCTTCTTTTTTTTCTCAACTGAAAGTCTTTCTGTCCTTAGACACTGACTGTTCTTAAGAGCTTTTTCACCTTTGTCCAAACTTGTTTGTGTTGTTCTAGTTTCTTTTTACTGCTTCAACTTTCTACTTTCTGTATATGTTACATTCTCTTTGTATAAACTTGTTTAGTTCATATTGATTGATCAATCGAGTGATTGACAAGTTAACTCAACTTTTCTACAAGCTGCCTTCAGTAAAGACACAATAAGTTCACGTGTCCTCAAATGAATCTATCCACAACTTTTACAGAAGAAAAAACTAAATGATTTTGCACTTGCTCTCTCTGTCCTGATTTTTTCCTTTCATATTTTTAAGTTTCCTGAATACATGAGTTATTTTTTATGTTGTTTGCTGTTTTTAGACCTCTATGATCTTCTAAATGTTCAATTCTCTAAATTTGAGAATTAGATCCAGTAAATTTGAGAATTTAATTTTCCACTTCTGACGCAGATGATTGTTTGACAAAAAAGATTTTCTCAAGTGCATTAAGCAGTGAAGTTGGAGCAGGTTGTAGTGGCGTGTGTCCTCCAGAGTGAGGCGCTGTTGGACGACTATCACAGGTGGTGTTTGAAGGTTTTTGATGAAATCAGAAGGTAAAATGAGCGATAAAGCAACTGCGTGGTGTTGATATGTAACTGATGGTGTGACGTTAGTGTAGTGGTGAGTATAAAAAGACTGGGTCTCAGTGTGTTGCTCAGGCTGAGCTACAGCAACTATTCACAGGGGCGAACCCACTACTGGACAGCACGGGGGATTTGACCTGCTCCGTTTCCGACCTGGGCCGGTTCTCCCCTCCTTAGACGACCTGGTGGTCCCGGGCTCCCCCAGGAACCCCATATCTATACTGAGCTTAGTGTGGACCCCCGGTCAACATAGCCCACTGAAGCTCAGAGCTCCTGAGCTCAAACAATCCTCCAGCCTCAGCCTCCAGGTAGCTTGGATTACAGGTGAGAGCCACCCCACCCGGCGAGGAGAAGCTGCTCCGACAGGAGAATGACCGGGAGAGAGGAGGTGGTGGCAGGAGAGACAGGAGAGAGCCACCAAGTGGTGGAAATAATACTGCAAATGCTAATTTCTTCTTTTTTTTCTCAACTGAAAGTCTTTCTGTCCTTAGACACTGACTGTTCTTAAGAGCGTTTTCACCTTTGTCCAAACTTGTTTGTGTTGTTCTAGTTTCTTTTTAGTGCTTCAACTTTCTACTTTCTGTATATGTTACATTCTCTTTGTATAAACTTGTTTAGTTCATATTGATTGATCAATCGAGTGATCGACAAGTTAACTCAACTTTTCTACAAGCTGCCTTCAGTAAAGACACAATAAGTTCACGTGTCCTCAAATGAATCTATCCACAACTTTTACAGAAGAAAAAACTAAATGATTTTGCACTTGCTCTCTCTGACCTTATTTTTTCCTTTCATATTTTTCAGTTTCCTGAATACATGTTATTTTTTAGGTTGTTTGCTGTTTTTAGACCTCTATGATCTTCTAAATGTTCAATTCTCTAAATTTGAGAATTAGATCCAGTAAATTTGAGAATTTAATTTTCCACTTCTGACGCAGATGATTGTTTGACAAAAAAGATTTTCTCAAGTGCATTAAGCAGTGAAGTTGGAGCAGGTTGTAGTGGCGTGTGTCCTCCAGAGTGAGGCGCTGTTGGACGACTATCACAGGTGGTGTTTGAAGGTTTTTGATGAAATCAGAAGGTAAAATGAGCGATAAAGCAACTGCGTGGTGTTGATATGTAACTGATGGTGTGACGTTAGTGTAGTGGTGAGTATAAAAAGACTGGGTCTCAGTGTGTTGCTCAGGCTGAACTACAGCAACTATTCACAGGGGCGAACCCACTACTGGACAGTACGGGGGATTTGACCTGCTCCGTTTCCGACCTGGGCCGGTTCTCCCCTCCTTAAACGACCTGGTGGTCCCGGGCTCCCCCAGGAACCCCATATCTATACTGAGCTTAGTGTGGACCCCCGGTCAACATAGCCCACTGAAGCTCAGAGCTCCTGAGCTCAAACAATCCTCCAGCCTCAGCCTCCAGGTAGCTTGGATTACAGGTGAGAGCCACCCCACCTGGCGAGGAGAAGCTGCTCCGACAGGAGAATGACCGGGAGAGAGGAGGTGGTGGCAGGAGAGACAGGAGAGAGCCACCAAGTGGTGGAAATAATACTGCAAATGCTAATTTCTTCTTTTTTTTCTCAACTGAAAGTCTTTCTGTCCTTAGACACTGACTGTTCTTAAGAGCGTTTTCACCTTTGTCCAAACTTGTTTGTGTTGTTCTAGTTTCTTTTTAGTGCTTCAACTTTCTACTTTCTGTATATGTTACATTCTCTTTGTATAAACTTGTTTAGTTCATATTGATTGATCAATCGAGTGATTGACAAGTTAACTCAACTTTTCTACAAGCTGCCTTCAGTAAAGACACAATAAGTTCACCTGTCCTCAAATGAATCTATCCACAACTTTTACAGAAGAAAAAAACTAAAGGATTTTGCACTTGCTCTCTCTGACCTTATTTTTTCCTTTCATATTTTTCAGTTTCCTGAATACATGAGTTATTTTTTATGTTGTTTGCTGTTTTTAGACCTCTATGATCTTCTAAATGTTCAATTCTCTAAATTTGAGAATTAGATCCAGTAAATTTGAGAATTTAATTTTCCACTTCTGACGCAGATGATTGTTTGACAAAAAAGATTTTCTCAAGTGCATTAAGCAGTGAAGTTGGAGCAGGTTGTAGTGGCGTGTGTCCTCCAGAGTGAGGCGCTGTTGGACGACTATCACAGGTGGTGTTTGAAGGTTTTTGATGAAATCAGAAGGTAAAATGAGCGATAAAGCAACTGCGTGGTGTTGATATGTAACTGATGGTGTGACGTTAGTGTAGTGGTGAGTATAAAAAGACTGGGTCTCAGTGTGTTGCTCAGGCTGAGCTACAGCAACTATTCACAGGGGCGAACCCACTACTGGACAGCACGGGGGATTTGACCTGCTCCGTTTCCGACCTGGGCCGGTTCTCCCCTCCTTAGACGACCTGGTGGTCCCGGGCTCCCCCAGGAACCCCATATCTATACTGAGCTTAGTGTGGACCCCCGGTCAACATAGCCCACTGAAGCTCAGAGCTCCTGAGCTCAAACAATCCTCCAGCCTCAGCCTCCAGGTAGCTTGGATTACAGGTGAGAGCCACCCCACCCGGCGAGGAGAAGCTGCTCCGACAGGAGAATGACCGGGAGAGAGGAGGTGGTGGCAGGAGAGACAGGAGAGAGCCACCAAGTGGTGGAAATAATACTGCAAATGCTAATTTCTTCTTTTTTTTCTCAACTGAAAGTCTTTCTGTCCTTAGACACTGACTGTTCTTAAGAGCGTTTTCACCTTTGTCCAAACTTGTTTGTGTTGTTCTAGTTTCTTTTTAGTGCTTCAACTTTCTACTTTCTGTATATGTTACATTCTCTTTGTATAAACTTGTTTAGTTCATATTGATTGATCAATCGAGTGATTGACAAGTTAACTCAACTTTTCTACAAGCTGCCTTCAGTAAAGACACAATAAGTTCACCTGTCCTCAAATGAATCTATCCACAACTTTTACAGAAGAAAAAAACTAAAGGATTTTGCACTTGCTCTCTCTGACCTTATTTTTTCCTTTCATATTTTTCAGTTTCCTGAATACATGTTATTTTTTAGGTTGTTTGCTGTTTTTAGACCTCTATGATCTTCTAAATGTTCAATTCTCTAAATTTGAGAATTAGATCCAGTAAATTTGAGAATTTAATTTTCCACTTCTGACGCAGATGATTGTTTGACAAAAAAGATTTTCTCAAGTGCATTAAGCAGTGAAGTTGGAGCAGGTTGTAGTGGCGTGTGTCCTCCAGAGTGAGGCGCTGTTGGATGACTATCACAGGTGGTGTTTGAAGGTTTTTGATGACATCTGAAGGTAAAATGAGCGATCAAGCATCTGCGTGGCGTTGATATGTAACTGATGGTGTGACGCTAGTGTAGTGGTGAGTATAAAAAGACTGGGTCTCAGTGTGTTGCTCAGGCTGAACTACAGCAACTATTCACAGGGGCGAACCCACTACTGGACAGTACGGGGGATTTGACCTGCTCCGTTCCCGACCTGGGCCGGTTCTCCCCTCCTTAGACAACCTGGTGGTCCCGGGCTCCCCCAGGAGCACCATATCTATACTGAGCTTAGTGTGGACCCCCGGTCAACATAGCCCACTGCAGCTCAGAGCTCCTGAGCTCAAACAATCCTCCAGCCTCAGCCTCCAGGTAGCTTGGATTACAGGTGAGAGCCACCCCACCCGGCGAGGAGAAGCTGCTCCGACAGGAGAATGACCGGGAGAGAGGAGGTGGTGGCAGGAGAGACAGGAGAGAGCCACCAAGTGGTGGAAATAATACTGCAAATGCTAATTTCTTCTTTTTTTTCTCAACTGAAAGTCTTTCTGTCCTTAGACACTGACTGTTCTTAAGAGCGTTTTCACCTTTGTCCAAACTTGTTTGTGTTGTTCTAGTTTCTTTTTAGTGCTTCAACTTTCTACTTTCTGTATATGTTACATTCTCTTTGTATAAACTTGTTTAGTTCATATTGATTGATCAATCGAGTGATTGACAAGTTAACTCAACTTTTCTACAAGCTGCCTTCAGTAAAGACACAATAAGTTCACCTGTCCTCAAATGAATCTATCCACAACTTTTACAGAAGAAAAAAACTAAAGGATTTTGCACTTGCTCTCTCTGACCTTATTTTTTCCTTTCATATTTTTCAGTTTCCTGAATACATGTTATTTTTTAGGTTGTTTTCTGTTTTTAGACCTCTATGATCTTCTAAATGTTCAATTCTCTAAATTTGAGAATTAGATCCAGTAAATTTGAGAATTTAATTTTCCACTTCTGACGCAGATGATTGTTTGACAAAAAAGATTTTCTCAAGTGCATTAAGCAGTGAAGTTGGAGCAGGTTGTAGTGGCGTGTGTCCTCCAGAGTGAGGCGCTGTTGGACGACTATCACAGGTGGTGTTTGAAGGTTTTTGATGAAATCAGAAGGTAAAATGAGCGATAAAGCAACTGCGTGGTGTTGATATGTAACTGATGGTGTGACGTTAGTGTAGTGGTGAGTATAAAAAGACTGGGTCTCAGTGTGTTGCTCAGGCTGAACTACAGCAACTATTCACAGGGGCGAACCCACTACTGGACAGTACGGGGGATTTGACCTGCTCCGTTTCTGACCTGGGCCGGTTCTCCCCTCCTTAGACGACCTGGTGGTCCCGGGCTCCCCCAGGAACCCCATATCTATACTGAGCTTAGTGTGGACCCCCGGTCAACATAGCCCACTGAAGCTCAGAGCTCCTGAGCTCAAACAATCCTCCAGCCTCAGCCTCCAGGTAGCTTGGATTACAGGTGAGAGCCACCCCACCCGGCGAGGAGAAGCTGCTCCGACAGGAGAATGACCGGGAGAGAGGAGGTGGTGGCAGGAGAGACAGGAGAGAGCCACCAAGTGGTGGAAATAATACTGCAAATGCTAATTTCTTCTTTTTTTTCTCAACTGAAAGTCTTTCTGTCCTTAGACACTGACTGTTCTTAAGAGCGTTTTCACCTTTGTCCAAACTTGTTTGTGTTGTTCTAGTTTCTTTTTAGTGCTTCAACTTTCTACTTTCTGTATATGTTACATTCTCTTTGTATAAACTTGTTTAGTTCATATTGATTGATCAATCGAGTGATTGACAAGTTAACTCAACTTTTCTACAAGCTGCCTTCAGTAAAGACACAATAAGTTCACCTGTCCTCAAATGAATCTATCCACAACTTTTACAGAAGAAAAAAACTAAAGGATTTTGCACTTGCTCTCTCTGACCTTATTTTTTCCTTTCATATTTTTCAGTTTCCTGAATACATGTTATTTTTTAGGTTGTTTGCTGTTTTTAGACCTCTATGATCTTCTAAATGTTCAATTCTCTAAATTTGAGAATTAGATCCAGTAAATTTGAGAATTTAATTTTCCACTTCTGACGCAGATGATTGTTTGACAAAAAAGATTTTCTCAAGTGCATTAAGCAGTGAAGTTGGAGCAGGTTGTAGTGGCGTGTGTCCTCCAGAGTGAGGCGCTGTTGGATGACTATCACAGGTGGTGTTTGAAGGTTTTTTATGACATCTGAAGGTAAAATGAGCGATCAAGCATCTGCGTGGCGTTGATATGTAACTGATGGTGTGACGCTAGTGTAGTGGTGAGTATAAAAAGACTGGGTCTCAGTGTGTTGCTCAGGCTGAACTACAGCAACTATTCACAGGGGCGAACCCACTACTGGACAGTACGGGGGATTTGACCTGCTCCGTTCCCGACCTGGGCCGGTTCTCCCCTCCTTAGACGACCTGGTGGTCCCGGGCTCCCCCAGGAGCACCATATCTATACTGAGCTTAGTGTGGACCCCCGGTCAACATAGCCCACTGCAGCTCAGAGCTCCTGATCTCAAACAATCCTCCAGCCTCAGCCTCCAGGTAGCTTGGATTACAGGTGAGAGCCACCCCACCCGGCGAGGAGAAGCTGCTCCGACAGGAGAATGACCGGGAGAGAGGAGGTGGTGGCAGGAGAGACAGGAGAGAGCCACCAAGTGGTGGAAATAATACTGCAAATGCTAATTTCTTCTTTTTTTTCTCAACTGAAAGTCTTTCTGTCCTTAGACACTGACTGTTCTTAAGAGCGTTTTCACCTTTGTCCAAACTTGTTTGTGTTGTTCTAGTTTCTTTTTAGTGCTTCAACTTTCTACTTTCTGTATATGTTACATTCTCTTTGTATAAACTTGTTTAGTTCATATTGATTGATCAATCGAGTGATTGACAAGTTAACTCAACTTTTCTACAAGCTGCCTTCAGTAAAGACACAATAAGTTCACCTGTCCTCAAATGAATCTATCCACAACTTTTACAGAAGAAAAAAACTAAAGGATTTTGCACTTGCTCTCTCTGACCTTATTTTTTCCTTTCATATTTTTCAGTTTCCTGAATACATGTTATTTTTTAGGTTGTTTGCTGTTTTTAGACCTCTATGATCTTCTAAATGTTCAATTCTCTAAATTTGAGAATTAGATCCAGTAAATTTGAGAATTTAATTTTCCACTTCTGACGCAGATGATTGTTTGACAAAAAAGATTTTCTCAAGTGCATTAAGCAGTGAAGTTGGAGCAGGTTGTAGTGGCGTGTGTCCTCCAGAGTGAGGCGCTGTTGGATGACTATCACAGGTGGTGTTTGAAGGTTTTTGATGACATCTGAAGGTAAAATGAGCGATCAAGCATCTGCGTGGCGTTGATATGTAACTGATGGTGTGACGCTAGTGTAGTGGTGAGTATAAAAAGACTGGGTCTCAGTGTGTTGCTCAGGCTGAACTACAGCAACTATTCACAGGGGCGAACCCACTACTGGACAGTACGGGGGATTTGACCTGCTCCGTTCCCGACCTGGGCCGGTTCTCCCCTCCTTAGACAACCTGGTGGTCCCGGGCTCCCCCAGGAGCACCATATCTATACTGAGCTTAGTGTGGACCCCCGGTCAACATAGCCCACTGCAGCTCAGAGCTCCTGAGCTCAAACAATCCTCCAGCCTCAGCCTCCAGGTAGCTTGGATTACAGGTGAGAGCCACCCCACCCGGCGAGGAGAAGCTGCTCCGACAGGAGAATGACCGGGAGAGAGGAGGTGGTGGCAGGAGAGACAGGAGAGAGCCACCAAGTGGTGGAAATAATACTGCAAATGCTAATTTCTTCTTTTTTTTCTCAACTGAAAGTCTTTCTGTCCTTAGACACTGACTGTTCTTAAGAGCGTTTTCACCTTTGTCCAAACTTGTTTGTGTTGTTCTAGTTTCTTTTTAGTGCTTCAACTTTCTACTTTCTGTATATGTTACATTCTCTTTGTATAAACTTGTTTAGTTCATATTGATTGATCAATCGAGTGATTGACAAGTTAACTCAACTTTTCTACAAGCTGCCTTCAGTAAAGACACAATAAGTTCACCTGTCCTCAAATGAATCTATCCACAACTTTTACAGAAGAAAAAAACTAAAGGATTTTGCACTTGCTCTCTCTGACCTTATTTTTTCCTTTCATATTTTTCAGTTTCCTGAATACATGAGTTATTTTTTATGTTGTTTGCTGTTTTTAGACCTCTATGATCTTCTAAATGTTCAATTCTCTAAATTTGAGAATTAGATCCAGTAAATTTGAGAATTTAATTTTCCACTTCTGACGCAGATGATTGTTTGACAAAAAAGATTTTCTCAAGTGCATTAAGCAGTGAAGTTGGAGCAGGTTGTAGTGGCGTGTGTCCTCCAGAGTGAGGCGCTGTTGGACGACTATCACAGGTGGTGTTTGAAGGTTTTTGATGACATCTGAAGGTAAAATGAGCGATCAAGCATCTGCGTGGCGTTGATATGTAACTGATGGTGTGACGCTAGTGTAGTGGTGAGTATAAAAAGACTGGGTCTCAGTGTGTTGCTCAGGCTGAACTACAGCAACTATTCACAGGGGCGAACCCACTACTGGACAGTACGGGGGATTTGACCTGCTCCGTTCCCGACCTGGGCCGGTTCTCCCCTCCTTAGACGACCTGGTGGTCCCGGGCTCCCCCAGGAGCACCATATCTATACTGAGCTTAGTGTGGACCCCCGGTCAACATAGCCCACTGCAGCTCAGAGCTCCTGATCTCAAACAATCCTCCAGCCTCAGCCTCCAGGTAGCTTGGATTACAGGTGAGAGCCACCCCACCCGGCGAGGAGAAGCTGCTCCGACAGGAGAATGACCGGGAGAGAGGAGGTGGTGGCAGGAGAGACAGGAGAGAGCCACCAAGTGGTGGAAATAATACTGCAAATGCTAATTTCTTCTTTTTTTTCTCAACTGAAAGTCTTTCTGTCCTTAGACACTGACTGTTCTTAAGAGCGTTTTCACCTTTGTCCAAACTTGTTTGTGTTGTTCTAGTTTCTTTTTAGTGCTTCAACTTTCTACTTTCTGTATATGTTACATTCTCTTTGTATAAACTTGTTTAGTTCATATTGATTGATCAATCGAGTGATTGACAAGTTAACTCAACTTTTCTACAAGCTGCCTTCAGTAAAGACACAATAAGTTCACCTGTCCTCAAATGAATCTATCCACAACTTTTACAGAAGAAAAAAACTAAAGGATTTTGCACTTGCTCTCTGTGACCTTATTTTTTCCTTTCATATTTTTCAGTTTCCTGAATACATGTTATTTTTTAGGTTGTTTGCTGTTTTTAGACCTCTATGATCTTCTAAATGTTCAATTCTCTAAATTTGAGAATTAGATCCAGTAAATTTGAGAATTTAATTTTCCACTTCTGACGCAGATGATTGTTTGACAAAAAAGATTTTCTCAAGTGCATTAAGCAGTGAAGTTGGAGCAGGTTGTAGTGGCGTGTGTCCTCCAGAGTGAGGCGCTGTTGGATGACTATCACAGGTGGTGTTTGAAGGTTTTTGATGAAATCAGAAGGTAAAATGAGCGATAAAGCAACTGCGTGGTGTTGATATGTAACTGATGGTGTGACGTTAGTGTAGTGGTGAGTATAAAAAGACTGGGTCTCAGTGTGTTGCTCAGGCTGAACTACAGCAACTATTCACAGGGGCGAACCCACTACTGGACAGTACGGGGGATTTGACCTGCTCCGTTTCCGACCTGGGCCGGTTCTCCCCTCCTTAGACGACCTGGTGGTCCCGGGCTCCCCCAGGAACCCCATATCTATACTGAGCTTAGTGTGGACCCCCGGTCAACATAGCCCACTGAAGCTCAGAGCTCCTGAGCTCAAACAATCCTCCAGCCTCAGCCTCCAGGTAGCTTGGATTACAGGTGAGAGCCACCCCACCCGGCGAGGAGAAGCTGCTCCGACAGGAGAATGACCGGGAGAGAGGAGGTGGTGGCAGGAGAGACAGGAGAGAGCCACCAAGTGGTGGAAATAATACTGCAAATGCTAATTTCTTCTTTTTTTTCTCAACTGAAAGTCTTTCTGTCCTTAGACACTGACTGTTCTTAAGAGCGTTTTCACCTTTGTCCAAACTTGTTTGTGTTGTTCTAGTTTCTTTTTAGTGCTTCAACTTTCTACTTTCTGTATATGTTACATTCTCTTTGTATAAACTTGTTTAGTTCATATTGATTGATCAATCGAGTGATTGACAAGTTAACTCAACTTTTCTACAAGCTGCCTTCAGTAAAGACACAATAAGTTCACGTGTCCTCAAATGAATCTATCCACAACTTTTACAGAAGAAAAAACTAAATGATTTTGCACTTGCTCTCTCTGTCCTGATTTTTTCCTTTCATATTTTTAGGTTTCCTGAATACATGAGTTATTTTTTATGTTGTTTGCTGTTTTTAGACCTCTATGATCTTCTAAATGTTCAATTCTCTAAATTTGAGAATTAGATCCAGTAAATTTGAGAATTTAATTTTCCACTTCTGACGCAGATGATTGTTTGACAAAAAAGATTTTCTCAAGTGCATTAAGCAGTGAAGTTGGAGCAGGTTGTAGTGGCGTGTGTCCTCCAGAGTGAGGCGCTGTTGGACGACTATCACAGGTGGTGTTTGAAGGTTTTTGATGAAATCAGAAGGTAAAATGAGCGATAAAGCAACTGCGTGGTGTTGATATGTAACTGATGGTGTGATGTTAGTGTAGTGGTGAGTATAAAAAGACTGGGTCTCAGTGTGTTGCTCAGGCTGAGCTACAGCAACTATTCACAGGGGCGAACCCACTACTGGACAGCACGGGGGATTTGACCTGCTCCGTTTCCGACCTGGGCCGGTTCTCCCCTCCTTAGACGACCTGGTGGTCCCGGGCTCCCCCAGGAACCCCATATCTATACTGAGCTTAGTGTGGACCCCCGGTCAACATAGCCCACTGAAGCTCAGAGCTCCTGAGCTCAAACAATCCTCCAGCCTCAGCCTCCAGGTAGCTTGGATTACAGGTGAGAGCCACCCCACCCGGCGAGGAGAAGCTGCTCCGACAGGAGAATGACCGGGAGAGAGGAGGTGGTGGCAGGAGAGACAGGAGAGAGCCACCAAGTGGTGGAAATAATACTGCAAATGCTAATTTCTTCTTTTTTTTCTCAACTGAAAGTCTTTCTGTCCTTAGACACTGACTGTTCTTAAGAGCGTTTTCACCTTTGTCCAAACTTGTTTGTGTTGTTCTAGTTTCTTTTTAGTGCTTCAACTTTCTACTTTCTGTATATGTTACATTCTCTTTGTATAAACTTGTTTAGTTCATATTGATTGATCAATCGAGTGATTGACAAGTTAACTCAACTTTTCTACAAGCTGCCTTCAGTAAAGACACAATAAGTTCACGTGTCCTCAAATGAATCTATCCACAACTTTTACAGAAGAAAAAACTAAATGATTTTGCACTTGCTCTCTCTGTCCTGATTTTTTCCTTTCATATTTTTAGGTTTCCTGAATACATGAGTTATTTTTTATGTTGTTTGCTGTTTTTAGACCTCTATGATCTTCTAAATGTTCAATTCTCTAAATTTGAGAATTAGATCCAGTAAATTTGAGAATTTAATTTTCCACTTCTGACGCAGATGATTGTTTGACAAAAAAGATTTTCTCAAGTGCATTAAGCAGTGAAGTTGGAGCAGGTTGTAGTGGCGTGTGTCCTCCAGAGTGAGGCGCTGTTGGACGACTATCACAGGTGGTGTTTGAAGGTTTTTGATGAAATCAGAAGGTAAAATGAGCGATAAAGCAACTGCGTGGTGTTGATATGTAACTGATGGTGTGACGTTAGTGTAGTGGTGAGTATAAAAAGACTGGGTCTCAGTGTGTTGCTCAGGCTGAGCTACAGCAACTATTCACAGGGGCGAACCCACTACTGGACAGCACGGGGGATTTGACCTGCTCCGTTTCCGACCTGGGCCGGTTCTCCCCTCCTTAGACGACCTGGTGGTCCCGGGCTCCCCCAGGAACCCCATATCTATACTGAGCTTAGTGTGGACCCCCGGTCAACATAGCCCACTGAAGCTCAGAGCTCCTGAGCTCAAACAATCCTCCAGCCTCAGCCTCCAGGTAGCTTGGATTACAGGTGAGAGCCACCCCACCCGGCGAGGAGAAGCTGCTCCGACAGGAGAATGACCGGGAGAGAGGAGGTGGTGGCAGGAGAGACAGGAGAGAGCCACCAAGTGGTGGAAATAATACTGCAAATGCTAATTTCTTCTTTTTTTTCTCAACTGAAAGTCTTTCTGTCCTTAGACACTGACTGTTCTTAAGAGCGTTTTCACCTTTGTCCAAACTTGTTTGTGTTGTTCTAGTTTCTTTTTAGTGCTTCAACTTTCTACTTTCTGTATATGTTACATTCTCTTTGTATAAACTTGTTTAGTTCATATTGATTGATCAATCGAGTGATTGACAAGTTAACTCAACTTTTCTAAAAGCTGCCTTCAGTAAAGACACAATAAGTTCACCTGTCCTCAAATGAATCTATCCACAACTTTTACAGAAGAAAAAAACTAAAGGATTTTGCACTTGCTCTCTCTGACCTTATTTTTTCCTTTCATATTTTTCAGTTTCCTGAATACATGAGTTATTTTTTATGTTGTTTGCTGTTTTTAGACCTCTATGATCTTCTAAATGTTCAATTCTCTAAATTTGAGAATTAGATCCAGTAAATTTGAGAATTTAATTTTCCACTTCTGACGCAGATGATTGTTTGACAAAAAAGATTTTCTCAAGTGCATTAAGCAGTGAAGTTGGAGCAGGTTGTAGTGGCGTGTGTCGTCCAGAGTGAGGCGCTGTTGGACGACTATCACAGGTGGTGTTTGAAGGTTTTTGATGAAATCAGAAGGTAAAATGAGCGATAAAGCAACTGCGTGGTGTTGATATGTAACTGATGGTGTGACGTTAGTGTAGTGGTGAGTATAAAAAGACTGGGTCTCAGTGTGTTGCTCAGGCTGAGCTACAGCAACTATTCACAGGGGCGAACCCACTACTGGACAGCACGGGGGATTTGACCTGCTCCGTTTCCGACCTGGGCCGGTTCTCCCCTCCTTAGACGACCTGGTGGTCCCGGGCTCCCCCAGGAACCCCATATCTATACTGAGCTTAGTGTGGACCCCCGGTCAACATAGCCCACTGAAGCTCAGAGCTCCTGAGCTCAAACAATCCTCCAGCCTCAGCCTCCAGGTAGCTTGGATTACAGGTGAGAGCCACCCCACCCGGCGAGGAGAAGCTGCTCCGACAGGAGAATGACCGGGAGAGAGGAGGTGGTGGCAGGAGAGACAGGAGAGAGCCACCAAGTGGTGGAAATAATACTGCAAATGCTAATTTCTTCTTTTTTTTCTCAACTGAAAGTCTTTCTGTCCTTAGACACTGACTGTTCTTAAGAGCGTTTTCACCTTTGTCCAAACTTGTTTGTGTTGTTCTAGTTTCTTTTTAGTGCTTCAACTTTCTACTTTCTGTATATGTTACATTCTCTTTGTATAAACTTGTTTAGTTCATATTGATTGATCAATCGAGTGATTGACAAGTTAACTCAACTTTTCTACAAGCTGCCTTCAGTAAAGACACAATAAGTTCACCTGTCCTCAAATGAATCTATCCACAACTTTTACAGAAGAAAAAAACTAAAGGATTTTGCACTTGCTCTCTCTGACCTTATTTTTTCCTTTCATATTTTTCAGTTTCCTGAATACATGTTATTTTTTAGGTTGTTTGCTGTTTTTAGACCTCTATGATCTTCTAAATGTTCAATTCTCTAAATTTGAGAATTAGATCCAGTAAATTTGAGAATTTAATTTTCCACTTCTGACGCAGATGATTGTTTGACAAAAAAGATTTTCTCAAGTGCATTAAGCAGTGAAGTTGGAGCAGGTTGTAGTGGCGTGTGTCCTCCAGAGTGAGGCGCTGTTGGATGACTATCACAGGTGGTGTTTGAAGGTTTTTGATGACATCTGAAGGTAAAATGAGCGATCAAGCATCTGCGTGGCGTTGATATGTAACTGATGGTGTGACGCTAGTGTAGTGGTGAGTATAAAAAGACTGGGTCTCAGTGTGTTGCTCAGGCTGAACTACAGCAACTATTCACAGGGGCGAACCCACTACTGGACAGTACGGGGGATTTGACCTGCTCCGTTCCCGACCTGGGCCGGTTCTCCCCTCCTTAGACGACCTGGTGGTCCCGGGCTCCCCCAGGAGCACCATATCTATACTGAGCTTAGTGTGGACCCCCGGTCAACATAGCCCACTGCAGCTCAGAGCTCCTGATCTCAAACAATCCTCCAGCCTCAGCCTCCAGGTAGCTTGGATTACAGGTGAGAGCCACCCCACCCGGCGAGGAGAAGCTGCTCCGACAGGAGAATGACCGGGAGAGAGGAGGTGGTGGCAGGAGAGACAGGAGAGAGCCACCAAGTGGTGGAAATAATACTGCAAATGCTAATTTCTTCTTTTTTTTCTCAACTGAAAGTCTTTCTGTCCTTAGACACTGACTGTTCTTAAGAGCGTTTTCACCTTTGTCCAAACTTGTTTGTGTTGTTCTAGTTTCTTTTTAGTGCTTCAACTTTCTACTTTCTGTATATGTTACATTCTCTTTGTATAAACTTGTTTAGTTCATATTGATTGATCAATCGAGTGATTGACAAGTTAACTCAACTTTTCTACAAGCTGCCTTCAGTAAAGACACAATAAGTTCACCTGTCCTCAAATGAATCTATCCACAACTTTTACAGAAGAAAAAAACTAAAGGATTTTGCACTTGCTCTCTGTGACCTTATTTTTTCCTTTCATATTTTTCAGTTTCCTGAATACATGTTATTTTTTAGGTTGTTTGCTGTTTTTAGACCTCTATGATCTTCTAAATGTTCAATTCTCTAAATTTGAGAATTAGATCCAGTAAATTTGAGAATTTAATTTTCCACTTCTGACGCAGATGATTGTTTGACAAAAAAGATTTTCTCAAGTGCATTAAGCAGTGAAGTTGGAGCAGGTTGTAGTGGCGTGTGTCCTCCAGAGTGAGGCGCTGTTGGATGACTATCACAGGTGGTGTTTGAAGGTTTTTGATGAAATCAGAAGGTAAAATGAGCGATAAAGCAACTGCGTGGTGTTGATATGTAACTGATGGTGTGACGTTAGTGTAGTGGTGAGTATAAAAAGACTGGGTCTCAGTGTGTTGCTCAGGCTGAACTACAGCAACTATTCACAGGGGCGAACCCACTACTGGACAGTACGGGGGATTTGACCTGCTCCGTTTCCGACCTGGGCCGGTTCTCCCCTCCTTAGACGACCTGGTGGTCCCGGGCTCCCCCAGGAACCCCATATCTATACTGAGCTTAGTGTGGACCCCCGGTCAACATAGCCCACTGAAGCTCAGAGCTCCTGAGCTCAAACAATCCTCCAGCCTCAGCCTCCAGGTAGCTTGGATTACAGGTGAGAGCCACCCCACCCGGCGAGGAGAAGCTGCTCCGACAGGAGAATGACCGGGAGAGAGGAGGTGGTGGCAGGAGAGACAGGAGAGAGCCACCAAGTGGTGGAAATAATACTGCAAATGCTAATTTCTTCTTTTTTTTCTCAACTGAAAGTCTTTCTGTCCTTAGACACTGACTGTTCTTAAGAGCGTTTTCACCTTTGTCCAAACTTGTTTGTGTTGTTCTAGTTTCTTTTTAGTGCTTCAACTTTCTACTTTCTGTATATGTTACATTCTCTTTGTATAAACTTGTTTAGTTCATATTGATTGATCAATCGAGTGATTGACAAGTTAACTCAACTTTTCTACAAGCTGCCTTCAGTAAAGACACAATAAGTTCACGTGTCCTCAAATGAATCTATCCACAACTTTTACAGAAGAAAAAACTAAATGATTTTGCACTTGCTCTCTCTGTCCTGATTTTTTCCTTTCATATTTTTAGGTTTCCTGAATACATGAGTTATTTTTTATGTTGTTTGCTGTTTTTAGACCTCTATGATCTTCTAAATGTTCAATTCTCTAAATTTGAGAATTAGATCCAGTAAAT
Organism: Fundulus diaphanus; assembly: GCA_037039145.1. NCBI lineage: Eukaryota > Metazoa > Chordata > Actinopteri > Cyprinodontiformes > Fundulidae > Fundulus > Fundulus diaphanus. The sequence goes on along the minus strand of CM073142.1, from coordinate 27,348,376 downwards.
TTGAGAATTTAATTTTCCACTTCTGACGCAGATGATTGTTTGACAAAAAAGATTTTCTCAAGTGCATTAAGCAGTGAAGTTGGAGCAGGTTGTAGTGGCGTGTGTCCTCCAGAGTGAGGCGCTGTTGGACGACTATCACAGGTGGTGTTTGAAGGTTTTTGATGAAATCAGAAGGTAAAATGAGCGATAAAGCAACTGCGTGGTGTTGATATGTAACTGATGGTGTGACGTTAGTGTAGTGGTGAGTATAAAAAGACTGGGTCTCAGTGTGTTGCTCAGGCTGAGCTACAGCAACTATTCACAGGGGCGAACCCACTACTGGACAGCACGGGGGATTTGACCTGCTCCGTTTCCGACCTGGGCCGGTTCTCCCCTCCTTAGACGACCTGGTGGTCCCGGGCTCCCCCAGGAACCCCATATCTATACTGAGCTTAGTGTGGACCCCCGGTCAACATAGCCCACTGAAGCTCAGAGCTCCTGAGCTCAAACAATCCTCCAGCCTCAGCCTCCAGGTAGCTTGGATTACAGGTGAGAGCCACCCCACCCGGCGAGGAGAAGCTGCTCCGACAGGAGAATGACCAGGAGAGAGGAGGTGGTGGCAGGAGAGACAGGAGAGAGCCACCAAGTGGTGGAAATAATACTGCAAATGCTAATTTCTTCTTTTTTTTCTCAACTGAAAGTCTTTCTGTCCTTAGACACTGACTGTTCTTAAGAGCGTTTTCACCTTTGTCCAAACTTGTTTGTGTTGTTCTAGTTTCTTTTTAGTGCTTCAACTTTCTACTTTCTGTATATGTTACATTCTCTTTGTATAAACTTGTTTAGTTCATATTGATTGATCAATCGAGTGATTGACAAGTTAACTCAACTTTTCTACAAGCTGCCTTCAGTAAAGACACAATAAGTTCACCTGTCCTCAAATGAATCTATCCACAACTTTTACAGAAGAAAAAAACTAAAGGATTTTGCACTTGCTCTCTCTGACCTTATTTTTTCCTTTCATATTTTTCAGTTTCCTGAATACATGAGTTATTTTTTATGTTGTTTGCTGTTTTTAGACCTCTATGATCTTCTAAATGTTCAATTCTCTAAATTTGAGAATTAGATCCAGTAAATTTGAGAATTTAATTTTCCACTTCTGACGCAGATGATTGTTTGACAAAAAAGATTTTCTCAAGTGCATTAAGCAGTGAAGTTGGAGCAGGTTGTAGTGGCGTGTGTCGTCCAGAGTGAGGCGCTGTTGGACGACTATCACAGGTGGTGTTTGAAGGTTTTTGATGAAATCAGAAGGTAAAATGAGCGATAAAGCAACTGCGTGGTGTTGATATGTAACTGATGGTGTGACGTTAGTGTAGTGGTGAGTATAAAAAGACTGGGTCTCAGTGTGTTGCTCAGGCTGAACTACAGCAACTATTCACAGGGGCGAACCCACTACTGGACAGTACGGGGGATTTGACCTGCTCCGTTTCCGACCTGGGCCGGTTCTCCCCTCCTTAGACGACCTGGTGGTCCCGGGCTCCCCCAGGAACCCCATATCTATACTGAGCTTAGTGTGGACCCCCGGTCAACATAGCCCACTGAAGCTCAGAGCTCCTGAGCTCAAACAATCCTCCAGCCTCAGCCTCCAGGTAGCTTGGATTACAGGTGAGAGCCACCCCACCCGGCGAGGAGAAGCTGCTCCGACAGGAGAATGACCAGGAGAGAGGAGGTGGTGGCAGGAGAGACAGGAGAGAGCCACCAAGTGGTGGAAATAATACTGCAAATGCTAATTTCTTCTTTTTTTTCTCAACTGAAAGTCTTTCTGTCCTTAGACACTGACTGTTCTTAAGAGCGTTTTCACCTTTGTCCAAACTTGTTTGTGTTGTTCTAGTTTCTTTTTAGTGCTTCAACTTTCTACTTTCTGTATATGTTACATTCTCTTTGTATAAACTTGTTTAGTTCATATTGATTGATCAATCGAGTGATTGACAAGTTAACTCAACTTTTCTACAAGCTGCCTTCAGTAAAGACACAATAAGTTCACCTGTCCTCAAATGAATCTATCCACAACTTTTACAGAAGAAAAAAACTAAAGGATTTTGCACTTGCTCTCTCTGACCTTATTTTTTCCTTTCATATTTTTCAGTTTCCTGAATACATGAGTTATTTTTTATGTTGTTTGCTGTTTTTAGACCTCTATGATCTTCTAAATGTTCAATTCTCTAAATTTGAGAATTAGATCCAGTAAATTTGAGAATTTAATTTTCCACTTCTGACGCAGATGATTGTTTGACAAAAAAGATTTTCTCAAGTGAATGAAGTAGTGAAGTTGGAGCAGGTTGTAGTGGCGTGTGTCCTCCAGAGTGAGGCGCTGTTGGACGACTATCACAGGTGGTGTTTGAAGGTTTTTGATGAAATCAGAAGGTAAAATGAGCGATAAAGCAACTGCGTGGTGTTGATATGTAACTGATGGTGTGACGTTAGTGTAGTGGTGAGTATAAAAAGACTGGGTCTCAGTGTGTTGCTCAGGCTGAGCTACAGCAACTATTCACAGGGGCGAACCCACTACTGGACAGCACGGGGGATTTGACCTGCTCCGTTTCCGACCTGGGCCGGTTCTCCCCTCCTTAGACGACCTGGTGGTCCCGGGCTCCCCCAGGAACCCCATATCTATACTGAGCTTAGTGTGGACCCCCGGTCAACATAGCCCACTGAAGCTCAGAGCTCCTGAGCTCAAACAATCCTCCAGCCTCAGCCTCCAGGTAGCTTGGATTACAGGTGAGAGCCACCCCACCCGGCGAGGAGAAGCTGCTCCGACAGGAGAATGACCGGGAGAGAGGAGGTGGTGGCAGGAGAGACAGGAGAGAGCCACCAAGTGGTGGAAATAATACTGCAAATGCTAATTTCTTCTTTTTTTTCTCAACTGAAAGTCTTTCTGTCCTTAGACACTGACTGTTCTTAAGAGCGTTTTCACCTTTGTCCAAACTTGTTTGTGTTGTTCTAGTTTCTTTTTAGTGCTTCAACTTTCTGTATATGTTACATTCTCTTTGTATAAACTTGTTTAGTTCATATTGATTGATCAATCGAGTGATTGACAAGTTAACTCAACTTTTCTACAAGCTGCCTTCAGTAAAGACACAATAAGTTCACCTGTCCTCAAATGAATCTATCCACAACTTTTACAGAAGAAAAAAACTAAAGGATTTTGCACTTGCTCTCTCTGACCTTATTTTTTCCTTTCATATTTTTCAGTTTCCTGAATACATGAGTTATTTTTTATGTTGTTTGCTGTTTTTAGACCTCTATGATCTTCTAAATGTTCAATTCTCTAAATTTGAGAATTAGATCCAGTAAATTTGAGAATTTAATTTTCCACTTCTGACGCAGATGATTGTTTGACAAAAAAGATTTTCTCAAGTGCATTAAGCAGTGAAGTTGGAGCAGGTTGTAGTGGCGTGTGTCGTCCAGAGTGAGGCGCTGTTGGACGACTATCACAGGTGGTGTTTGAAGGTTTTTGATGAAATCAGAAGGTAAAATGAGCGATAAAGCAACTGCGTGGTGTTGATATGTAACTGATGGTGTGACGTTAGTGTAGTGGTGAGTATAAAAAGACTGGGTCTCAGTGTGTTGCTCAGGCTGAACTACAGCAACTATTCACAGGGGCGAACCCACTACTGGACAGTACGGGGGATTTGACCTGCTCCGTTTCCGACCTGGGCCGGTTCTCCCCTCCTTAGACGACCTGGTGGTCCCGGGCTCCCCCAGGAACCCCATATCTATACTGAGCTTAGTGTGGACCCCCGGTCAACATAGCCCACTGAAGCTCAGAGCTCCTGAGCTCAAACAATCCTCCAGCCTCAGCCTCCAGGTAGCTTGGATTACAGGTGAGAGCCACCCCACCCGGCGAGGAGAAGCTGCTCCGACAGGAGAATGACCGGGAGAGAGGAGGTGGTGGCAGGAGAGACAGGAGAGAGCCACCAAGTGGTGGAAATAATACTGCAAATGCTAATTTCTTCTTTTTTTTCTCAACTGAAAGTCTTTCTGTCCTTAGACACTGACTGTTCTTAAGAGCGTTTTCACCTTTGTCCAAACTTGTTTGTGTTGTTCTAGTTTCTTTTTAGTGCTTCAACTTTCTACTTTCTGTATATGTTACATTCTCTTTGTATAAACTTGTTTAGTTCATATTGATTGATCAATCGAGTGATTGACAAGTTAACTCAACTTTTCTACAAGCTGCCTTCAGTAAAGACACAATAAGTTCACGTGTCCTCAAATGAATCTATCCACAACTTTTACAGAAGAAAAAACTAAATGATTTTGCACTTGCTCTCTCTGTCCTGATTTTTTCCTTTCATATTTTTAGGTTTCCTGAATACATGAGTTATTTTTTATGTTGTTTGCTGTTTTTAGACCTCTATGATCTTCTAAATGTTCAATTCTCTAAATTTGAGAATTAGATCCAGTAAATTTGAGAATTTAATTTTCCACTTCTGACGCAGATGATTGTTTGACAAAAAAGATTTTCTCAAGTGAATGAAGTAGTGAAGTTGGAGCAGGTTGTAGTGGCGTGTGTCCTCCAGAGTGAGGCGCTGTTGGACGACTATCACAGGTGGTGTTTGAAGGTTTTTGATGAAATCAGAAGGTAAAATGAGCGATAAAGCAACTGCGTGGTGTTGATATGTAACTGATGGTGTGACGTTAGTGTAGTGGTGAGTATAAAAAGACTGGGTCTCAGTGTGTTGCTCAGGCTGAGCTACAGCAACTATTCACAGGGGCGAACCCACTACTGGACAGCACGGGGGATTTGACCTGCTCCGTTTCCGACCTGGGCCGGTTCTCCCCTCCTTAGACGACCTGGTGGTCCCGGGCTCCCCCAGGAACCCCATATCTATACTGAGCTTAGTGTGGACCCCCGGTCAACATAGCCCACTGAAGCTCAGAGCTCCTGAGCTCAAACAATCCTCCAGCCTCAGCCTCCAGGTAGCTTGGATTACAGGTGAGAGCCACCCCACCCGGCGAGGAGAAGCTGCTCCGACAGGAGAATGACCGGGAGAGAGGAGGTGGTGGCAGGAGAGACAGGAGAGAGCCACCAAGTGGTGGAAATAATACTGCAAATGCTAATTTCTTCTTTTTTTTCTCAACTGAAAGTCTTTCTGTCCTTAGACACTGACTGTTCTTAAGAGCGTTTTCACCTTTGTCCAAACTTGTTTGTGTTGTTCTAGTTTCTTTTTAGTGCTTCAACTTTCTGTATATGTTACATTCTCTTTGTATAAACTTGTTTAGTTCATATTGATTGATCAATCGAGTGATTGACAAGTTAACTCAACTTTTCTACAAGCTGCCTTCAGTAAAGACACAATAAGTTCACCTGTCCTCAAATGAATCTATCCACAACTTTTACAGAAGAAAAAAACTAAAGGATTTTGCACTTGCTCTCTCTGACCTTATTTTTTCCTTTCATATTTTTCAGTTTCCTGAATACATGAGTTATTTTTTATGTTGTTTGCTGTTTTTAGACCTCTATGATCTTCTAAATGTTCAATTCTCTAAATTTGAGAATTAGATCCAGTAAATTTGAGAATTTAATTTTCCACTTCTGACGCAGATGATTGTTTGACAAAAAAGATTTTCTCAAGTGCATTAAGCAGTGAAGTTGGAGCAGGTTGTAGTGGCGTGTGTCGTCCAGAGTGAGGCGCTGTTGGACGACTATCACAGGTGGTGTTTGAAGGTTTTTGATGAAATCAGAAGGTAAAATGAGCGATAAAGCAACTGCGTGGTGTTGATATGTAACTGATGGTGTGACGTTAGTGTAGTGGTGAGTATAAAAAGACTGGGTCTCAGTGTGTTGCTCAGGCTGAACTACAGCAACTATTCACAGGGGCGAACCTACTACTGGACAGTACGGGGGATTTGACCTGCTCCGTTCCCGACCTGGGCCGGTTCTCCCCTCCTTAGACGACCTGGTGGTCCCGGGCTCCCCCAGGAGCACCATATCTATACTGAGCTTAGTGTGGACCCCCGGTCAACATAGCCCACTGCAGCTCAGAGCTCCTGAGCTCAAACAATCCTCCAGCCTCAGCCTCCAGGTAGCTTGGATTACAGGTGAGAGCCACCCCACCCGGCGAGGAGAAGCTGCTCCGACAGGAGAATGACCGGGAGAGAGGAGGTGGTGGCAGGAGAGACAGGAGAGGGCCACCAAGTGGTGGAAATAATACTGCAAATGATAATTTCTTCTTTTTTTCTCAACTGAAAGTCTTTCTGTCCTTAGACACTGACTGTTCTTAAGAGCTTTTTCGCCTTTGTCCAAACTTGTTTGTGTTGTTCTAGTTTCTTTTTACTGCTTCAACTTTCTACTTTCTGTATATGTTACATTCTCTTTGTATAAACTTGTTTAGTTCATATTGATTGATCAATCGAGTGATTGACAAGTTAACTCAACTTTTCTACAAGCTGCCTTCAGTAAAGACACAATAAGTTCACCTGTCCTCAAATGAATCTATCCACAACTTTTACAGAAGAAAAATCTAAAGGATTTTGCACTTGCTCTCTCTGACCTTATTTTTTCCTTTCATATTTTTAAGTTTCCTGAATACATGAGTTATTTTTTATGTTGTTTGCTGTTTTTAGACCTCTATGATCTTCTAAATGTTCAATTATCTAAATTTGAGAATTAGATCCAGTAAATTTGAGAATTTAATTTTCCACTTCTGACGAGGATGATTGTTTGACAGAAAAGATTTTCTCAAGTGAATGAAGTAGTGAAGTTAGAGCAGGTTGTAGTGGCGTGTGTCCTCCAGAGTGAGGCGCTGTTGGACGACTATCACAGGTGGTGTTTGAAGGTTTTTGATGAAATCAGAAGGTAAAATGAGCGATAAAGCAGCTGCGTGGTGTTGATATCTAACTGATGGTGTGATGTTAGTGTAAAAAGACTGGGTCTCAGTGTGTTGCTCAGGCTGAACTACAGCAACTATTCACAGGGGCGAACCAACTACTGGACAGTACGGGGGATTTGACCTGCTACGTTTCCGACCTGGGCCGGTTCTCCCCTCCTTAGACAACCTGGTGGTCCCGGGCTCCCCCAGGAACACCATATCTATACTGAGCTTAGTCTGGACCCCCGGTCAACATAGCCCACTGAAGCTCAGAGCTCCTGAGCTCAAACAATCCTCCAGCCTCAGCCTGCAGGTAGCTTGGATTACAGGTGAGAGCCACCCCACCCGGCGAGGAGAAGCTGCTCCGACAGGAGAATGACCGGGAGAGAGGAGGTGGTGGCAGGAGAGACAGGAGAGAGCCACCAAGTGGTGGAAATAATACTGCAAATGCTAATTTCTTCTTTTTTTTCTCAACTGAAAGTCTTTCTGTCCTTAGACACTGACTGTTCTTAAGAGCGTTTTCACCTTTGTCCAAACTTGTTTGTGTTGTTCTAGTTTCTTTTTAGTGCTTCAACTTTCTACTTTCTGTATATGTTACATTCTCTTTGTATAAACTTGTTTAGTTCATATTGATTGATCAATCGAGTGATTGACAAGTTAACTCAACTTTTCTACAAGCTGCCTTCAGTAAAGACACAATAAGTTCACCTGTCCTCAAATGAATCTATCCACAACTTTTACAGAAGAAAAAACTAAAGGATTTTGCACTTGCTCTCTCTGACCTTATTTTTTCCTTTCATATTTTTAAGTTTCCTGAATACATGAGTTATTTTTTATGTTGTTTGCTGTTTTTAGACCTCTATGATCTTCTAAATGTTCAATTATCTAAATTTGAGAATTAGATCCAGTAAATTTGAGAATTTAATTTTCCACTTCTGACGAGGATGATTGTTTGACAGAAAAGATTTTCTCAAGTGAATGAAGTAGTGAAGTTAGAGCAGGTTGTAGTGGCGTGTGTCCTCCAGAGTGAGGCGCTGTTGGACGACTATCACAGGTGGTGTTTGAAGGTTTTTGATGAAATCAGAAGGTAAAATGAGCGATAAAGCAGCTGCGTGGTGTTGATATGTAACTGATGGTGTGATGTTAGTGTAGTGGTGAGTATAAAAAGACTGGGTCTCAGTGTGTTGCTCAGGCTGAACTACAGCAACTATTCACAGGGGCGAACCCACTACTGGACAGTACGGGGGATTTGACCTGCTCCGTTTCCGACCTGGGCCGGTTCTCCCCTCCTCAGACAACCTGGTGGTCCCGGGCTCCCCCAGGAACACCATATCTATACTGAGCTTAGTCTGGACCCCCGGTAAACATAGCCCACTGAAGCTCAGAGCTCCTGAGCTCAAACAATCCTCCAGCCTCAGCCTGCAGGTAGCTTGGATTACAGGTGAGAGCCACCCCACCCGGCGAGGAGAAGCTGCTCCGACAGGAGAATGACCGGAAGAGAGGAGGTGGTGGCAGGAGAGAAAGGAGAGGGCCACCAAGTGGTGGAAATAATACTGCAAATGCTAATTTCTTCTTTTTTTTCTCAACTGAAAGTCTTTCTGTCCTTAGACACTGACTGTTCTTAAGAGCTTTTTCACCTTTGTCCAAACTTGTTTCTGTTGTTCTAGTTTCTTTTTAGTGCTTCAACTTTCTACTTTCTGTATATGTTACATTCTCTTTGTATAAACTTGTTTAGTTCATATTGATTGATCAATCGAGTGATTGACAAGTTAACTCAACTTTTCTACAAGCTGCCTTCAGTAAAGACACAATAAGTTCACATGTCCTCAAATGAATCTATCCACAACTTTTACAGAAGAAAAAAACTAAAGGATTTTGCACTTGCTCTCTCTGACCTTATTTTTTCCTTTCATATTTTTCAGTTTCCTGAATATATGTTATTTTTTAGGTTGTTTGCTGTTTTTAGACCTCTATGATCTTCTAAATGTTCAATTCTCTAAATTTGAGAATTAGATCCAGTAAATTTGAGAATTTAATTTTCCACTTCTGACGCAGATGATTGTTTGACAAAAAAGATTTTCTCAAGTGCATTAAGCAGTGAAGTTGGAGCAGGTTGTAGTGGCGTGTGTCGTCCAGAGTGAGGCGCTGTTGGACGACTATCACAGGTGGTGTTTGAAGGTTTTTGATGAAATCAGAAGGTAAAATGAGCGATAAAGCAACTGCGTGGTGTTGATATGTAACTGATGGTGTGACGTTAGTGTAGTGGTGAGTATAAAAAGACTGGGTCTCAGTGTGTTGCTCAGGCTGAGCTACAGCAACTATTCACAGGGGCGAACCCACTACTGGACAGCACGGGGGATTTGACCTGCTCCGTTTCTGACCTGGGCCAGTTCTCCCCTCCTTAGACGACCTGGTGGTCCGGGCTCCCCCAGGAACCCCATATCTATACTGAGCTTAGTGTGGACCCCCGGTCAACATAGCCCACTGAAGCTCAGAGCTCCTGAGCTCAAACAATCCTCCAGCCTCAGCCTCCAGGTAGCTTGGATTACAGGTGAGAGCCACCCCACCCGGCGAGGAGAAGCTGCTCCGACAGGAGAATGACCGGGAGAGAGGAGGTGGTGGCAGGAGAGACAGGAGAGAGCCACCAAGTGGTGGAAATAATACTGCAAATGCTAATTTCTTCTTTTTTTTCTCAACTGAAAGTCTTTCTGTCCTTAGACACTGACTGTTCTTAAGAGCGTTTTCACCTTTGTCCAAACTTGTTTGTGTTGTTCTAGTTTCTTTTTAGTGCTTCAACTTTCTACTTTCTGTATATGTTACATTCTCTTTGTATAAACTTGTTTAGTTCATATTGATTGATCAATCGAGTGATTGACAAGTTAACTCAACTTTTCTACAAGCTGCCTTCAGTAAAGACACAATAAGTTCACCTGTCCTCAAATGAATCTATCCACAACTTTTACAGAAGAAAAAAACTAAAGGATTTTGCACTTGCTCTCTCTGACCTTATTTTTTCCTTTCATATTTTTCAGTTTCCTGAATACATGTTATTTTTTAGGTTGTTTGCTGTTTTTAGACCTCTATGATCTTCTAAATGTTCAATTCTCTAAATTTGAGAATTAGATCCAGTAAATTTGAGAATTTAATTTTCCACTTCTGACGCAGATGATTGTTTGTCAAAAAAGATTTTCTCAAGTGCATTAAGCAGTGAAGTTGGAGCAGGTTGTAGTGGCGTGTGTCGTCCAGAGTGAGGCGCTGTTGGACGACTATCACAGGTGGTGTTTGAAGGTTTTTGATGAAATCAGAAGGTAAAATGAGCGATAAAGCAACTGCGTGGTGTTGATATGTAACTGATGGTGTGACGTTAGTGTAGTGGTGAGTATAAAAAGACTGGGTCTCAGTGTGTTGCTCAGGCTGAACTACAGCAACTATTCACAGGGGCGAACCCACTACTGGACAGTACGGGGGATTTGACCTGCTCCGTTTCCGACCTGGGCCGGTTCTCCCCTCCTTAGACGACCTGGTGGTCCCGGGCTCCCCCAGGAACCCCATATCTATACTGAGCTTAGTGTGGACCCCCGGTCAACATAGCCCACTGAAGCTCAGAGCTCCTGAGCTCAAACAATCCTCCAGCCTCAGCCTCCAGGTAGCTTGGATTACAGGTGAGAGCCACCCCACCCGGCGAGGAGAAGCTGCTCCGACAGGAGAATGACCGGGAGAGAGGAGGTGGTGGCAGGAGAGACAGGAGAGAGCCACCAAGTGGTGGAAATAATACTGCAAATGCTAATTTCTTCTTTTTTTTCTCAACTGAAAGTCTTTCTGTCCTTAGACACTGACTGTTCTTAAGAGCGTTTTCACCTTTGTCCAAACTTGTTTGTGTTGTTCTAGTTTCTTTTTAGTGCTTCAACTTTCTACTTTCTGTATATGTTACATTCTCTTTGTATAAACTTGTTTAGTTCATATTGATTGATCAATCGAGTGATTGACAAGTTAACTCAACTTTTCTACAAGCTGCCTTCAGTAAAGACACAATAAGTTCACCTGTCCTCAAATGAATCTATCCACAACTTTTACAGAAGAAAAAAACTAAAGGATTTTGCACTTGCTCTCTCTGACCTTATTTTTTCCTTTCATATTTTTCAGTTTCCTGAATACATGAGTTATTTTTTATGTTGTTTGCTGTTTTTAGACCTCTATGATCTTCTAAATGTTCAATTCTCTAAATTTGAGAATTAGATCCAGTAAATTTGAGAATTTAATTTTCCACTTCTGACGCAGATGATTGTTTGACAAAAAAGATTTTCTCAAGTGCATTAAGCAGTGAAGTTGGAGCAGGTTGTAGTGGCGTGTGTCCTCCAGAGTGAGGCGCTGTTGGACGACTATCACAGGTGGTGTTTGAAGGTTTTTGATGAAATCAGAAGGTAAAATGAGCGATAAAGCAACTGCGTGGTGTTGATATGTAACTGATGGTGTGACGTTAGTGTAGTGGTGAGTATAAAAAGACTGGGTCTCAGTGTGTTGCTCAGGCTGAGCTACAGCAACTATTCACAGGGGCGAACCCACTACTGGACAGCACGGGGGATTTGACCTGCTCCGTTTCCGACCTGGGCCGGTTCTCCCCTCCTTAGACGACCTGGTGGTCCCGGGCTCCCCCAGGAACCCCATATCTATACTGAGCTTAGTGTGGACCCCCGGTCAACATAGCCCACTGAAGCTCAGAGCTCCTGAGCTCAAACAATCCTCCAGCCTCAGCCTCCAGGTAGCTTGGATTACAGGTGAGAGCCACCCCACCCGGCGAGGAGAAGCTGCTCCGACAGGAGAATGACCGGGAGAGAGGAGGTGGTGGCAGGAGAGACAGGAGAGAGCCACCAAGTGGTGGAAATAATACTGCAAATGCTAATTTCTTCTTTTTTTTCTCAACTGAAAGTCTTTCTGTCCTTAGACACTGACTGTTCTTAAGAGCGTTTTCACCTTTGTCCAAACTTGTTTGTGTTGTTCTAGTTTCTTTTTAGTGCTTCAACTTTCTACTTTCTGTATATGTTACATTCTCTTTGTATAAACTTGTTTAGTTCATATTGATTGATCAATCGAGTGATTGACAAGTTAACTCAACTTTTCTACAAGCTGCCTTCAGTAAAGACACAATAAGTTCACCTGTCCTCAAATGAATCTATCCACAACTTTTACAGAAGAAAAAAACTAAAGGATTTTGCACTTGCTCTCTCTGACCTTATTTTTTCCTTTCATATTTTTCAGTTTCCTGAATACATGTTATTTTTTAGGTTGTTTGCTGTTTTTAGACCTCTATGATCTTCTAAATGTTCAATTCTCTAAATTTGAGAATTAGATCCAGTAAATTTGAGAATTTAATTTTCCACTTCTGACGCAGATGATTGTTTGACAAAAAAGATTTTCTCAAGTGCATTAAGCAGTGAAGTTGGAGCAGGTTGTAGTGGCGTGTGTCGTCCAGAGTGAGGCGCTGTTGGACGACTATCACAGGTGGTGTTTGAAGGTTTTTGATGAAATCAGAAGGTAAAATGAGCGATAAAGCAACTGCGTGGTGTTGATATGTAACTGATGGTGTGACGTTAGTGTAGTGGTGAGTATAAAAAGACTGGGTCTCAGTGTGTTGCTCAGGCTGAACTACAGCAACTATTCACAGGGGCGAACCCACTACTGGACAGTACGGGGGATTTGACCTGCTCCGTTTCCGACCTGGGCCGGTTCTCCCCTCCTTAGACGACCTGGTGGTCCCAGGCTCCCCCAGGAACCCCATATCTATACTGAGCTTAGTGTGGACCCCCGGTCAACATAGCCCACTGAAGCTCAGAGCTCCTGAGCTCAAACAATCCTCCAGCCTCAGCCTCCAGGTAGCTTGGATTACAGGTGAGAGCCACCCCACCCGGCGAGGAGAAGCTGCTCCGACAGGAGAATGACCGGGAGAGAGGAGGTGGTGGCAGGAGAGACAGGAGAGAGCCACCAAGTGGTGGAAATAATACTGCAAATGCTAATTTCTTCTTTTTTTTCTCAACTGAAAGTCTTTCTGTCCTTAGACACTGACTGTTCTTAAGAGCGTTTTCACCTTTGTCCAAACTTGTTTGTGTTGTTCTAGTTTCTTTTTAGTGCTTCAACTTTCTACTTTCTGTATATGTTACATTCTCTTTGTATAAACTTGTTTAGTTCATATTGATTGATCAATCGAGTGATTGACAAGTTAACTCAACTTTTCTACAAGCTGCCTTCAGTAAAGACACAATAAGTTCACCTGTCCTCAAATGAATCTATCCACAACTTTTACAGAAGAAAAAAACTAAAGGATTTTGCACTTGCTCTCTCTGACCTTATTTTTTCCTTTCATATTTTTCAGTTTCCTGAATACATGAGTTATTTTTTATGTTGTTTGCTGTTTTTAGACCTCTATGATCTTCTAAATGTTCAATTCTCTAAATTTGAGAATTAGATCCAGTAAATTTGAGAATTTAATTTTCCACTTCTGACGCAGATGATTGTTTGACAAAAAAGATTTTCTCAAGTGCATTAAGCAGTGAAGTTGGAGCAGGTTGTAGTGGCGTGTGTCCTCCAGAGTGAGGCGCTGTTGGACGACTATCACAGGTGGTGTTTGAAGGTTTTTGATGAAATCAGAAGGTAAAATGAGCGATAAAGCAACTGCGTGGTGTTGATATGTAACTGATGGTGTGACGTTAGTGTAGTGGTGAGTATAAAAAGACTGGGTCTCAGTGTGTTGCTCAGGCTGAGCTACAGCAACTATTCACAGGGGCGAACCCACTACTGGACAGCACGGGGGATTTGACCTGCTCCGTTTCCGACCTGGGCCGGTTCTCCCCTCCTTAGACGACCTGGTGGTCCCGGGCTCCCCCAGGAACCCCATATCTATACTGAGCTTAGTGTGGACCCCCGGTCAACATAGCCCACTGAAGCTCAGAGCTCCTGAGCTCAAACAATCCTCCAGCCTCAGCCTCCAGGTAGCTTGGATTACAGGTGAGAGCCACCCCACCCGGCGAGGAGAAGCTGCTCCGACAGGAGAATGACCGGGAGAGAGGAGGTGGTGGCAGGAGAGACAGGAGAGAGCCACCAAGTGGTGGAAATAATACTGCAAATGCTAATTTCTTCTTTTTTTTCTCAACTGAAAGTCTTTCTGTCCTTAGACACTGACTGTTCTTAAGAGCGTTTTCACCTTTGTCCAAACTTGTTTGTGTTGTTCTAGTTTCTTTTTAGTGCTTCAACTTTCTACTTTCTGTATATGTTACATTCTCTTTGTATAAACTTGTTTAGTTCATATTGATTGATCAATCGAGTGATTGACAAGTTAACTCAACTTTTCTACAAGCTGCCTTCAGTAAAGACACAATAAGTTCACCTGTCCTCAAATGAATCTATCCACAACTTTTACAGAAGAAAAAAACTAAAGGATTTTGCACTTGCTCTCTCTGACCTTATTTTTTCCTTTCATATTTTTCAGTTTCCTGAATACATGAGTTATTTTTTATGTTGTTTGCTGTTTTTAGACCTCTATGATCTTCTAAATGTTCAATTCTCTAAATTTGAGAATTAGATCCAGTAAATTTGAGAATTTAATTTTCCACTTCTGACGCAGATGATTGTTTGACAAAAAAGATTTTCTCAAGTGCATTAAGCAGTGAAGTTGGAGCAGGTTGTAGTGGCGTGTGTCCTCCAGAGTGAGGCGCTGTTGGACGACTATCACAGGTGGTGTTTGAAGGTTTTTGATGAAATCAGAAGGTAAAATGAGCGATAAAGCAACTGCGTGGTGTTGATATGTAACTGATGGTGTGACGTTAGTGTAGTGGTGAGTATAAAAAGACTGGGTCTCAGTGTGTTGCTCAGGCTGAGCTACAGCAACTATACACAGGGGCGAACCCACTACTGGACAGCACGGGGGATTTGACCTGCTCCGTTTCCGACCTGGGCCGGTTCTCCCCTCCTTAGACGACCTGGTGGTCCCGGGCTCCCCCAGGAACCCCATATCTATACTGAGCTTAGTGTGGACCCCCGGTCAACATAGCCCACTGAAGCTCAGAGCTCCTGAGCTCAAACAATCCTCCAGCCTCAGCCTCCAGGTAGCTTGGATTACAGGTGAGAGCCACCCCACCCGGCGAGGAGAAGCTGCTCCGACAGGAGAATGACCGGGAGAGAGGAGGTGGTGGCAGGAGAGACAGGAGAGAGCCACCAAGTGGTGGAAATAATACTGCAAATGCTAATTTCTTCTTTTTTTTCTCAACTGAAAGTCTTTCTGTCCTTAGACACTGACTGTTCTTAAGAGCGTTTTCACCTTTGTCCAAACTTGTTTGTGTTGTTCTAGTTTCTTTTTAGTGCTTCAACTTTCTACTTTCTGTATATGTTACATTCTCTTTGTATAAACTTGTTTAGTTCATATTGATTGATCAATCGAGTGATTGACAAGTTAACTCAACTTTTCTACAAGCTGCCTTCAGTAAAGACACAATAAGTTCACCTGTCCTCAAATGAATCTATCCACAACTTTTACAGAAGAAAAAAACTAAAGGATTTTGCACTTGCTCTCTCTGACCTTATTTTTTCCTTTCATATTTTTCAGTTTCCTGAATACATGTTATTTTTTAGGTTGTTTGCTGTTTTTAGACCTCTATGATCTTCTAAATGTTCAATTCTCTAAATTTGAGAATTAGATCCAGTAAATTTGAGAATTTAATTTTCCACTTCTGACGCAGATGATTGTTTGACAAAAAAGATTTTCTCAAGTGCATTAAGCAGTGAAGTTGGAGCAGGTTGTAGTGGCGTGTGTCGTCCAGAGTGAGGCGCTGTTGGACGACTATCACAGGTGGTGTTTGAAGGTTTTTGATGAAATCAGAAGGTAAAATGAGCGATAAAGCAACTGCGTGGTGTTGATATGTAACTGATGGTGTGACGTTAGTGTAGTGGTGAGTATAAAAAGACTGGGTCTCAGTGTGTTGCTCAGGCTGAACTACAGCAACTATTCACAGGGGCGAACCCACTACTGGACAGTACGGGGGATTTGACCTGCTCCGTTTCCGACCTGGGCCGGTTCTCCCCTCCTTAGACGACCTGGTGGTCCCGGGCTCCCCCAGGAACCCCATATCTATACTGAGCTTAGTGTGGACCCCCGGTCAACATAGCCCACTGAAGCTCAGAGCTCCTGAGCTCAAACAATCCTCCAGCCTCAGCCTCCAGGTAGCTTGGATTACAGGTGAGAGCCACCCCACCCGGCGAGGAGAAGCTGCTCCGACAGGAGAATGACCGGGAGAGAGGAGGTGGTGGCAGGAGAGACAGGAGAGAGCCACCAAGTGGTGGAAATAATACTGCAAATGCTAATTTCTTCTTTTTTTTCTCAACTGAAAGTCTTTCTGTCCTTAGACACTGACTGTTCTTAAGAGCGTTTTCACCTTTGTCCAAACTTGTTTGTGTTGTTCTAGTTTCTTTTTAGTGCTTCAACTTTCTACTTTCTGTATATGTTACATTCTCTTTGTATAAACTTGTTTAGTTCATATTGATTGATCAATCGAGTGATTGACAAGTTAACTCAACTTTTCTACAAGCTGCCTTCAGTAAAGACACAATAAGTTCACCTGTCCTCAAATGAATCTATCCACAACTTTTACAGAAGAAAAAAACTAAAGGATTTTGCACTTGCTCTCTCTGACCTTATTTTTTCCTTTCATATTTTTCAGTTTCCTGAATACATGTTATTTTTTAGGTTGTTTGCTGTTTTTAGACCTCTATGATCTTCTAAATGTTCAATTCTCTAAATTTGAGAATTAGATCCAGTAAATTTGAGAATTTAATTTTCCACTTCTGACGCAGATGATTGTTTGACAAAAAAGATTTTCTCAAGTGCATTAAGCAGTGAAGTTGGAGCAGGTTGTAGTGGCGTGTGTCCTCCAGAGTGAGGCGCTGTTGGATGACTATCACAGGTGGTGTTTGAAGGTTTTTGATGACATCTGAAGGTAAAATGAGCGATCAAGCATCTGCGTGGCGTTGATATGTAACTGATGGTGTGACGCTAGTGTAGTGGTGAGTATAAAAAGACTGGGTCTCAGTGTGTTGCTCAGGCTGAACTACAGCAACTATTCACAGGGGCGAACCCACTACTGGACAGTACGGGGGATTTGACCTGCTCCGTTCCCGACCTGGGCCGGTTCTCCCCTCCTTAGACGACCTGGTGGTCCCGGGCTCCCCCAGGAGCACCATATCTATACTGAGCTTAGTGTGGACCCCCGGTCAACATAGCCCACTGCAGCTCAGAGCTCCTGAGCTCAAATAATCCTCCAGCCTCAGCCTCCAGGTAGCTTGGATTACAGGTGAGAGCCACCCCACCTGGTGAGGAGAAGCTGCTCCGACAGGAGAATGACCGGGAGAGAGGAGGTGGTGGCAGGAGAGACAGGAGAGGGCCACCAAGTGGTGGAAATAATACTGCAAATGATAATTTCTTCTTTTTTTCTCAACTGAAAGTCTTTCTGTCCTTAGACACTGACTGTTCTTAAGAGCTTTTTCGCCTTTGTCCAAACTTGTTTGTGTTGTTCTAGTTTCTTTTTACTGCTTCAACTTTCTACTTTCTGTATATGTTACATTCTCTTTGTATAAACTTGTTTAGTTCATATTGATTGATCAATCGAGTGATTGACAAGTTAACTCAACTTTTCTACAAGCTGCCTTCAGTAAAGACACAATAAGTTCACCTGTCCTCAAATGAATCTATCCACAACTTTTACAGAAGAAAAAACTAAAGGATTTTTCACTTGCTCTTTCTGACCTTATTTTTTCCTTTCATATTTTTAAGTTTCCTGAATACATGAGTTATTTTTTATGTTGTTTGCTGTTTTTAGACCTCTATGATCTTCTAAATGTTCAATTCTCTAAATTTGAGAATTAGATCCAGTAAATTTGAGAATTTAATTTTCCACTTCTGACGCAGATGATTGTTTGACAAAAAAGATTTTCTCAAGTGCATTAAGCAGTGAAGTTGGAGCAGGTTGTACTGGCGTGTGTCCTCCAGAGTGAGGCGCTGTTGGACGACTATCACAGGTGGTGTTTGAAGGTTTTTGATGACATCTGAAGGTAAAATGAGCGATAAAGCATCTGCGTGGTGTTGATATGTAACTGATGGTGTGACGTTAGTGTAGTGGTGAGTATAAAAAGACTGGGTCTCAGTGTGTTGCTCAGGCTGAGCTACAGCAACTATTCACAGGGGCGAACCCACTACTGGACAGTACGGGGGATTTGACCTGCTCCGTTTCCAACCTGGGCCGGTTCTCCCCTCCTTAGACAACCTGGTGGTCCCGGGCTCCCCCAGGAACACCATATCTATACTGATCTTAGTGTGGACCCCCGGTCAACATAGCCCACTGAAGCTCAGAGCTCCTGAGCTCAAACAATCCTCCAGCCTCAGCCTCCAGGTAGCTTGGATTACAGGTGAGAGCCACCCCACCCGGCGAGGAGAAGCTGCTCCGACAGGAGAATGACCGGGAGAGAGGAGGTGGTGGCAGGAGAGACAGGAGAGGGCCACCAAGTGGTGGAAATAATACTGCAAATGCTAATTTCTTCTTTTTTTTCTCAACTGAAAGTCTTTCTGTCCTTAGACACTGACTGTTCGTAAGAGCTTTTTCACCTTTGTCCAAACTTGTTTGTGTTGTTCTAGTTTCTTTTTACTGCTTCAACTTTCTACTTTCTGTATATGTTACATTCTCTTTGTATAAACTTGTTTAGTTCATATTGATTGATCAACCGAGTGATTGACAAGGCAACTAAACTTTTCTACAAGCTGCCTTCAGTAAAGACACAATAAGTTCACCTGTCCTCAAATGAATCTATCCACAACTTTTACAGAAGAAAAAACTAAAGGATTTTGCACTTGCTCTCTCTGACCTTATTTTTTCCTTTCATATTTTTAAGTTTCCTGAATACATGAGTTATTTTTTATGTTGTTTGCTGTTTTTAGACCTCTATGATCTTCTAAATGTTCAATTCTCTAAATTTGAGAATTAGATCCAGTAAATTTGAGAATTTAATTTTCCACTTCTGACGCAGATGATTGTTTGACAAAAAAGATTTTCTCAAGTGCATTAGGCAGTGAAGTTGGAGCAGGTTGTAGTGGCGTGTGTCCTCCAGAGTGAGGCGCTGTTGGACGACTATCACAGGTGGTGTTTGAAGGTTTTTGATGACATCTGAAGGTAAAATGAGCGATAAAGCATCTGCGTGGTGTTGATATGTAACTGATGGTGTGACGTTAGTGTAGTGGTGAGTATAAAAAGACTGGGTCTCAGTGTGTTGCTCAGGCTGAGCTACAGCAACTATTCACAGGGGCGAACCCACTACTGTACAGTACGGGGGATTTGACCTGCTCCGTTCTCGACCTGGGCCGGTTCTCCCCTCCTTAGACGACCTGGTGGTCCCGGGCTCCCCCAGGAACACCATATCTATATTGAGCTTAGTGTGGACCCCCGGTCAACATAGCCCACTGCAGCTCAGAGCTCCTGAGCTCAAACAATCCTCCAGCCTCAGCCTCCAGGTAGCTTGGATTACAGGTGAGAGCCACCCCACCCGGCGAGGAGAAGCTGCTCCGACAGGAGAATGACCGGGAGAGAGGAGGTGGTGGCAGGAGAGACAGGAGAGGGCCACCAAGTGGTGGAAATAATACTGCAAATGATAATTTCTTCTTTTTTTCTCAACTGAAAGTCTTTCTGTCCTTAGACACTGACTGTTCTTAAGAGCTTTTTCACCTTTGTCCAAACTTGTTTGTGTTGTTCTAGTTTCTTTTTACTGCTTCAACTTTCTACTTTCTGTATATGTTACATTCTCTTTGTATAAACTTGTTTAGTTCATATTGATTGATCAATCGAGTGATTGACAAGTTAACTCAACTTTTCTACAAGCTGCCTTCAGTAAAGACACAATAAGTTCACCTGTCCTCAAATGAATCTATCCACAACTTTTACAGAAGAAAAAAACTAAAGGATTTTGCACTTGCTCTCTCTGACCTTATTTTTTCCTTTCATATTTTTCAGTTTCCTGAATACATGTTATTTTTTAGGTTGTTTGCTGTTTTTAGACCTCTATGATCTTCTAAATGTTCAATTCTCTAAATTTGAGAATTAGATCCAGTAAATTTGAGAATTTAATTTTCCACTTCTGACGCAGATGATTGTTTGACAAAAAAGATTTTCTCAAGTGCATTAAGCAGTGAAGTTGGAGCAGGTTGTAGTGGCGTGTGTCGTCCAGAGTGAGGCGCTGTTGGACGACTATCACAGGTGGTGTTTGAAGGTTTTTGATGAAATCAGAAGGTAAAATGAGCGATAAAGCAACTGCGTGGTGTTGATATGTAACTGATGGTGTGACGTTAGTGTAGTGGTGAGTATAAAAAGACTGGGTCTCAGTGTGTTGCTCAGGCTGAACTACAGCAACTATTCACAGGGGCGAACCCACTACTGGACAGTACGGGGGATTTGACCTGCTCCGTTTCCGACCTGGGCCGGTTCTCCCCTCCTTAGACGACCTGGTGGTCCCGGGCTCCCCCAGGAACCCCATATCTATACTGAGCTTAGTGTGGACCCCCGGTCAACATAGCCCACTGAAGCTCAGAGCTCCTGAGCTCAAACAATCCTCCAGCCTCAGCCTCCAGGTAGCTTGGATTACAGGTGAGAGCCACCCCACCCGGCGAGGAGAAGCTGCTCCGACAGGAGAATGACCGGGAGAGAGGAGGTGGTGGCAGGAGAGACAGGAGAGAGCCACCAAGTGGTGGAAATAATACTGCAAATGCTAATTTCTTCTTTTTTTTCTCAACTGAAAGTCTTTCTGTCCTTAGACACTGACTGTTCTTAAGAGCGTTTTCACCTTTGTCCAAACTTGTTTGTGTTGTTCTAGTTTCTTTTTACTGCTTCAACTTTCTACTTTCTGTATATGTTACATTCTCTTTGTATAAACTTGTTTAGTTCATATTGATTGATCAATCGAGTGATTGACAAGTTAACTCAACTTTTCTACAAGCTGCCTTCAGTAAAGACACAATAAGTTCACCTGTCCTCAAATGAATCTATCCACAACTTTTACAGAAGAAAAAACTAAAGGATTTTTCACTTGCTCTTTCTGACCTTATTTTTTCCTTTCATATTTTTAAGTTTCCTGAATACATGAGTTATTTTTTATGTTGTTTGCTGTTTTTAGACCTCTATGATCTTCTAAATGTTCAATTCTCTAAATTTGAGAATTAGATCCAGTAAATTTGAGAATTTAATTTTCCACTTCTGACGCAGATGATTGTTTGACAAAAAAGATTTTCTCAAGTGCATTAAGCAGTGAAGTTGGAGCAGGTTGTACTGGCATGTGTCCTCCAGAGTGAGGCGCTGTTGGACGACTATCACAGGTGGTGTTTGAAGGTTTTTGATGAAATCAGAAGGTAAAATGAGCGATAAAGCATCTGCGTGGTGTTGATATGTAACTGATGGTGTGACGTTAGTGTAGTGGTGAGTATAAAAAGACTGGGTCTCAGTGTGTTGCTCAGGCTGAGCTACAGCAACTATTCACAGGGGCGAACCCACTACTGGACAGTACGGGGGATTTGACCTGCTCCGTTTCCAACCTGGGCCGGTTCTCCCCTCCTTAGACAACCTGGTGGTCCCGGGCTCCCCCAGGAACACCATATCTATACTGATCTTAGTGTGGACCCCCGGTCAACATAGCCCACTGAAGCTCAGAGCTCCTGAGCTCAAACAATCCTCCAGCCTCAGCCTCCAGGTAGCTTGGATTACAGGTGAGAGCCACCCCACCCGGCGAGGAGAAGCTGCTCCGACAGGAGAATGACCGGGAGAGAGGAGGTGGTGGCAGGAGAGACAGGAGAGGGCCACCAAGTGGTGGAAATAATACTGCAAATGCTAATTTCTTCTTTTTTTTCTCAACTGAAAGTCTTTCTGTCCTTAGACACTGACTGTTCGTAAGAGCTTTTTCACCTTTGTCCAAACTTGTTTGTGTTGTTCTAGTTTCTTTTTACTGCTTCAACTTTCTACTTTCTGTATATGTTACATTCTCTTTGTATAAACTTGTTTAGTTCATATTGATTGATCAACCGAGTGATTGACAAGGCAACTAAACTTTTCTACAAGCTGCCTTCAGTAAAGACACAATAAGTTCACCTGTCCTCAAATGAATCTATCCACAACTTTTACAGAAGAAAAAACTAAAGGATTTTGCACTTGCTCTCTCTGACCTTATTTTTTCCTTTCATATTTTTAAGTTTCCTGAATACATGAGTTATTTTTTATGTTGTTTGCTGTTTTTAGACCTCTATGATCTTCTAAATGTTCAATTCTCTAAATTTGAGAATTAGATCCAGTAAATTTGAGAATTTAATTTTCCACTTCTGACGCAGATGATTGTTTGACAAAAAAGATTTTCTCAAGTGCATTAGGCAGTGAAGTTGGAGCAGGTTGTAGTGGCGTGTGTCCTCCAGAGTGAGGCGCTGTTGGACGACTATCACAGGTGGTGTTTGAAGGTTTTTGATGACATCTGAAGGTAAAATGAGCGATAAAGCATCTGCGTGGTGTTGATATGTAACTGATGGTGTGACGTTAGTGTAGTGGTGAGTATAAAAAGACTGGGTCTCAGTGTGTTGCTCAGGCTGAGCTACAGCAACTATTCACAGGGGCGAACCCACTACTGTACAGTACGGGGGATTTGACCTGCTCCGTTCCCGACCTGGGCCGGTTCTCCCCTCCTTAGACGACCTGGTGGTCCCGGGCTCCCCCAGGAACACCATATCTATATTGAGCTTAGTGTGGACCCCCGGTCAACATAGCCCACTGCAGCTCAGAGCTCCTGAGCTCAAACAATCCTCCAGCCTCAGCCTCCAGGTAGCTTGGATTACAGGTGAGAGCCACCCCACCCGGCGAGGAGAAGCTGCTCCGACAGGAGAATGACCGGGAGAGAGGAGGTGGTGGCAGGAGAGACAGGAGAGGGCCACCAAGTGGTGGAAATAATACTGCAAATGATAATTTCTTCTTTTTTTCTCAACTGAAAGTCTTTCTGTCCTTAGACACTGACTGTTCTTAAGAGCTTTTTCACCTTTGTCCAAACTTGTTTGTGTTGTTCTAGTTTCTTTTTACTGCTTCAACTTTCTACTTTCTGTATATGTTACATTCTCTTTGTATAAACTTGTTTAGTTCATATTGATTGATCAATCGAGTGATTGACAAGTTAACTCAACTTTTCTACAAGCTGCCTTCAGTAAAGACACAATAAGTTCACCTGTCCTCAAATGAATCTATCCACAACTTTTACAGAAGAAAAAACTAAAGGATTTTGCACTTGCTCTCTCTGACCTTATTTTTTCCTTTCATATTTTTCAGTTTCCTGAATACATGTTATTTTTTAGGTTGTTTGCTGTTTTTAGACCTCTATGATCTTCTAAATGTTCAATTCTCTAAATTTGAGAATTAGATCCAGTAAATTTGAGAATTTAATTTTCCACTTCTGACGCAGATGATTGTTTGACAAAAAAGATTTTCTCAAGTGAATGAAGTAGTGAAGTTGGAGCAGGTTGTAGTGGCGTGTGTCCTCCAGAGTGAGGCGCTGTTGGACGACTATCACAGGTGGTGTTTGAAGGTTTTTGATGAAATCAGAAGGTAAAATGAGCGATAAAGCAACTGCGTGGTGTTGATATGTAACTGATGGTGTGACGTTAGTGTAGTGGTGAGTATAAAAAGACTGGGTCTCAGTGTGTTGCTCAGGCTGAGCTACAGCAACTATTCACAGGGGCGAACCCACTACTGGACAGCACGGGGGATTTGACCTGCTCCGTTTCCGACCTGGGCCGGTTCTCCCCTCCTTAGACGACCTGGTGGTCCCGGGCTCCCCCAGGAACACCATATCTATACTGAGCTTAGTGTGGACCCCCGGTCAACATAGCCCACTGAAGCTCAGAGCTCCTGAGCTCAAACAATCCTCCAGCCTCAGCCTCCAGGTAGCTTGGATTACAGGTGAGAGCCACCCAACCCGGCGAGGAGAAGCTGCTCCGACAGGAGAATGACCGGGAGAGAGGAGGTGGTGGCAGGAGAGACAGGAGAGAGCCACCAAGTGGTGGAAATAATACTGCAAATGCTAATTTCTTCTTTTTTTTCTCAACTGAAAGTCTTTCTGTCCTTAGACACTGACTGTTCTTAAGAGCGTTTTCACCTTTGTCCAAACTTGTTTGTGTTGTTCTAGTTTCTTTTTAGTGCTTCAACTTTCTACTTTCTGTATATGTTACATTCTCTTTGTATAAACTTGTTTAGTTCATATTGATTGATCAATCGAGTGATTGACAAGTTAACTCAACTTTTCTACAAGCTGCCTTCAGTAAAGACACAATAAGTTCACCTGTCCTCAAATGAATCTATCCACAACTTTTACAGAAGAAAAAAACTAAAGGATTTTGCACTTGCTCTCTCTGACCTTATTTTTTCCTTTCATATTTTTCAGTTTCCTGAATACATGAGTTATTTTTTATGTTGTTTGCTGTTTTTAGACCTCTATGATCTTCTAAATGTTCAATTCTCTAAATTTGAGAATTAGATCCAGTAAATTTGAGAATTTAATTTTCCACTTCTGACGCAGATGATTGTTTGACAAAAAAGATTTTCTCAAGTGCATTAAGCAGTGAAGTTGGAGCAGGTTGTAGTGGCGTGTGTCCTCCAGAGTGAGGCGCTGTTGGATGACTATCACAGGTGGTGTTTGAAGGTTTTTGATGACATCTGAAGGTAAAATGAGCGATCAAGCATCTGCGTGGCGTTGATATGTAACTGATGGTGTGACGCTAGTGTAGTGGTGAGTATAAAAAGACTGGGTCTCAGTGTGTTGCTCAGGCTGAACTACAGCAACTATTCACAGGGGCGAACCCACTACTGGACAGTACGGGGGATTTGACCTGCTCCGTTCCCGACCTGGGCCGGTTCTCCCCTCCTTAGACGACCTGGTGGTCCTGGGCTCCTCCAGGAGCACCATATCTATACTGAGCTTAGTGTGGACCCCCGGTCAACATAGCCCACTGCAGCTCAGAGCTCCTGAGCTCAAACAATCCTCCAGCCTCAGCCTCCAGGTAGCTTGGATTACAGGTGAGAGCCACCCCACCCGGCGAGGAGAAGCTGCTCCGACAGGAGAATGACCGGGAGAGAGGAGGTGGTGGCAGGAGAGACAGGAGAGGGCCACCAAGTGGTGGAAATAATACTGCAAATGATAATTTCTTCTTTTTTTCTCAACTGAAAGTCTTTCTGTCCTTAGACACTGACTGTTCTTAAGAGCTTTTTCGCCTTTGTCCAAACTTGTTTGTGTTGTTCTAGTTTCTTTTTACTGCTTCAACTTTCTACTTTCTGTATATGTTACATTCTATTTGTATAAACTTGTTTAGTTCATATTGATTGATCAATCGAGTGATTGACAAGTTAACTCAACTTTTCTACAAGCTGCCTTCAGTAAAGACACAATAAGTTCACCTGTCCTCAAATGAATCTATCCACAACTTTTACAGAAGAAAAAACTAAAGGATTTTGCACTTGCTCTCTCTGACCTTATTTTTTCCTTTCATATTTTTCAGTTTCCTGAATACATGTTATTTTTTAGGTTGTTTGCTGTTTTTAGACCTCTATGATCTTCTAAATGTTCAATTCTCTAAATTTGAGAATTAGATCCAGTAAATTTGAGAATTTAATTTTCCACTTCTGACGCAGATGATTGTTTGACAAAAAAAGATTTTCTCAAGTGAATGAAGTAGTGAAGTTGGAGCAGGTTGTAGTGGCGTGTGTCCTCCAGAGTGAGGCGCTGTTGGACGACTATCACAGGTGGTGTTTGAAGGTTTTTGATGAAATCAGAAGGTAAAATGAGCGATAAAGCAACTGCGTGGTGTTGATATGTAACTGATGGTGTGACGTTAGTGTAGTGGTGAGTATAAAAAGACTGGGTCTCAGTGTGTTGCTCAGGCTGAGCTACAGCAACTATTCACAGGGGCGAACCCACTACTGGACAGCACAGGGGATTTGACCTGCTCCGTTTCCGACCTGGGCCGGTTCTCCCCTCCTTAGACGACCTGGTGGTCCCGGGCTCCCCCAGGAACCCCATATCTATACTGAGCTTAGTGTGGACCCCCGGTCAACATAGCCCACTGAAGCTCAGAGCTCCTGAGCTCAAACAATCCTCCAGCCTCAGCCTCCAGGTAGCTTGGATTACAGGTGAGAGCCACCCAACCCGGCGAGGAGAAGCTGCTCCGACAGGAGAATGACCGGGAGAGAGGAGGTGGTGGCAGGAGAGACAGGAGAGAGCCACCAAGTGGTGGAAATAATACTGCAAATGCTAATTTCTTCTTTTTTTTCTCAACTGAAAGTCTTTCTGTCCTTAGACACTGACTGTTCTTAAGAGCGTTTTCACCTTTGTCCAAACTTGTTTGTGTTGTTCTAGTTTCTTTTTAGTGCTTCAACTTTCTACTTTCTGTATATGTTACATTCTCTTTGTATAAACTTGTTTAGTTCATATTGATTGATCAATCGAGTGATTGACAAGTTAACTCAACTTTTCTACAAGCTGCCTTCAGTAAAGACACAATAAGTTCACCTGTCCTCAAATGAATCTATCCACAACTTTTACAGAAGAAAAAAACTAAAGGATTTTGCACTTGCTCTCTCTGACCTTATTTTTTCCTTTCATATTTTTCAGTTTCCTGAATACATGAGTTATTTTTTATGTTGTTTGCTGTTTTTAGACCTCTATGATCTTCTAAATGTTCAATTCTCTAAATTTGAGAATTAGATCCAGTAAATTTGAGAATTTAATTTTCCACTTCTGACGCAGATGATTGTTTGACAAAAAAGATTTTCTCAAGTGCATTAAGCAGTGAAGTTGGAGCAGGTTGTAGTGGCGTGTGTCCTCCAGAGTGAGGCGCTGTTGGATGACTATCACAGGTGGTGTTTGAAGGTTTTTGATGACATCTGAAGGTAAAATGAGCGATCAAGCATCTGCGTGGCGTTGATATGTAACTGATGGTGTGATGTTAGTGTAGTGGTGAGTATAAAAAGACTGGGTCTCAGTGTGTTGCTCAGGCTGAACTACAGCAACTATTCACAGGGGCGAACCCACTACTGGACAGTACGGGGGATTTGACCTGCTCCGTTTCCGACCTGGGCCGGTTCTCCCCTCCTTAGACAACCTGGTGGTCCCGGGCTCCCCCAGGAACACCATATCTATACTGAGCTTAGTCTGGACCCCCGGTCAACATAGCCCACTGAAGCTCAGAGCTCCTGAGCTCAAACAATCCTCCAGCCTCAGCCTGCAGGTAGCTTGGATTACAGGTGAGAGCCACCCCACCCGGCGAGGAGAAGCTGCTCCGACAGGAGAATGACCGGAAGAGAGGAGGTGGTGGCAGGAGAGACAGGAGAGGGCCACCAAGTGGTGGAAATAATACTGCAAATGCTAATTTCTTCTTTTTTTTCTCAACTGAAAGTCTTTCTGTCCTTAGACACTGACTGTTCTTAAGAGCTTTTTCACCTTTGTCCAAACTTGTTTCTGTTGTTCTAGTTTCTTTTTAGTGCTTCAACTTTCTACTTTCTGTATATGTTACATTCTCTTTGTATAAACTTGTTTAGTTCATATTGATTGATCAATCGAGTGATTGACAAGTTAACTCAACTTTTCTACAAGCTGCCTTCAGTAAAGACACAATAAGTTCACATGTCCTCAAATGAATCTATCCACAACTTTTACAGAAGAAAAAAACTAAAGGATTTTGCACTTGCTCTCTCTGACCTTATTTTTTCCTTTCATATTTTTCAGTTTCCTGAATACATGTTATTTTTTAGGTTGTTTGCTGTTTTTAGACCTCTATGATCTTCTAAATGTTCAATTCTCTAAATTTGAGAATTAGATCCAGTAAATTTGAGAATTTAATTTTCCACTTCTGACGCAGATGATTGTTTGACAAAAAAGATTTTCTCAAGTGCATTAGGCAGTGAAGTTGGAGCAGGTTGTAGTGGCGTGTGTCCTCCAGAGTGAGGCGCTGTTGGACGACTATCACAGGTGGTGTTTGAAGGTTTTTGATGAAATCAGAAGGTAAAATGAGCGATAAAGCAACTGCGTGGTGTTGATATGTAACTGATGGTGTGACGTTAGTGTAGTGGTGAGTATAAAAAGACTGGGTCTCAGTGTGTTGCTCAGGCTGAACTACAGCAACTATTCACAGGGGCGAACCCACTACTGGACAGTACAGGGGATTTGACCTGCTCCGTTTCCGACCTGGGCCGGTTCTCCCCTCCTTAGACGACCTGGTGGTCCCGGGCTCCCCCAGGAACCCCATATCTATACTGAGCTTAGTGTGGACTCCCGGTCAACATAGCCCACTGAAGCTCAGAGCTCCTGAGCTCAAACAATCCTCCAGCCTCAGCCTCCAGGTAGCTTGGATTACAGGTGAGAGCCACCCCACCCGGCGAGGAGAAGCTGCTCCGACAGGAGAATGACCGGGAGAGAGGAGGTGGTGGCAGGAGAGACAGGAGAGAGCCACCAAGTGGTGGAAATAATACTGCAAATGCTAATTTCTTCTTTTTTTTCTCAACTGAAAGTCTTTCTGTCCTTAGACACTGACTGTTCTTAAGAGCGTTTTCACCTTTGTCCAAACTTGTTTGTGTTGTTCTAGTTTCTTTTTAGTGCTTCAACTTTCTACTTTCTGTATATGTTACATTCTCTTTGTATAAACTTGTTTAGTTCATATTGATTGATCAATCGAGTGATTGACAAGTTAACTCAACTTTTCTACAAGCTGCCTTCAGTAAAGACACAATAAGTTCACCTGTCCTCAAATGAATCTATCCACAACTTTTACAGAAGAAAAAAACTAAAGGATTTTGCACTTGCTCTCTCTGACCTTATTTTTTCCTTTCATATTTTTCAGTTTCCTGAATACATGAGTTATTTTTTATGTTGTTTGCTGTTTTTAGACCTCTATGATCTTCTAAATGTTCAATTCTCTAAATTTGAGAATTAGATCCAGTAAATTTGAGAATTTAATTTTCCACTTCTGACGCAGATGATTGTTTGACAAAAAAGATTTTCTCAAGTGCATTAAGCAGTGAAGTTGGAGCAGGTTGTAGTGGCGTGTGTCCTCCAGAGTGAGGCGCTGTTGGACGACTATCACAGGTGGTGTTTGAAGGTTTTTGATGAAATCAGAAGGTAAAATGAGCGATAAAGCAACTGCGTGGTGTTGATATGTAACTGATGGTGTGACGTTAGTGTAGTGGTGAGTATAAAAAGACTGGGTCTCAGTGTGTTGCTCAGGCTGAGCTACAGCAACTATTCACAGGGGCGAACCCACTACTGGACAGCACGGGGGATTTGACCTGCTCCGTTTCCGACCTGGGCCGGTTCTCCCCTCCTTAGACGACCTGGTGGTCCCGGGCTCCCCCAGGAACCCCATATCTATACTGAGCTTAGTGTGGACCCCCGGTCAACATAGCCCACTGAAGCTCAGAGCTCCTGAGCTCAAACAATCCTCCAGCCTCAGCCTCCAGGTAGCTTGGATTACAGGTGAGAACCACCCCACCCGGCGAGGAGAAGCTGCTCCGACAGGAGAATGACCGGGAGAGAGGAGGTGGTGGCAGGAGAGACAGGAGAGAGCCACCAAGTGGTGGAAATAATACTGCAAATGCTAATTTCTTCTTTTTTTTCTCAACTGAAAGTCTTTCTGTCCTTAGACACTGACTGTTCTTAAGAGCGTTTTCACCTTTGTCCAAACTTGTTTGTGTTGTTCTAGTTTCTTTTTAGTGCTTCAACTTTCTACTTTCTGTATATGTTACATTCTCTTTGTATAAACTTGTTTAGTTCATATTGATTGATCAATCGAGTGATTGACAAGTTAACTCAACTTTTCTACAAGCTGCCTTCAGTAAAGACACAATAAGTTCACCTGTCCTCAAATGAATCTATCCACAACTTTTACAGAAGAAAAAAACTAAAGGATTTTGCACTTGCTCTCTCTGACCTTATTTTTTCCTTTCATATTTTTCAGTTTCCTGAATACATGTTATTTTTTAGGTTGTTTGCTGTTTTTAGACCTCTATGATCTTCTAAATGTTCAATTCTCTAAATTTGAGAATTAGATCCAGTAAATTTGAGAATTTAATTTTCCACTTCTGACGCAGATGATTGTTTGACAAAAAAGATTTTCTCAAGTGCATTAAGCAGTGAAGTTGGAGCAGGTTGTAGTGGCGTGTGTCCTCCAGAGTGAGGCGCTGTTGGATGACTATCACAGGTGGTGTTTGAAGGTTTTTGATGACATCTGAAGGTAAAATGAGCGATCAAGCATCTGCGTGGCGTTGATATGTAACTGATGGTGTGACGCTAGTGTAGTGGTGAGTATAAAAAGACTGGGTCTCAGTGTGTTGCTCAGGCTGAACTACAGCAACTATTCAAAGGGGCGAACCCACTACTGGACAGTACGGGGGATTTGACCTGCTCCGTTCCCGACCTGGGCCGGTTCTCCCCTCCTTAGACGACCTGGTGGTCCCGGGCTCCCCCAGGAGCACCATATCTATACTGAGCTTAGTGTGGACCCCCGGTCAACATAGCCCACTGCAGCTCAGAGCTCCTGAGCTCAAACAATCCTCCAGCCTCAGCATCCAGGTAGCTTGGATTACAGGTGAGAGCCACCCCACCTGGCGAGGAGAAGCTGCTCCGACAGGAGAATGACCGGGAGAGAGGAGGTGGTGGCAGGAGAGACAGGAGAGGGCCACCAAGTGGTGGAAATAATACTGCAAATGATAATTTCTTCTTTTTTTCTCAACTGAAAGTCTTTCTGTCCTTAGACACTGACTGTTCTTAAGAGCTTTTTCGCCTTTGTCCAAACTTGTTTGTGTTGTTCTAGTTTCTTTTTACTGCTTCAACTTTCTACTTTCTGTATATGTTACATTCTCTTTGTATAAACTTGTTTAGTTCATATTGATTGATCAATCGAGTGATTGACAAGTTAACTCAACTTTTCTACAAGCTGCCTTCAGTAAAGACACAATAAGTTCACCTGTCCTCAAATGAATCTATCCACAGCTTTTACAGAAGAAAAAACTAAAGGATTTTTCACTTGCTCTCTCTGACCTTATTTTTTCCTTTCATATTTTTAAGTTTCCTGAATACATGAGTTATTTTTTATGTTGTTTGCTGTTTTTAGACCTCTATGATCTTCTAAATGTTCAATTCTCTAAATTTGAGAATTAGATCCAGTAAATTTGAGAATTTAATTTTCCACTTCTGACGCAGATGATTGTTTGACAAAAAAGATTTTCTCAAGTGCATTAAGCAGTGAAGTTGGAGCAGGTTGTAGTGGCGTGTGTCCTCCAGAGTGAGGCGCTGTTGGACGACTATCACAGGTGGTGTTTGAAGGTTTTTGATGAAATCAGAAGGTAAAATGAGCGATAAAGCATCTGCGTGGTGTTGATATGTAACTGATGGTGTGACGTTAGTGTAGTGGTGAGTATAAAAAGACTGGGTCTCAGTGTGTTGCTCAGGCTGAGCTACAGCAACTATTCACAGGGGCGAACCCACTACTGGACAGTACGGGGGATTTGACCTGCTCCGTTTCCAACCTGGGCCGGTTCTCCCCTCCTTAGACAACCTGGTGGTCCCGGGCTCCCCCAGGAACACCATATCTATACTGATCTTAGTGTGGACCCCCGGTCAACATAGCCCACTGAAGCTCAGAGCTCCTGAGCTCAAACAATCCTCCAGCCTCAGCCTCCAGGTAGCTTGGATTACAGGTGAGAGCCACCCCACCCGGCGAGGAGAAGCTGCTCCGACAGGAGAATGACCGGGAGAGAGGAGGTGGTGGCAGGAGAGACAGGAGAGGGCCACCAAGTGGTGGAAATAATACTGCAAATGCTAATTTCTTCTTTTTTTTCTCAACTGAAAGTCTTTCTGTCCTTAGACACTGACTGTTCGTAAGAGCTTTTTCACCTTTGTCCAAACTTGTTTGTGTTGTTCTAGTTTCTTTTTACTGCTTCAACTTTCTACTTTCTGTATATGTTACATTCTCTTTGTATAAACTTGTTTAGTTCATATTGATTGATCAACCGAGTGATTGACAAGGCAACTAAACTTTTCTACAAGCAGTCTTCAGTAAAGACACAATAAGTTCACCTGTCCTCAAATGAATCTATCCACAACTTTTACAGAAGAAAAAACTAAAGGATTTTGCACTTGCTCTCTCTGACCTTATTTTTTCCTTTCATATTTTTAAGTTTCCTGAATACATGAGTTATTTTTTATGTTGTTTGCTGTTTTTAGACCTCTATGATCTTCTAAATGTTCAATTCTCTAAATTTGAGAATTAGATCCAGTAAATTTGAGAATTTAATTTTCCACTTCTGACGCAGATGATTGTTTGACAAAAAAGATTTTCTCAAGTGCATTAGGCAGTGAAGTTGGAGCAGGTTGTAGTGGCGTGTGTCCTCCAGAGTGAGGCGCTGTTGGACGACTATCACAGGTGGTGTTTGAAGGTTTTTGATGACATCTGAAGGTAAAATGAGCGATAAAGCATCTGCGTGGTGTTGATATGTAACTGATGGTGTGACGTTAGTGTAGTGGTGAGTATAAAAAGACTGGGTCTCAGTGTGTTGCTCAGGCTGAGCTACAGCAACTATTCACAGGGGCGAACCCACTACTGTACAGTACGGGGGATTTGACCTGCTCCGTTCCCGACCTGGGCCGGTTCTCCCCTCCTTAGACGACCTGGTGGTCCCAGGCTCCCCCAGGAGCACCATATCTATACTGAGCTTAGTGCGGACCCCTGGTCAACATAGGCCACTGCAGCTCAGAGCTCCTGAGCTCAAACAATCCTCCAGCCTCAGCCTCCAGGTAGCTTGGATTACAGGTGAGAGCCACCCCACCCGGCGAGGAGAAGCTGCTCCGACAGGAGAATGACCGGGAGAGAGGAGGTGGTGGCAGGAGAGACAGGAGAGGGCCACCAAGTGGTGGAAATAATACTGCAAATGATAATTTCTTCTTTTTTTCTCAACTGAAAGTCTTTCTGTCCTTAGACACTGACTGTTCTTAAGAGCTTTTTCACCTTTGTCCAAACTTGTTTGTGTTGTTCTAGTTTCTTTTTACTGCTTCAACTTTCTACTTTCTGTATATGTTACATTCTCTTTGTATAAACTTGTTTAGTTCATATTGATTGATCAATCGAGTGATTGACAAGTTAACTCAACTTTTCTACAAGCTGCCTTCAGTAAAGACACAATAAGTTCACCTGTCCTCAAATGAATCTATCCACAACTTTTACAGAAGAAAAAACTAAAGGATTTTGCACTTGCTCTCTCTGACCTTATTTTTTCCTTTCATATTTTTAAGTTTCCTGAATACATGAGTTATTTTTTATGTTGTTTGCTGTTTTTAGACCTCTATGATCTTCTAAATGTTCAATTATCTAAATTTGAGAATTAGATCCAGTAAATTTGAGAATTTAATTTTCCACTTCTGACGCAGATGATTGTTTGACAAAAAAGATTTTCTCAAGTGAATGAAGTAGTGAAGTTGGAGCAGGTTGTAGTGGCGTGTGTCCTCCAGAGTGAGGCGCTGTTGGACGACTATCACAGGTGGTGTTTGAAGGTTTTTGATGAAATCAGAAGGTAAAATGAGCGATAAAGCATCTGCGTGGTGTTGATATGTAACTGATGGTGTGACGTTAGTGTAGTGGTGAGTATAAAAAGACTGGGTCTCAGTGTGTTGCTCAGGCTGAACTACAGCAACTATTCACAGGGGCGAACCCACTACTGGACAGCACGGGTGATTTGACCTGCTCCGTTTCCGACCTGGGCCGGTTCTCCCCTCCTTAGATGACCTGGTGGTCCCGGGCTCCCCCAGGAACACCATATCTATACCGAGCTTAGTGTGGACCCCCGGTCAACATAGCCCCCTGAAGCTCAGAGCTCCTGAGCTCAAACAATCCTCCAGCCTCAGCCTCCAGGTAGCTTGGATTACAGGTGAGAGCCACCCCACCCGGCAAGGAGAAGCTGCTCCGACAGGAGAATGACCGGGAGAGAGGAGGTGGTGGCAGGAGAGACAGGAGAGGGCCACCAAGTGGTGGAAATAATACTGCAAATGATAATTTCTTCTTTTTTTCTCAACTGAAAGTCTTTCTGTCCTTAGACACTGACTGTTCTTAAGAGCTTTTTCACCTTTGTCCAAACTTGTTTGTGTTGTTCTAGTTTCTTTTTACTGCTTCAACTTTCTACTTTCTGTATATGTTACATTCTCTTTGTATAAACTTGTTTAGTTCATATTGATTGATCAATCGAGTGATTGACAAGTTAACTCAACTTTTCTACAAGCTGCCTTCAGTAAAGACACAATAAGTTCACCTGTCCTCAAATGAATCTATCCACAACTTTTACAGAAGAAAAAACTAAAGGATTTTGCACTTGCTCTCTCTGACCTTATTTTTTCCTTTCATATTTTTAAGTTTCCTGAATACATGAGTTATTTTTTATGTTGTTTGCTGTTTTTAGACCTCTATGATCTTCTAAATGTTCAATTCTCTAAATTTGAGAATTAGATCCAGTAAATTTGAGAATTTAATTTTCCACTTCTGACGCAGATGATTGTTTGACAAAAAAGATTTTCTCAAGTGCATTAGGCAGTGAAGTTGGAGCAGGTTGTAGTGGCGTGTGTCCTCCAGAGTGAGGCGCTGTTGGACGACTATCACAGGTGGTGTTTGAAGGTTTTTGATGACATCTGAAGGTAAAATGAGCGATAAAGCATCTGCGTGGTGTTGATATGTAACTGATGGTGTGACGTTAGTGTAGTGGTGAGTATAAAAAGACTGGGTCTCAGTGTGTTGCTCAGGCTGAGCTACAGCAACTATTCACAGGGGTGAACCCACTACTGTACAGTACGGGGGATTTGACCTGCTCCGTTCCCGACCTGGGCCGGTTCTCAACCCCTTAGACGACCTGGTGGTCCCGGGCTCCCCCAGGAACACCATATCTATATTGAGCTTAGTGTGGACCCCCGGTCAACATAGCCCACTGCAGCTCAGAGCTCCTGAGCTCAAACAATCCTCCAGCCTCAGCCTCCAGGTAGCTTGGATTACAGGTGAGAGCCACCCCACCCGGCGAGGAGAAGCTGCTCCGACAGGAGAATGACCGGGAGAGAGGAGGTGGTGGCAGGAGAGACAGGAGAGGGCCACCAAGTGGTGGAAATAAAACTGCAAATGATAATTTCTTCTTTTTTTCTCAACTGAAAGTCTTTCTGTCCTTAGACACTGACTGTTCTTAAGAGCTTTTTCACCTTTGTCCAAACTTGTTTGTGTTGTTCTAGTTTCTTTTTACTGCTTCAACTTTCTACTTTCTGTATATGTTACATTCTCTTTGTATAAACTTGTTTAGTTCATATTGATTGATCAATCGAGTGATTGACAAGTTAACTCAACTTTTCTACAAGCTGCCTTCAGTAAAGACACAATAAGTTCACCTGTCCTCAAATGAATCTATCCACAACTTTTACAGAAGAAAAAACTAAAGGATTTTGCACTTGCTCTCTCTGACCTGAATTTTCCTTTCATATTTTTAAGTTTCCTGAATACATGAGTTATTTTTTATGTTGTTTGCTGTTTTTAGACCTCTATGATCTTCTAAATCTTCAATTCTCTAAATTTGAGAATTAGATCCAGTAAATTTGAGAATTTAATTTTCCACTTCTGACGCAGATGATTGTTTGACAAAAAAGATTTTCTCAAGTGCATTAAGCAGTGAAGTTGGAGCAGGTTGTAGTGGCGTGTGTCCTCCAGAGTGAGGCGCTGTTGGACGACTATCACAGGTGGTGTTTGAAGGTTTTTGATGACATCTGAAGGTAAAATGAGCGATAAAGCATCTGCGTGGTGTTGATATGTAACTGATGGTGTGACGTTAGTGTAGTGGTGAGTATAAAAAGACTGGGTCTCAGTGTGTTGCTCAGGCTGAGCTACAGCAACTATTCACAGGGGCGAACCCACTACTGGACAGTACGGGGGATTTGACCTGCTCCGTTTCCGACCTGGGCCAGCTCTCCCCTCCTTAGACAACCTGGTGGTCCCAGGATCCCCCAGGAACACCATATGCATACTGATCTTAGTGTGGACCCCCGGTCAACATAGCCCACTGAAGCTCAGAGCTCCTGAGCTCAAACAATCCTCCAGCCTCAGCCTCCAGGTAGCTTGGATTACAGGTGAGAGCCACCCCACCCGGCAAGGAGAAGCTGCTCCGACAGGAGAATGACCGGGAGAGAGGAGGTGGTGGCAGGAGAGACAGGAGAGGGCCACCAAGTGGTGGAAATAATACTGCAAATGCTAATTTCTTCTTTTTTTTCTCAACTGAAAGTCTTTCTGTCCTTAGACACTGACTGTTCTTAAGAGCTTTTTCACCTTTGTCCAAACTTGTTTGTGTTGTTCTAGTTTCTTTTTACTGCTTCAACTTTCTACTTTCTGTATATGTTACATTTTCTTTGTATAAACTTGTTTAGTTCATATTGATTGATCAATCGAGTGATTGACAAGTTAACTCAACTTTTCTACAAGCTGCCTTCAGTAAAGACACAATAAGTTCACCTGTCCTCAAATGAATCTATCCACAACTTTTACAGAAGATAAAACTAAAGGATTTTTCACTTGCTCTCTCTGACCTTAATTTTTCCTTTCATATTTTTAAGTTTCCTGAATACATGAGTTATTTTTTATGTTGTTTGCTGTTTTTAGACCTCTATGATCTTCTAAATGTTCAATTCTCTAAATTTGAGAATTAGATCCAGTAAATTTGAGAATTTAATTTTCCACTTCTGACGCAGATGATTGTTTGACAAAAAAGATTTTCTCAAGTGCATTAAGCAGTGAAGTTGGAGCAGGTTGTAGTGGCGTGTGTCCTCCAGAGTGAGGCGCTGTTGGACGACTATCACAGGTGGTGTTTGAAGGTTTTTGATGACATCTGAAGGTAAAATGAGCGATAAAGCATCTGCGTGGTGTTGATATGTAACTGATGGTGTGACGTTAGTGTAGTGGTGAGTATAAAAAGACTGGGTCTCAGTGTGTTGCTCAGGCTGAGCTACAGCAACTATTCACAGGGGCGAACCCACTACTGGACAGTACGGGGGATTTGACCTGCTCCGTTTCCAACCTGGGCCGGTTCTCCCCTCCTTAGACAACCTGGTGGTCCCGGGCTCCCCCAGGAACACCATATCTATACTGAGCTTAGTGTGGACCCCCGGTCAACTTAGCCCACTGAAGCTCAGAGCTCCTGAGCTCAAACAATCCTCCAGCCTCAGCCTCCAGGTAGCTTGGATTACAGGTGAGAGCCACCCCACCCGGCGAGGAGAAGCTGCTCCGACAGGAGAATGACCGTAAGAGAGGAGGTGGTGGCAGGAGAGACAGGAGAGAGCCACCAAGTGGTGGAAATAATACTGCAAATGATAATTTCTTCTTTTTTTTCTCAACTGAAAGTCTTTCTGTCATTAGACACTGACTGTTCGTAAGAGCTTTTTCACCTTTGTCCAAACTTGTTTGTGTTGTTCTAGTTTCTTTTTACTGCTTCAACTTTCTACTTTCTGTATATGTTACATTCTCTTTGTATAAACTTGTTTAGTTCATATTGATTGATCAACCGAGTGATTGACAAGGCAACTAAACTTTTCTACAAGCTGCCTTCAGTAAAGACACAATAAGTTCACCTGTCCTCAAATGAATCTATCCACAACTTTTACAGAAGAAAAAACTAAAGGATTTTGCACTTGCTCTCTCTGACCTTATTTTTTCCTTTCATATTTTTAAGTTTCCTGAATACATGAGTTATTTTTTATGTTGTTTGCTGTTTTTAGACCTCTATGATCTTCTAAATGTTCAATTCTCTAAATTTGAGAATTAGATCCAGTAAATTTGAGAATTTAATTTTCCACTTCTGACGCAGATGATTGTTTGACAAAAAAGATTTTCTCAAGTGCATTAGGCAGTGAAGTTGGAGCAGGTTGTAGTGGCGTGTGTCCTCCAGAGTGAGGCGCTGTTGGACGACTATCACAGGTGGTGTTTGAAGGTTTTTGATGACATCTGAAGGTAAAATGAGCGATAAAGCATCTGCGTGGTGTTGATATGTAACTGATGGTGTGACGTTAGTGTAGTGGTGAGTATAAAAAGACTGGGTCTCAGTGTGTTGCTCAGGCTGAGCTACAGCAACTATTCACAGGGGCGAACCCACTACTGTACAGTACGGGGGATTTGACCTGCTCCGTTCCCGACCTGGGCCGGTTCTCCCCTCCTTAGACAACCTGGTGGTCCCGGGCTCCCCCAGGAACACCATATCTATACTGAGCTTAGTGTGGACCCCCGGTCAACATAGCCCACTGAAGCTCAGAGCTCCTGAGCTCAAACAATCCTCCAGCCTCAGCCTCCAGGTAGCTTGGATTACAGGTGAGAGCCACCCCACCCGGCGAGGAGAAGCTGCTCCGACAGGAGAATGACCGTAAGAGAGGAGGTGGTGGCAGGAGAGACAGGAGAGGGCCACCAAGTGGTGGAAATAATACTGCAAATGATAATTTCTTCTTTTTTTTCTCAACTGAAAGTCTTTCTGTCATTAGACACTGACTGTTCGTAAGAGCTTTTTCACCTTTGTCCAAACTTGTTTGTGTTGTTCTAGTTTCTTTTTACTGCTTCAACTTTCTACTTTCTGTATATGTTACATTCTCTTTGTATAAACTTGTTTAGTTCATATTGATTGATCAACCGAGTGATTGACAAGGCAACTAAACTTTTCTACAAGCTGCCTTCAGTAAAGACACAATAAGTTCACCTGTCCTCAAATGAATCTATCCACAACTTTTACAGAAGAAAAAACTAAAGGATTTTGCACTTGCTCTCTCTGACCTTATTTTTTCCTTTCATATTTTTAAGTTTCCTGAATACATGAGTTATTTTTTATGTTGTTTGCTGTTTTTAGACCTCTATGATCTTCTAAATGTTCAATTCTCTAAATTTGAGAATTAGATCCAGTAAATTTGAGAATTTAATTTTCCACTTCTGACGCAGATGATTGTTTGACAAAAAAGATTTTCTCAAGTGCATTAGGCAGTGAAGTTGGAGCAGGTTGTAGTGGCGTGTGTCCTCCAGAGTGAGGCGCTGTTGGACGACTATCACAGGTGGTGTTTGAAGGTTTTTGATGACATCTGAAGGTAAAATGAGCGATAAAGCATCTGCGTGGTGTTGATATGTAACTGATGGTGTGACGTTAGTGTAGTGGTGAGTATAAAAAGACTGGATCTCAGTGTGTTGCTCAGGCTGAGCTACAGCAACTATTCACAGGGGCGAACCCACTACTGTACAGTACGGGGGATTTGACCTGCTCCGTTTCCGACCTGGGCCGGTTCTCCCCTCCTTAGACGACCTGGTGGTCCCGGGCTCCCCCAGGAACACCATATCTATACTGAGCTTAGTGTGGACCCCCGGTCAACATAGCCCACTGAAGCTCAGAGCTCCTGAGCTCAAACAATCCTCCAGCCTCAGCCTCCAGGTAGCTTGGATTACACGTGAGAGCCACCCCACCCGGCGAGGAGAAGCTGCTCCGACAGGAGAATGACCGGAAGAGAGGAGGTGGTGGCAGGAGAGACAGGAGAGGGCCACCAAGTGGTGGAAATAATACTGCAAATGATAAT
Source organism: Fundulus diaphanus (assembly GCA_037039145.1). Taxonomy (NCBI): domain Eukaryota; kingdom Metazoa; phylum Chordata; class Actinopteri; order Cyprinodontiformes; family Fundulidae; genus Fundulus; species Fundulus diaphanus. The sequence goes on along the minus strand of CM073142.1, from coordinate 27,308,840 downwards.
TTCTTCTTTTTTTTCTCAACTGAAAGTCTTTCTGTCTTTAGACACTGACTGTTCTTAAGAGCTTTTTCACCTTTGTCCAAACTTGTTTGTGTTGTTCTAGTTTCTTTTTACTGCTTCAACTTTCTACTTTCTGTATATCTTACATTCTCTTTGTATAAACTTGTTTAGTTCATATTGATTGATCAACCGAGTGATTGACAAGTTAACTCAACTTTTCTACAAGCTGCGTTCAGTAAAGACACAATAAGTTCACCTGTCCTCAAATGAATCTATCCACAACTTTTACAGAAGAAAAAACTAAAGGATTTTGCACTTGCTCTCTCTGACCTGATTTTTTCCTTTCATATTTTTAAGTTTCCTGAATACATGAGTTATTTTTTATGTTGTTTGCTGTTTTTAGACCTCTATGATCTTCTAAATGTTCAATTCTCTAAATTTGAGAATTAGATCCAGTAAATTTGAGAATTTAATTTTCCACTTCTGACGCAGATGATTGTTTGACAAAAAAGATTTTCTCAAGTGCATTAAGCAGTGAAGTTGGAGCAGGTTGTAGTGGCGTGTGTCCTCCAGAGTGAGGCGCTGTTGGACGACTATCACAGGTGGTGTTTGAAGGTTTTTGATGAAATCAGAAGGTAAAATGAGCGATAAAGCATCTGCGTGGTGTTGATATGTAACTGATGGTGTGACGTTAGTGTAGTGGTGAGTATAAAAAGACTGGGTCTCAGTGTGTTGCTCAGGCTGAACTACAGCAACTATTCACAGGGGCGAACCCACTACTGGACAGTACGGGGGATTTGACCTGCTCCGTTTCCGACCTGGGCCGGTTCTCCCCTCCTTAGACAACCTGGTGGTCCTGGGCTCCCCCAGGAACACCATATCTATACTGAGCTTAGTGTGGACCCCCGGTCAACATACAGTTGTGGTCAAAAGTGTACATACACTTGTAAAAAAATCATAATGTTATGGCTGTCTTGAGTCTTCAATAAGTTCTACAACTCTTTTTTTTCTGTGATAGAGTGATCGGAACACATACATGTTTGTCACAAAAAACAGTCATAAAGTTTGGTTATTTCATAAATTTATTATGGGTCTGCTGAAAATGTCACCAAATCTGCTGGGTCAAAAATATACATACAGCAACATTAGTATTTGGTTACATGTCCCTTGGCCATTTTCACGGCAACTAGGCGCTTTTGGTAGCCATCCACAAGGTCCTGGCAAGCTTCAGGTCGAATGTTTGACCACTCTTCTTGACAGAATTGGTGCAGTTCAGCTAAATGTGATGGTTTTCTTGCATGAACCTGTTTCTTTAGCACTGTCCACATGTTCTCAATGGGGTTTAAGTCAGGACTTTGGGAAGGCCATTCTAAAACCTTAATTCTAGCCTGGTTTAGCCATTCCTTTACCACTTTTGATGTGTGTTTTGGGTCATTGTCTTGTTGGAACACCCAACTGCGCCCAAGACCCAACCTTCGGGCTGATGGTTTTAAGTTTTCCTGCAGAATTTGGAGGTAATCCTCCTTCTTCATTATCCCATTTACTTTCTGCAAAGAACCAGTTCCACTGGCAGCAAAACATCCCCAGAGCATAATACTACCACCACCATGCTTGACAGTAGGCATGGTGTTCCTGGGATTAAAGGCCTCACCTTTTCTCCTCCAAACATATTGCTGGGTGTTGTGGCCAAACAGCTCAATTTTTGTTTCGTCTGACCAGAGAACTTTCCTCCAGAAGGTTTTATCTTTGTCCATGTGATCAGCAGCAAACTTCAGCCGAGTCATAAGGTGCCTTTTCTGGAGCAAGGGCTTCTTTCTTGCACGGCAGCCTCTCAGTCCATGCCGATGTAAAACACGCTTGACTGTGGAGACTGACACCTGTGTTCCATCAGCTTCCAAATCCTTGCAGACCTGCTTCTTGGTGATTCTTGGTTGACTCTTGACCATCCTGACCAATCTCCTCTCGGCAGCATGTGATAGCTTGCGTTTTCTTCCTGATCGTGGCAGTGACACAACTGTTCCATGCACTTTATACTTGCGTATAATTGTCTGCACAGTTGCTCTTGGGACCTGTAGCTGCTTTGAAATGGCTCCAAGTGACTTCCCTGACTTGTTCAAGTCAATAATTCGCTTTTTCAGATCCACACTGAGTTCCTTTGACTTTCCCATTGTAGCTTTTGTAGCTGAGTCTAATCACTGGGTCAAATGAGCCCTATTTAAATGGGCTCATGAGAAGTCAACAGCTGTAGTCAATCAGAATCACTTAGAAGAAGTGAAGAGGCCATGACATGAAGCTAATTTGATTGACACAACTCGCTACATCACCAAAGTTGACAAATTTTGTTGCTGTATGTATATTTTTGACCCAGCAGATTTGGTGACATTTTCAGCAGACCCATAATAAATTTATGAAAGAACCAAACTTTATGACTGTTTTTTGTGACAAACATGTATGTGTTCCGATCACTCTATCACAGAAAAATAAGAGTTGTAGAACTTATTGAAGACTCAAGACAGCCATAACATTATGATTTTTTTACAAGTGTATGTACACTTTTGACCACAACTGTAGCCCACTGAAGCTCAGAGCTCCTGAGCTCAAACAATCCTCCAGCCTCAGCCTCCAGGTAGCTTGGATTACAGGTGAGAGCCACCCCACCCGGCGAGGAGAAGCTGCTCCGACAGGAGAATGACCGGGAGAGAGGAGGTGGTGGCAGGAGAGACAGGAGAGGGCCACCAAGTGGTGGAAATAATACTGCAAATGATAATTTCTTCTTTTTTTTCTCAACTGAAAGTCTTTCTGTCCTTAGACACTGACTGTTCGTAAGAGCTTTTTCACCTTTGTCCAAACTTGTTTGTGTTGTTCTAGTTTCTTTTTACTGCTTCAACTTTCTACTTTCTGTATATGTTACATTCTCTTTGTATAAACTTGTTTAGTTCATATTGATTGATCAACCGAGTGATTGACAAGTTAACTCAACTTTTCTACAAGCTGCCTTCAGTAAAGACACAATAAGTTCACCTGTCCTCAAATGAATCTATCCACAACTTTTACAGAAGAAAAAACTAAAGGATTTTGAACTTGCTCTCTCTGACCCGATTTTTTCCTTTCATATTTTTAAGTTTCCTGAATAAATGAGTTATTTTTTATGTTGTTTGCTGTTTTTAGACCTCTATGATCTTCTAAATGTTCAATTCTCTAAATTTGAGAATTAGATCCAGTAAATTTGAGAATTTAATTTTCCACTTCTGACGCAGATGATTGTTTGACAAAAAAGATTTTCTCAAGTGCATTAGGCAGTGAAGTTGGAGCAGGTTGTAGTGGCGTGTGTCCTCCAGAGTGAGGCGCTGTTGGACGACTATCACAGGTGGTGTTTGAAGGTTTTTGATGACATCTGAAGGTAAAATGAGCGATAAAGCATCTGCGTGGTGTTGATATGTAACTGATGGTGTGACGTTAGTGTAGTGGTGAGTATAAAAAGACTGGGTCTCAGTGTGTTGCTCAGGCTGAGCTACAGCAACTATTCACAGGGGCGAACCCACTACTGGACAGTACGGGGGATTTGACCTGCTCCGTTTCCGACCTGGGCCGGTTCTCCCCTCCTTAGACAACCTGGTGGTCCCGGGCTCCCCCAGGAACCCCATATCTATACTGATCTTAGTGTGGACCCCCGGTCAACATAGCCCACTGAAGCTCAGAGCTCCTGAGCTCAAACAATCCTCCAGCCTCAGCCTCCAGGTAGCTTGGATTACAGGTGAGAGCCACCCCACCCGGCGAGGAGAAGCTGCTCCGACAGGAGAATGACCGGGAGAGAGGAGGTGGTGGCAGGAGAGACAGGAGAGGGCCACCAAGTGGTGGAAATAATACTGCACATGTTCATTTCTGCTTTTTTTCTCTCAATTGAAAGTCTTTCTGTCTTTAGACACTGACTGTTCTTAAGAGCTTTTTCGCCTTTGTCCAAACTTGTTTGTGTTGTTCTAGTTTCTTTTTACTGCTTCAACTTTCTACTTTCTGTATATGTTACATTCTCTTTGTATAAACTTGTTTAGTTCATATTGATTGATCAATCGAGTGATTGACAAGGCAACTAAACTTTTCTACAAGCTGCCTTCAGTAAAGACACAATAAGTTCACCTGTCCTCAAATGAATCTATCCACAACTTTTACAGAAGAAAAAAACTAAAGAATTTTGCACTTGCTCTCTCTGACCTGATTTTTTCCTTTCATATTTTTTAGTTTCCTGAATACATGTTATTTTTTATGTTGTTTGCTGTTTTTAGACCTCTATGATCTTCTAAATGTTCAATTTTCTAAATTTGAGAATTAGATCCAGGAAATTTGAGAATTTAATTTTCCACTTCTGACGCAGATGATTGTTTGACAAAAAAGATTTTCTCAAGTGCATTAAGCAGTGAAGTTGGAGCAGGTTGTAGTGGCGTGTGTCCTCCAGAGTGAGGCGCTGTTGGACGACTATCACAGGTGGTGTTTGAAGGTTTTTGATGAAATCAGAAGGTAAAATGAGCGATAAAGCATCTGCGTGGTGTTGATATGTAACGGTAGTGTAGTGGTGAGTATAAAAAGACTGGGTCTCAGTGTGTTGCTCAGGCTGAACTACAGCAACTATTCACAGGGGCGAACCCACTACTGGACAGTACGGGGGATTTGACCTGCTCCGTTTCCGACCTGGGTCGGTTCTCCCCTCCTTAGACGACCTGGTGGTCCCGGGCTCCCCCAGGAGCACCATATCTATACTGAGCTTAGTGTGGACCCCCGGTCAACATAGCCCACTGAAGCTCAGAGATCCAAAGCAGCATTTCAATACTGATGTATATTATTCTAACCCAAAGAGGAGATCAAAATCTAAAATTAAGTCGCTAACTTCACTTACCTGACTTATAAACCTGTCAACTCAGACAGAGCCCAAAAAAAACTTGTTGGAAAAAAAAAATCCAACAAATGATGACATGAAATAAATAGAAACATTGTCATGTCTTTAATATTCTGAGCACATCAGCAGAAACTGGCTTTTATCTTCCAAAAGAATTATTAAAAATGAGTCCAAACGATACAATAAAACAACATAATTAACTGTTACATCTACTAATGACGTTTCAGAAACACATATGACGGAAATCTTCCATCGCTTGACTCTTCACCATCAGACTCTCTGGGCTTAATTGGCTGTAAGAGAAAATAAATTATAATTAGTGGGTGCAGCAAATTTGCACAAATGAACTCAATAATCAGTACAGACAGAGACGGCAATATCACTTAAACTCATCAAGGTTAGCACGGCAACTTTATATGATTTAGACTGCCGTGCAAATTGATCTTAATTTCTGTGGTTTGGTTGAATAGAAACCGATTTCCAAAGGGTAACAATGCTCTGATTTATACGAGTAAATATCCTGTGGTTCCTCTGTGGTTCCTATGATGTGTTCACCTGCTCCGTCCTTTGTCCACTTCAGGGCATGTCTTGGAGGCACAGCAGTTGTTGGATGGTAGAAGGTACACCCGGCTCGTTTACACCGAGTTGCAAAACGACAAGGCTGTAGAGGAACAGCGAGAAGTCAGAGCCGCTCAGTTTGAAAGCAGCGAGTTGACAACATAGTTAATAGCGTCGATGCAGAACTACGCATCTGCTCACCTTTGGATGATAAAATGAACAGTCAACCTTCTTGCACTCTGGGAAGAAGCGACACACAGTTGCACTCTGACTTGGCTGCACAGCTGTAAAGACAAGTTAAAAGCAGAAGATGTTCCAATAATTTAGTATATAAAGCCACATGTCCTCATTTTTACTCACCTACAGAAGTAGCTTGTAGGATATAAGGCTCCAGCCTTCTATTTTATTTCAGAAATCAGATTTATCTTTAAGAATGTTTTTAAATATTTGATCTAGTTACTGCAGACACTAGATTTTAGGTAATCCTCAAACTAGAGAATATAAGCAGGGCGATAAGCCTGTTGTATCAGCCATGATGCTCCCCTCGTCATAACTGAAAAAGTGCAAAATGCCCAAAGCCATTGATAGAGGAGAGACATGCCAGCCACGTCAGCAGTCGTTACACCGGAAGGCTACAGTTTCTGGCTGTGGATCTAGAGAAAGTAAGACCTGATGGCCTTAAAGCTACAAAAGGGGGATAAAGTGGTAAATGCTTAATCTGATAAATGCCTCTGAATTTTGAAGTGATCAAATATCCAGGTGTCCTTATGAACCATTCCTAACTTTTGTCTCTACTCTATCTTCTAGACCACAGACATACAACCAGGTAATAAACTTTTGATTATGCGTGACCCTTAAACCTCCGGTTTGAAATGCACCAATCAAACGACAAATTTTTCCAAAATTGGCTTTAATCTGGTCACTGGCCGGTGAAACACTGGAGAATGTGAATTTTATTCCCCAAATCATTAAATGTATAGAAATTATTCTCCATCCATAAACGCCACTGCTAAAATCTATCAAAAAAGCAAACAACAAAAACTGAAGTTTTTTTTTTTTTTTTTTTTTTTTTTTTTTTTTAAATCGGGCCAGCCAGATTGATAATGTGCAGGACGGAGAGTGCTACACGTTATCAACCTGGCACTGCTCCCATTGAATCCGTTCAGAAAAAGGACGGACATTCAGCAGAACTCTCTGAGCTGGTTGGGCAAAGCGACACCAAGCGCCCGCCTACCAAAAATTGGTTTTAGCCAATCATGATATCAAATGGCCAAAGCGGTATTTGCTGTTCCTCTTTCAAAGAACAAATCGTGGATTCTGATAAAACAGGTGTGATGGCAGCAGCTTCACAGGCTTCCTCCTGCGCTGCCGTGTTGATGTTGGTTCGGCTACAGGCTCAGCAGCTCCTTTCTTCGTTGCAGCTGTCTGTCCCGCCTTAAACCGTAATACTGCAACGTGATTGGCCTCAACTGTTTTTGGTTCGGTCCCAAAAGATTGAGATGGGAGCGGGACAAGATGGATTCTCGTGTTTCTGAATGGACAAATAACATGAGAATTCAGCTTGCAGGCAAGGTTACACACACCCCCCCCCTTTTTTTTACCAGTTGTATCCGAAGCTATTATGTAACCATGCACACTATTTTCTGGTAAAACTACTCCTGAACCAATGACCAGTGCATCTGTGCTCGTCTCTGCCTGCTCCCTGTCAGACCACCACAGCCTGTTGAGGCAGACGGACGCTGGTACCGAGTCTGGTTCTGCCGGAGGTTCTTCCCGTTAAAAGGAAGTAGTTTCTCCCCTCTTGTCATACACTTGCTCATGATGAAGGATCGTTGCAAGATGAACGACTTAATGCAATTAGCTTTGTTTCCTGGAATAACCTTTAATCAACTGAAATTCAATGTTATCCAATAATTCTGATTGCACAAGACCTAACTGGTAACTGGATCACAATCTCACAACATGATTAATTCAATTTTACTGATATAGCGGCAATTAATAACACACGTCATCTCAAGGCACTTTACAAAGTCAAATTCAATCAAATCACCCAGACAGATTGGTCAAAAAGTTTCCTATCTAAGGAAACCCAGCAGATTGCATCAAGTCTTGCATTCCCTCCTCCTGAAAGAGCGTAGAGCCACAGCAATCCCTCATACGGAGCATGCATGAAGCGACAGTGGAGAGGAAAGTGTCGCTTCATCCATGATCATTATGATTAGTTTATATTGCAATCTAACCAGTGACAATGAAACGTTACCTGGTCTGGGTGGAGGAGCGACAGTTCCTCTGCGGCTGACATGCGTGAAGGGACAGTCCGGCTTTGTACAACGCGCGTCGTATTTACAGTTAGGATGCACAAAAAGGCATTTATCCCCGAACTTGCAGTTTGGAAAGGTTCTGGTTGAAAACACGACACAGTAATCCATCATCCCTCAGAAGAATTAAAATGCCATCATAATTTACACTATTTCTATCAACACTACTCACTTGCACTGTGCTGTTGGGTGATGGTACATACACTCGTCTCCACTTTTGCAGACAGGCCAGAACTTGCAGCGCTCCATAACTTTCTGTTTCTTTACAGGAACGTCGTCGTCGACCGCCATCTCCATCCTTTCATCTGTCAATGAACGAAATAAAGAAAACTCTACATATATTGTTTAGGCTTTACCCAAGAGAACAATAGAAACAACTGCGCAGAGGCCCCACACCTTCTGATGATGTAACCACTGCCTGTAACCTGCTGAGGACGCTGACTTTAGACTCTCTGTAAACCGGCTGGCCAGTTGCCTCTGTAACCTTGGTGAGTGGTCTCACATCGTCCAGCTCCATGTCTCCGTCTACAAGGTTACCCAGCGGGCTCGGTACCCCGTCTAACGTCACAATGAACTTTGGACTCGAGGAGTCAACCCCCTCCCTTAAAGCGATACAGAAATTAAGAGGGATCATCAGAGAGAACCTTAATATACATACAAACGAATCCATAACATTCAGCACCTTGCTACAACCAAAAACTTCAATGTCTTTATTTCATTCCATTAGGGCTGCAACGACTTGTCATTATGAAAAAGCGTTGATGCAAAACTTCATGCATCAAACCATTCTTTAAAATATAAACATTGCTGCATCTCTCTAGTAATAATAATATATTATTTCATTCTCAGTGGTAAGCGCTTAAAAACACATGCAGTTCACTAAAAGGAGCTGCAGAGGGCAGTATAGCTTCAATTTCCTGGGGAGGGACGCTCTGTGGCCACAGCTCACTATTTTTCCTGAGTGATTGTGGCTTGAAGCGGTGATGGCCGTGAAGGAAAGTGCAAAAAGTCTGTGGAAATTTAGATTTTTCCTTTCAGACAATAACCTGGCCAGTCTGACTGATAATGTGTAGCACTCTCCGTTCTGCACATTATCAAACTGGGACTGCTCCCATTAAATCTGTTTGGGGAAAGGAAAGAGGAGGAAATTTCACCAGAGCTCTCCAAGCTGATTGGGTGAAGCGACACCCAGTGCCCGCCTACCAAAGGTTGGTTTTAGTCAATCACGGTATCAAATTAAAACGTAAGCAGCAGCTGCTATGAGAAACCGCAAGAAGGTAAGCCTGTCATGGCACTTCTTGCTGTTCTTCTTTCCAAGAAATCGTGGATTCTGACAAAACAGATGTGATAGCAGCAGCTACCTCATCCTCCTGTGCTGACATGTTTATGTTGGTTCAGCTGTAGGCTCAGCCACTCTTGCTTTTGTCGCGCCGGTATGTCCCGCCTTAAACCTAAACATTGCTATGTGATTGGCTCGAACAGTTTGTGGTTCGGACACAAACGGTGGAAGCCGGAGCGGTACGAGACGGATACTTGTGTGTTTGTTGACGCACAAATACCACGAGAATTAATCTTGCAGGCAAGGCTAGTCACACAAAATGAACTATAGAATGTTTTTAGGTGAGAAAGTAGCTGTGTAAACACATAATATCTGCCTTGTTTATCAAGACATGGCACTCAGCCGTTTTCATTGCATTGTTGTCTGCGGTCCTGCTGCCCTTACTGCTAGCAGTCAGCTGACCGGGCGATCAAGACTCTTCATACCAAGAGAGAAAGCCTGTAGCACAGCAAAGAGCAAAGGGGGAGGGACCTGTAAAGTTTGCTTGTTCACATTTTTAAATAAAAATTAAAACTCCCTACTGCAGCTTCAAGTCTGAGGACCCCAAAGAGCTTTAATCTACATTCAGTCATTCACATGCTGGCGGTGGTGAGCTGCATTGTAGCCACAGCTGCCCTGGGCCAGACAATCGGCGCCAAGGGGCCCTCTGACCACCACCAGCAGGATAAGCGGGTGAAGTGTCTTGCCCAAGGACACAACGACTGAAACGGTGAGAGCGGGGGCTCCTGCTCCACTGTCGCCCCACATACATTTATTGAAGGTTGTGGCTGTAACGGGACAAAACTAGTTTGACGGATGTGAATACTTTGCCGCTGTGAAAGCCAACTGTTTGTGCGCACCTGGCCTGGACAGTGCGGGGCAAACCCGGGGGCTGGACTTGTGGCAGACTTCGGACAGACGCTTCCTCTATAACGGGCCGGCTCATTATGAAGGAGCGCGTATCGGAGCTCTTCGGCTCAGAGCCATCGGCGACTTCGACACCTAATTAACAAACAAACACAAACATGGAAATTCAATGAAATTACCCAAGTTTGGGGGTGGGTTTACATTTTAGCGATTGTTTCCGCAATCTTTAAATGAGAATATAACTTCAGAAAAAGTGCAATTTGATGTTCCTTTTTTTAAGGTCTACTAAAATCACGATTTTAATACAACTGATGCCGTTTGGTTTCATTTTAAATTAATAAATCTTCAACTTATGTTCTCATCAGTGGCTTTATAAAATGAAAATATTGGCACCACATCTTATAAAAAAAATCCCAAAACACATTCCTTAAGGTTTGAAAAGTGTTCCGAAAGTCTTGAGGCCTCGTCTAAAACAGGTAAATGTTTAAACAAATTGTCTAAAATAGCTTAAACAAACCCAACAGGAGTAGAAACACTTACTACATTCATTCTGCTGCGTTGTATCAGCGCCGTCCAGCTGAAGACGCGAAGCTAATGACCTTGCTAGAGTTAGGAGAAAGAAAAATAACATGAAATAATTAGTTGGCCAATAATGTAGATGAACAGAGCGATCGCTGCTAAGTTTTTGCATACTTGGAGTTCTGGAGGCAGGCTGGTCTGCAGCCATGTACGCCTCTACCCTGGGGGCTAGGCTGTGCAGATTCTGCATCAGCTGGATGGCCGCGGTCATCTCTTCGGTGCTGGCCAAGCGAGCACGAGGCGCCACAGGAACGGTCTGTCTCTGCGGCACTGCAGGGGAAGGTTACGGTTGGAGAGAATGCATCTGATAATGTTGCCTTAAAGTAAAACAGCCCCAGGCTTTCTGAATAAACTAGCTGATAGTGAGTTACTAGTCAGTATCTCGGCAGCAACGATAAAGGAAGGCTGGTGGAGAGTTGAAGGACACGTACTCGCCGGGTAGGACGTGGTCTTGGTGATCGAGTCCTGAGCCTCAGAGATGGCCTTCAGTATCAGATTTCTGTTGGCTTGCTTGGCTGGTGGGAGAGTCGGTCTAAAACAATTAAACCAAAAAAAAAAAAAAATGTATAATCCAGTAAAGAATGCTCAAATTAGAGCTACGTGGGACAGACCCATGAATAATATGCAACACAAGGAGATTTAACATAAGAAATGCTGTCGTGTGCTTTTTTTCTTTCTTACTACAATAAAGAGCTAAATATATATAAAAACAAAAGACATTATAACGTAGTAAGACTGACTTTCGTTCCGGTTTGGAGGGGAGGGACACTCTACTGGAGAGGCTTCGGCCGCCACTGCTCGCCTCGTCCTCTTCCGCATCGTCGCTGTCCTCGTCATCTGCTCGGTTCACTCGAACAACAGAACTTGCAACGGGCGCCTTCCTTTTCCGCGACATCTCCTCCTGCTGCTCAAAGGAGGCGCGTCATCGTCATTAAACACACAAGATGCTGGTCAGTCGGATCCACACAGAAACTGAACATTAAGGCCGAATAAAAAAAATACTGTCTGGCGTCGTCACACTTTATTTTCCTTCTATACTTTGAGATGGACGTAAAAAAAGAAGAACATAAATCAGTTTGTCACCGTTTTTTTTAAGTGAATCTAGGAAAATCAGCCAACGTGACACAGGCTGATGGAAACAGTACCACAGCATAAGGGTGTCCCAGTTATCTGACTGAGGTGTCCCAGTTAAAATGACCGGTATCGTCTCTGAATAATTAAACTCTAGACCAGGGGTCTTCATCCTCGGCCCTCAGGACCCACTGTCCTGCATGTTTTAGCTGCTTGCCAGCCCCCACACACCTGACCTAAATAACTGGGTGATCAACAGACCTCTGAAGCCCTTGATGGCTGCTGAGGAGCTCCTGCAGTCATTTGATTCAGGTTTGTTGAAGCAGGGACATCTAAAACATGCAGAACAGCCAGTCCTGAGGACCAGGGTTGAAGACCCCTGATCTACACCTGCTGGTATCTTATCTGTGATTTTATCTCAGATGCTCCAATAATTAGTCGAGCTTTGTGGCCACAATTTGCCTGTTCTGCTATTTTCACGTGCACGGCTTGTAAAACTGGGTTCTATAAAGTTATTTCGTTGATTTAATAAATCTGTGCTGTCCCTAAGATAGTTCCCATTGATGTTCGTTCACTCAGAGACTGAACTGGCTGCTGATTCCTGGACCCGCTCTGCATGCTGGGCTCAGATATCTCCATACAGCTGTCTGTACGGCGGACAGCTCCAGAGAGCGCTTGCCATTACCACGTAGAGCATTGAAAGCAAAGCGCTAAGGTTGGGAAACATAATAGCCCCTCTCTCCTTGAAGTCATGTGGCACAACACTGAAATATGTTTCAAGCCAATTTATGAACCTCCCATTTCAACATTTCAGACTCAAAATTTCCAGACATTTACACAAACTTTTTTTCAGGTTGGAAATGTGAACAGACAAAAAAATGAAATGATAAAAAGGATAACTTCTCTGCCGTTTTCTTAACAAGTGGGTCCAAAATGTCCAAAGTTCACCCATATCTGTCTCTTCCATCAACTGAAACATGTGTCCGTGAAACATCTATAGGTTCATTCATGACAGCATTTCCCATATGAATTGGGTATTGGGGGTGGGGTAGGAGGGGTTGTAGAGCCTCTGTTTTCTCTTTTTATTTTCTCTATCATGCATCTTTAAACATTGTTATATTTTGAAAGATACCTGCCTTGTTTCCTACTTCTCGATTGAATGAAAATCTCTAAGTCTAGATCTGCCAGAGTTTAGAATCATTTTGAGCATAACTTTATTCAGTGTGCATTTTACTACATTAGGGATCTGTTTCATATGGTCCATTCATCCTTTCTACCGATTCTGTGGGAGCTTTTAGTGCAGCCATCCTCAGAAGTAGGGCGCATTTACAAAACGCAGATATATATATATATTTTTTTAAATACAATGAGACTAAGCCAACAAGTCATATCAAAACAAAAAGCAAGAATTCTAATTTTAGCCCACATTTAAAGCAAACTTCTCCAAATGGCTGCATGTGTTGTGTCGGATATATCTTTATACACAAATGTTACAGCCATCTGTAATAATGGACATGTCAAGACAAGCTGGAGGTATCTGACGTTAATGGTCTTGAGAAAAAGTTAAATAATCCAGAAAGCCCTTGGAGAGCACCTAACACAAATGTTTTCCTCTTCAGCTGATCTTTTTGGCTAATAGCCTTTAAAAATCACTTTACTGTTTGAACCAAAATACTACTTTGTCTGTGAACCTGGGTTATTTTGATAATTTCCGCTAAATAAAAAGGGAAAACAACTTGGTACAGGTTTCTTTTACACAAGGCAGCACAGGCTTGTCCGTTAACATTTTTTTATGCTTCAGTGACTTATCAGTCAGTATAAACTGACAAGATAAAAAAAAAACAACATCAAAATAAACAAAAAATTCTGATACAGCTAAAGCAAAATATAAAGAAATTAAACCCCATTAGCAATTTATCACAAAAAAAGGAAGGAAAGAAGAAAGAACAATAGACCTCACTGCACCTTGCTCAGCCCAGTTCTGGATGTTCTGCTACTCCTGCCGTCAAGCTGCCTTATGCTTGAGGATCCATCTGTCGGTCGACACATCTCCAAAGAGCTCATAGACGACAACTTGCTCTGACCAGGTCTGTAGATCTCCATAGTAGGGCGACTAGCAGCACCGCGGGTGCGACCGTTTCCCATTTCCACAGGTTCGTCAGCAATTAGATCGTCGTCCATCTCTGGTTTGATATCAATAACAGCTTCTGAGGGGAGCGGCTCCATGAGAGGCTTAATAGTTGAGGTATGTTGTGAGAACCCCTTCCCCAGCATCCCTTTCCTGGAAACAAAAAAGGAGCATTATAGTACTTAGAAAAACAAATTGTATGCAAACTATGGATATGAGGCCTTCCGCGTACCTGCTGTCGTAAGCAGAACTAGACACAGGAGCCTCAATCCTATCGGTTCGTGAGCTGGACACCGCCAGCAGCTTCAATTCGTCTCCTCTGCCATTTTCATCTACAGATGACTGACTCTTCCCAAGCACAGTAACAGTGTCAGACTGCAGCCGCCTTAGAGATTCGGGCTCTACAAACCATAAACCATACAAACAAGAGAGAAAACAGCAAACATTTCTTTAAAATCATGGTCAAAAAAATGCAGTAAAAACTCATCAAACTGAGCACGAGGTTTCTCACCTACGGCGACACAACGTAGTTTTTCCAGGACACCTTGCAGCCTGAAACAGGTAATTTAATGTAATTAAAGAATGAAACATGTAATAAGCTTCTAGAAACAGAGAGAGGAAAAACTGGATTGTGCTCATACCAAGTTGTAAACTTAATCGTGTTGTTTCCCAGGAACAGAGAGAGGTCTTCGGTCATCTGCTGAGAGGTTTTCTTGTTTGCCACCATCACCATGATATAGTCAGGAAGCTCCTCATCTGCAGGAGAAAACACAAAAACAAACAGACATGGGAGGTATTGAAAATGTCTGATCTGATGGATCACAAAGTAGCAAGTGTCCCGTGCATTTTGGCTGTTTTTTGAGCTTACCAATATAGGCACCGAGCTCCTGTAGTTTGCCTTTGATCGCAGCCTGAAACAAAACAAAGCCTCAGATCAAATAACATTCGCTAAAGAAAGTGTGAATAGCATATCAGCTACCATGTCTTCATTATCAAACACTAAAACGTTGAAAAAAAAACGTAGTCAGCGAATAATCTAACAAACAAAGCAAACAGAACAAGTATGTTACACATAACTACTTTACAAACAGAGGGCTGTACTATCGGCATTGCGTATAAAACAAGCTTTCTGGACACGGCGAGGCTAACAAGCTAATGAGCTAGCAGCAGCTCGATTACATTTCTGTAAACATGGCGGACTGTTCAAAAGCAGTATCCATAGCTACTCACTCTTATTTTCTTGCTTATTTCAGCTCCAATCTCCATGTTTGCTTTTATATCCAAGCAAACAATATTCAAAAAACGAGCGAACTGTTTTAACTTCAACCACGAAATAGGGAGGAACAAATGTGACGTAGAATCACGTGACCTGTCCACCAAGGGAAACCGAGAGGAGACGAGTTAAACCAATCCACAGTTTCGATACATTTTTACGCTTGCGCAAATTAATAATAAATAAATAAAATAACCTACAAATTAATTTTGATCATATTATGTATTTTTATGCTGTTGTAATCTTTTCTTCATATATGTTAATAATTAGAAAGTCCAGTTACCACCATGGTCATGTTTACGGACTGTGGGAGGAACCCAGAGTACACTCATGCACGCAAAGGGAGAACATGCTACTCCATGCAGACTGACCCCGGGCTGGGAATTGAACTCACAACCTTCCTGCTGTAAAGCAACAGCAACCAGATGCTGCCAACCACAATCAATTCCTGTCGCTCCCCATGTAATATTTATCTTAGAATTAAGAGCTACTTTTTCTGTTTCTATTTCTACAAAAACTATTTTGTAGTAAAATATTGGGTTTTTAATAAACGTTTATCATACAATTTTGTTTCCTATTTTTATATAAAAAAAACTAAGATGTGAAAAATAACAGCAAAACAAACAACTATTTGTTCTGTGACATTTTTTTTTACATTTTTATTAGATATTAGTGAAACGTAAAATCTTAGTAAAATTAAAATAAATAAAATAAAATTGAGTTCAACTCAATCATTTCAGTTCATTTTGGTTGAATGAAATAAAATAAACTCCCCTTATAAGCAGGCCAAGCAAAAATAACAAAAAACTTTGGTAGGCTAATTGACAACAAATTAGGAAATAATATGAATGCCAGTTCAGTATTTGGGTTACTGACCACTTACATCATTGATTTGCTAGTTTTTGTGATCCATGACTATGTCAGCGGAAAAAGAAAAGAGGCTAGTGGCACTATTATGTAAGTTATATAATTTTTTTGAAAAACATAAATCGATAACAGATGGTCAGTATGGTATGAATATATCCATCTACTTCCTTCACAATAATGGATTTACCAGAGGCAATATCACAAAACATAGAAAATAAGAACTACCTAAGGATGTTTATATATTTAAAGAAAGCATTTGAAATATGACATATTCAGAAAGGAAATTAGAAACGTATGGTATAAAAGGATAAGTGTTTACCTGGGTAAAAAGCTATGTTATGAATAGGCAACAATTTGTACAAATGGGGGAGTATAAAATCAGACTGCTTGGAGATTACTTGTGGTGTACCACAGAGATAAGTGTTAGGTCTGGAATTTTATTTTCTATCAAGAATATTTATAAAACACTGATGAAAACCATTTTTTCTGTTCTGGACCAAGTATACAGCAGCTTTTGGAAACCCATACAGAGAAATAGTGTCATAAAATTGCTGGTTTACTTGAAAAAGATGGTTATTAAATCAGAGTAGATCACAATTTATGATATTTGGAAATTTAAAAGTAAAGAGTAAAAGTAAAGATAACCATTGGTCATGCAAAAATTAAACATCTATGCAAAATCACAGTTCGGGGAGCATACCTCAAGACAAGTAAGACAAGTCAAGACAAGACAAGACAAGACAAAACAAAACAAGTAAGACATGTAAAAATGAAAATAGCAGCAAATTTTGGGGAAATCTAGACATATGCTGGATCACAGATCAATTAATTCTGTGTAATTCACTTTTACTACCATGTCTTACTTACCGTATCAAAGTGTTGGGTAACACCTATTAAAGAAATCTACAACCATTATTCACATTAAAAGAGCAATCATGATTGTAAATAATGTGAGAAAGAAGGAAGATAAACACTCACTATTTTTAAAGTCACAAACGTTGATATTGGTCGATTATATCCAATTCAAAGTGGCAATAATCGTGTACAGGACAAGGAACAATTTACTTCCAGGCAATGTCCAAAAATGTTTTAGTGACAGAGATAAGGGTTTAAGTGATCATTTAAGGGAATTTCAAAAAGACGTGAGAAGGTACGACTAGGAGGAGTTTGCCTATTTCAGTTTGCGTAGTGGATCCATGGATCTGGCTGGTTGATGGCTTGAAATAAAGCCAAAATAAAAATCTATGAAAATTGCATGTAATATGAATATTTTTGGGAGACATATAGATTAATATGGGTAAGGTTTGCTCCTAGTACTTTTTCAGTCACATGGGATTCAAACTTTATTTGTTAGGATTACAAATCATTACTCTTCTTCTTATTCTTCGTTTGGCTTTTCAGGGGTCACCATAGCGAGTTATCGGTCTCCATCTAACCATATATCCTGCATCTTCTTCTCTCACACCTCCTCTTTCACTCCATCCATAAATCTCCTCTTAGGCCTTCCTCTGGGCCTCTTGCCTGGCAGTTCCTTGTAAATCTTTACTGTATAATATTAAGATCGGAAATTTAGGATGGTTGGATTTATGCTTTATTAGTAATGAAAATGATTTAAGAAAGTCACCAAATGGAGGTATTACGTAATAGAGTTATCCCTTTTGCCTACTACTTTTTTACTACGAGTTTGTTTTGCATGTCTGATACGTTTTCTTTTCAGTTTCGTTTCTCTTTAAACTTATGATCAAAAACTAAGAAGTCATTAAAACACTGACTGATTGGAAAACAGTTTGTAATTAAAATCTTTAACTAAAGGCGTGGTACATTTCCTGCTATATTTTAAGCATTTTATTTTTTCATAGAAAAACCCACACAGCCATAAAAATAAGACGAAAAGCACTCCCTTGAAACTTTATTAGAATTAATAAAATAAAACAAATACATGCAAACAAAAAACACAGTTTTACTTCATTTAACTCCAATAAAATTTAATTAAATTTAAAAACTCAGCATAAGATTGATTGGACTGATTGGATTGTCAGTAATGGTAAGATCAAAAAGGAAACACAGAAACCAATAAAAAGTATCAAGCAATCCACTAGATGGCGCAAGAGTCCGCTTACAACAACTTTTCATTCTTGAATCCATGGTTTATAATAGTTAATTTGTTTATAACAGGGACATAGGGGGACTTAGTCAATCAAACAAGAAAGCTTGGACACTGTGCTCAGGACTAATAAGAGTCACATTATTCCGTGGTGGAAAAATATATAATACCCAGCTGATGATGCTTTGTTTAAACTCCTTACTGTGAATCCTTTATTATTATTTTTTTCTCAGCACACCGTTTTGCTCCATGTGTCTTTTACTTTCTGATCTCCTTTGCTGTGTTTTATACTCAGCAATTATTTCCTGTTTTGCAGCCCCTCAATGCCAACTAACAATGACGGGAAGGATCTTGCCTACAGTCTAGACGGACGTCTAACACGTTCTCTGTGGTGGTTGTCTGCTTAGTCTCTTTCTGCCGTGTTTACTGCATTCATCAGAGCATAAGGAATATTGTTGGTTTGCACAGTTCCCTAAATGGATTTTGTGTGGCATCATGTTTTTTTTTTTAAATCTGATTGTCAGGTTCTAGCATCACTGCTTTTTTATAAACCAAAATATAGATGTATTTGGGCATACTTTAGACACATTGCAGCCCAGTGCTCAACTTCAGCGCTCAAACACACTGCAACCCAAAGCAGTTTATCATGCATGATCAAAGTTATGAAATAGATCTCAAGTAGGTATCCTTTTAGAGGAACAGAGCATTGAGTGGCCACATCTGAACAGCCAAGAGAAAGCCTGAAAAAAGAAATCTAGTGTTATTTCACAGAATGTTATGACTGCCACAAAGATATATAGTACTTTCTAAGTAACTTTTGCTCATGGGGCACTAAAGCAACATAAGATCAAAGAGTGGTGTGAAAAACACTTCTGAGAACATCTTCCAAATGCAGCTGCAGTGGGACTACAGAACGTTACCACAAGTCAACTAATCTGCGGTCGGCATCTTTTTCCCTTCTCACACTGCGCTGAGATAACTGTATTTGCTTTTCCTCTGAATTGTTATTTACAAGGAGAGCTGTCTTGTGAATCAACTGATCAACTTCTGCAAATTCTTCAACCACATCTGCCTTGATGACGACAGTCCTGACATCAAGAACAGCCTCTTCCTGTCCCAGAGCCACTGTTATGCTCTGCTCTAACCTTGCTCAGAAAACCAGAAAAGATCTTGCTGTTTGGATTGCGGTCAAGATGAGTAAAGGTCGTGCCTCACAACTAGGCATATTATGAGAAGAGTTAAAAGGTTGTAGAGAAAATCATTTTAAATAACATAAGAAGAGAAAGACTGATTTATTACAACTTCTCTGTCATATTCCAAAAACCTTATACTGGCGATCCCCTAGCAAACTGACACATGAATGAGCATGCTATAGTGCAGTGCCTGCAAACAACCAATGAGTATCTCTGTGGAGTCATCACTTTGATGCAAACTAAAATTGGCAGGGTATATGTACAAAGTAAAATGTTTGCAAACATGAGTTTGCTTGGTCAAGGAATGGTTGTCTCTCTGTTTTGATGCAGGCCAGCCAGATTTAATTAAGGCATTATGCAAGCATTTTGGAGAATCCAGCCCACCTTTTTCTATATTTGTGCACATTTTAGCCAGAGCACATAACTCCATGCTCTTAAAAACACAGGATATTAATGCTTGCAATATGCTAAAAATAACACGTATAAAAGCTTGTAGTAATTCTGTCAGAATAGATCAAAACAGAGTAAATTTTACAAAAAGCCAAACCAATTCTTTCTCCCTCACCTAGATGTGAATTGGATGTTTTAAGACATTATTTTGTCTGAAAATATTAAATAAAAAGTAGTCAAGTGTTTCTTACCCCCCCCCCCCCTCCATCACCTATATGTACATAGTTGGTGGTGCACCTGAGTGCTATACAATCTCAGTATAAATTTGGGTGATGTGTAAAGGTCTCAGACGTATCAGACAAAGCTGTGTTTCAGCAGTTAAACACCTTCTTAACAATGACCAGCTACTATGACGTTTTCCTGTCAGGTTTCTGTGCTCACCACAGTACAGAGACTGCCCTTGTCAAGGTGTTTAATGACATCCTCATAAATGCTGTGGAAGACTGTGGAAGAACCACAGTGCTGATATAATTGGACCTGAGTGCAGCATTCAACACCCAGCGCCTGGAAAACTGGGTCGGCCTTCTGGCACAGCACTCTGGTTTAAATCCTCCTTAAAGGACAGAGACTTTGTTGTGTCAGTAGGTAACTTTACTACATGAGAGACCACAAAAATCACATGCAGTGTTCCCCTAGGGTCCATCTTACCCCCCCCCCCCCCATTTAATGTCCACATGCTCCCTCTAGCTCAGATTATAAAAAACGACAACATATGCAACCATAACCCATTCAAGCGCTGAGTAAACGCTTAGAAGAAATCAATGCATGGGTGTGCCAAAATGTTCAACAGTTCAATAAAAACAAAACTAAAGTAATAGTATTGGACCAGTGGAGGAGCGATCAAGAGTTAACTCACAGCTTCAGCTGCTTCAGCCAGCAACCACGGCGGAGGAGATCTCCTGTCCTGCTCCAGCTACACCAATGATGACACTTTCTTCCCAACCTTTGTGGCACGCCTCCAGAGTAGCTCTCATAATCTGCACGTTCCCAATGCACTGGAATGAGTAGTCCACAACGCCATCAGTCATCTACACCAGAACCTCTTGGATGGGCTTGCTGTGGTCCTTTGGGTTCACAAACTCTGTGACTCCAAACTCTCTGGCCTTCTCAAACTTGTTGATCACATCACTTGTGTGATGTCCACAACGACGATTCTGGTTGCTCCAGCAGCCTTGCAGCCCATAATGGGAACCAGGCCGACAGCACCAAGTCTGAATGCGGCCCGTGTGGACCGTGGACTGTCAAGGCTCAACCTTGCCAGTGTTTAGAGCAGCATCGTAACCTGTAGAAATGCCACATCCAAGCAGGTACACTTTATCCAGTGGAGCTTTCACATTAACCTTGGCCAGTGCGATGTCAGCCACCACGATGTACTCAGAGAAGGTGCTGGTCCCCATGAAGTGGAACGCTTGCTTTCCTTTGCAGGTGAAGCGTGACGTCTTGTCAGGGAGCAGCCACTGACCCTGGGTTATTCTAATTTTCTGGCAGAGGTTGATCTTGGGATTTTTGCAGAATTTGCATTCACCACACTGACGCACATACAAAGGGATGACGGTATCACCTGGCTTGAACTTAGTGAAACCCTCACCAACACCCTCGACACTGCCAGGCCCCTCATGTAGGAGGACGACGGGGGAAAGTCCCTCAGGGTCACTTCTGGTCAGAGTGTAAGCATCTGTATGACACACCCCTGTAGCAAGAATCTTGATGCGAACTGCATGAGCCTTGGGTGGGGCTACTTCCACCTCCTCGATGGAGAGAGGCTTCCCATGCAACAGCTACCTTGCACTTGATCACTTTTCCAGCTATCTCCGTGTTGGTTCCTTCTGCAGCGAAGAGGAGGAGGTGGTTGCACAGCAGTTAACCTCTAAGCCAACCAGTAATGAGAAGGCTTCATATATATTTATATAAATAACAAAAAAAATCTAATTTCTACATGTGCACAGCTGGAAAAGACAAAATTATAAAAGAATTGCGGCTGCATATGCAGGAAATCGCACACAAATGCATGCCGCATGTTTCAGATTTGACATAGCAAAGAATAAAATAACATGTATAATTTTTCTTCCGTTGCACAATAATGTACTATTTTGAGTTGGTCTATCGATGAAAATCCAATTTAAATACGTTGCAGTTTGTGTTTGTAATGTGACAAAATGTGTGCAATGTCAAGGGGTGTAAATACTTTTACAAGGCACCATGAAGATGCAGCAAAAACCTATTTTGCACTGAAGTGTGTGTGGGCAGAAAGCAACATTACATAAGAATGCACTGAAATATTTGAGTAAATCCTGCTTTGAATCACAAAATATTCTTCCTGAAAGTTTTACTGATTAGTGTGGCAAGGAAGTGAAAGCCCATTAAGATTTAGAGCTGGTTTGATCACTGTTGGCTAGAGGCTCCGTTTCAACACGCTGAGTCAGACTCACACAGCTGCAAACCGTTGAAAATGGGCCTCTTTTTTGTAGTGCGGGTCTGCAGGTCTGGACAAGTTCTTGTATGTGACTGTGGATTTAGAGAACAATACAAACTGGTAAACGGTCTTCACACACGCTGGCATTTAAATCTCACAGCCAGCATTATGGGTTTTTGTTGTTTGAGATTAGTTATGAGAATCCATCCTGTTCTGTTATTAAATTCTCCTTGAGAGAGCAGCATCATGTTTAAGAACTGGATGTTTTCTCTTTGTATTTTGTTACTTTATACTTTCTCTCACACACCAACCTCCCACAGAGACTGGCAGTGTTTGGTTGGGCTCTTCACTGGATCTCGTTTTAAGAGGTAGGCTCTAAAGTGGCATCCATGCTAAAGGGATATACAGATTTTCTGGATTAAACGGGGACAGCAATCAAAACAGGTTCCTAAGAACACGGATCAAGGTGGGGATGTTCTATTTTGAAAATGCATTTGCCCACTGGCAAAGAGCATTATCAGAAGGCTGAAACTGTGAACAATGCTGCAGCCAAGCATAGTGAAAAGAAATGGTAAGGTTAGACATCACATTTCCAGAGAAAGAAATCTGTTTTACTGGTTCTTAATGAAGGATCCTGCCCCTTTTCAAACCATGTACCACCTTTTTGATAACCTGACGAAAGCCAGCTGTATGTCGCTCCGCCTAGCTCCACTCACATACATCTGGGACACCGCCATAGGAATTGCCTTTACAGAAGGCTGGGCCTTATCAAAAATTCTTGCATATGATTGGATAAGCCACTTGTCTGTCATCTTTATTGACGTGCTACTTCAACCACTCACACCGAAGCTAACCCGTGACGCTGATGATAGCGACGCAGGAAAAAAAAAAATAATAATAATAATGTGTTTGCGGCTCTAGTGGCATGCGTTTTATTGACAGTGAGCTGACAGGAAGAGGGGGGAAGACAGGCGGCAAAGCGCCGCGGGTCGGAGTCGATTCCGGGCCGACCTTGTTGAGGACTAAAGGCCTCCTAACATAGTTAGCGCTAACCACTAACCGCTCCGGGGCGCGTCCGCGTCTGCACGTCCGCTGCAGACGCGGACGCGCCCTGGAAAACAAAACTTGCCAAATCCGGTCGGGAGAAGGGCGAAAACATCGTTTCCACCAACAAAAGCCTTCAGAGCCGTTCTATGATGTTCTTTTAATGAAACAATATTAGGTAGATTGGACAACACGGTAGAAATAGCAGCATCAATGTTAACGCTTGCTTCCTCGACGAGCCACCATTGCTATCAAAACAGTCTCACGTCATGGTCGCGTCTCCACTACGTCACATCTATGAAACTCCAGCCCTGCGTCCTGATTGGCCAAACCATAAATTTGGTTGGAGAAATCACTTTCTACCGGCGGTGTCCCAGATGTATGTGAGTGGAGCTAGGCGGAGCAACATACAGCTGGCTTTTGTCAGGTTACCTTTTTGATACTTTCAATGTGGAACAGAAGACAAATTTTAAACAATCGAAAGCTCATGCATCAATACTAATAATAATTTAATACTTAAAATGAGGCTCATCTGGGATAGTTTTATATGTCCAGTTAGAAGCAAAATTAATCTATTATGGATTTTTTTGTATCAGTTTGTTCTTTATTTACAGAATACGTCTCCTTGTGCAATTATGATCCTAACAGTAACATAACTTCATAAATGGGATATACAATCAGATGATTACTGAGGCATTTAAAGGGTTTTTTGGCAGGAAAATGCCAAAAGGTTTGAGTCTTTTAACAGATGAAAGTCAATCACCTAAAAGTTTAAACACATGGTGGAAGTTATTGTTTCTTTTTAAAGAAAATCCTAAGCAGTTTTAAATCGAGCAGTTAAACATTTTCAACTAAATCCTGCTATAAATTGTTGAGACAGTTGCTTTTTGTCTTTGAAGATTCCTTTCAGGGCATTTTAATGCTCTGAAATAGAAGAGTGACAGGAATTAACAGCAGATTGAGGCAAGAAGCTTCTAACCACCACAAAAATCTAAGAGTGGCAACAACTTTGTTGTGTGAATTCTCATCTTCATGTTTAAATATTGTTTTTGGTGTCCCACAGGGTCAGGTATTGGGCCCAAAATCGTTCATTAAATGTACCAATAATTTACATAAAATGTCAAAACTATTGAAACTTGTTCTCTTTGTTGAAGTCAGAAACAATTCTTTCTGGGACAACATAGAACTAAGTTATGAAGTGGGAAACTAAATGGGTGGTCTTTACAATCATAAAAAGTAACATTCAAACACGGTTGGAAATAGATTAAAGATTTAACATTTGGAAAGTAACTGAGATAAAAACTTTGCTGTCATAAAAGACAAAAATAATATAAACTTAAGTGGAAGTCTCACATTCCTCGTGTGCAAATTGAATTATATATCAGTATATTAGTTTTGAATAAGACCAAGCAGGAGGATGGATCAGGAGTTACTCTAAATTCTACATCATTTACTTTTTTATTATTTTTTTTTTGCTTAGTGCATTTGGCATATTTCACTAAGGTCCAGGGCACTAATTATGAAGCATCTTTACATCCACTTTCACCTTCCAAATCAGAGCAATAAGTATCATTCACACAATTCATGGATCACACAAACTATTTTTTCTTAAAGTGGAGGCAATTATAATTTGCTTTAAAAGAAACCCATTATTATCTATCAATCTAAGACAATCTGAGGGACAAATAGTGCAAAAAGGTAAGGACTGCTACCGAAGATTTTTCTATTTCTGTCTATGGGTAAAATTTTAAAACGGTCTAAATAGGAACCACAAGCAATATCAAAGCATGCCGTAGCCTAGATCACAAGAAAAAAACAACACATTTGTGTTTATGAAGTGAAAGGGTGGGGGTGGGGGTTATCAAAAGACACAGCACTCTTTTTAAAGTGCACAAACTCAGGAGGAAATTGAGAGATAAAAAGGCTCCGCTTTTTAAATTGCGGCTCATTCTTTTCTAGTAGTATCAACTACAAGCGTTGCCGTATGATAACTGCTTTTTATATATATGATAGCTGCAGTAAGTGGCGTTTTCATAATCTTCATGGCCTGGCATAACTCAAAAAACATCTAATGCAGCAAATTGAGCTCAAAAAGGGTATATTCCTAGTTGTAATGGATATTCTACCCAACAGACTCTCACTGGGACAAATAATCATCTTAGAAATAATTTTAAGAATTAAATTGTATTGGCAGAAAGTCAAGCCTTTTTTCATGAGGATGACAAGGACCAACGTTTTTTTTAGGATTAAAATACTACATACATTTTAGACTGACACCAATAAATAGTTATTTATACTTTCTATTTGGTCTTATTTGTTTAACAATTGTTTATCACCTTACCTCTGTTTCTGCTTTTGCAAAAGAATTACCCCTATTATTAATGTTTTCCTATTCAGGCACTTTACAACCTCTTGGAAGTTTATTATGTATTGGTGAGCGCTAAATGAAATGCACCTACGCCCACATGGTGAACTATCCAGCAGCAGGAAATATTCATTTAGACATGTTGTGGGTGTAATATTTCTCACTGTGACTAACTACTATTGAGTACAGCTCATGCTTTCAGCACCTTTAAAAGCTTTCCATTCACTCAGATAACGAATCTCTGTCCTTTTTATGTTGAGCACTAAAGTCTGACAAATTAAATGCTGATTCTTGCAAAAAGAGATATTTTATGCTCTTCTGAACACATTAAAAGTAATACAATATTCACCCCGTGCAAAATGTTTCAATGAAATAAGAAAAAAGTCACATGGGTCAAATTATTTTCTTTTCTAATTTCTTTTTCAGCTATGAAAGAGTCAAAATGCTTAGGCAAGTTTCCATGCTACATTTACCTCTTTTCAACAGTTCATCCAACATGTTCTCTCTCAAAATGGTCCAAATTAAAACATGAGTTACCACTTTATTATTCAACTAATTTTTTTTACTTATCTCATATATATTAAAAAAAACAAATGAAATAAAATTGTGTTTCGTTCTTGCCATACTACATACAACATATTGGGTCTGTCTCAATTCAGACGCTGCATCCTTCGAAGGACGTATTTGTAGGGTATTCAGATGGGTCCATCTGAATACCCTTAATAATAGCGTCTAGCTCCAGCTCCCAGCTCCTGTTTCTTGATCTTTCATGTGATCAACAGTAAGAACTCTATCATGTGGAGGAGAGGAGCTTCGGACTGCTGTGCCGAATTCGGATAGCCTTTAACTCTGATGCCATTACGTGACGGAAACGCACATGGATGATGCAAGTCAAATCTGGGCCTACAGCCTTCCAAAAATGAACTACAAAGTGCACAATTTCTTCTCTCCGGACATTTTTGTTGATTTCCGTGAGGGGGCTGTGCTTATACGTCATGTCATGCAAAGGATTGTGGGATATCTTAAGGGTTCTTAGCAGCAGTAAGGGACATCGCGGGGTTCCTAGACAAAACTAGCCGCGGGAGGGAGCATACAGGCTAATTTTCCTACCTCCTTCCTTACTGACTGCACTATTTTGACAGCACTTATCATGCCGTCTGCTGACACACTTCCACTTTGGCAAAAGAGTCCTTACTAAATAAAGTATTCAGATGGAGTTGATGGGTCCAGTGTATCCTTCATTGCTAATCCTATCCCATGATTCATTGCGGGTTGATAAGAACTTTTTAATCGGAAACAGCAATTTTGGGGGAGAGTGAAAAACTGTAAATAAAGTCGAATATATTACGCTTTCTGTGTCATATAAGTAACTTTAATAGGTTTTTAGACAAGAAGTTAGCTATGTTAAACTGGAATATCTGCTTGATTTGTTGGCATATCGCTTGATTTAAAAAATGCTCGGACGTGCATGAAAATGAAAATGAAAACCGTGCACAGTTATTTACAGTGTAGACAAGGGGATTAACGTCTGGGCTCCGTTTGTTTGGGTTCACAGCTGCTTAATGCTGTCTCAGTTGCTCGGTAGCATGAGTAACGCCAAGGTAAGGGCGGGGACAGCTGGTGGAAGCTACTCCGTCCCAATTCACAAGCCGATCTCTTCCGGTCTTCTCTTTTTCGCGGTCCACGGAGGACCCAGCCCGCATAGACCGGGTCCTTCGATGGATGCAGCCCTTGAGTTGAGACAGACCCGTTGAAGTTGTGTCTTCCTTCAGCAGCAGGAATTGCTTAGGAAATCTGTATGATTCCTTGGTCAGCAATGTTTCTCCACCAGCATGTGTTCAGTCTCCATAGTAACCAACTGATATAATGATCCATGGATACTTCTCCACTACTTCCATTATTTCATTGGGTTTTGACTCAGACGTTCATTACAGTTATATTGGCACACAAAGTAGACTCAGTACTTTATAGTTTAAAAATATAATGTTAGTTGCTAGCCTGCTAATATATCCAGCTTAATTCAGACAAGTTGCAATGAAGATGGTCAGAAATAAAATCACAGCACTGTCTTACTTGCTCTATGTCCATTTGGTGCTGCAATTAATACATGCTGTTACCTAAATGACAACCATTAGTGATAAAAGCAGTGGTGCAACTGTTTCACGCAGGCCAGCTCTGAGCTATGCTTGGCCAAATGCTCTGATGCCCAAGATTTATCTTCCTCACTTTATTCCCATAGCTACTTGGCTGTTTGCTGTGAAGTTTTTAATGCAGCTCCTCCTTCATTAGAAGTTATCACATATAATCTACACATCATCAAAGCCTTTTCTGATCTTCACCCAAATCTTGAAGAAAATATCCAGTATCATTGGGCACAGAACTAAAAATGTATCTATTTTTCCTGACAAGAGGCGGCCTCAGAGGTGAGTGTAGTCACACAAAAACACAAAATTGCAGCTGTTTTCAATAGTGAAACAAAAGAGGCGCAATCAGACCACAATAGAGTTTATTTAAAAAAGCTGTAGTAGTGTGAACAGGGTCTTAACCTAACAAAACATTAACCCCAAAAGACAGACAGTTGGAAACACCTAACAATGCTCAAAGCTTTCTCACTTTAAAATGACTAAACATTTCTGTTTGTACAATCTGAATTCCTCTTGGAAGACATTGGATGGATGGATGGATGGAAGGAAGGAAGGAAGGAAGGAAGGAAGGAAGGAAGGACGAAGAGAAGAAAGGAAGGAAGGAAGGAAGGACGAAGAGAAGAAAGGAAGGAAGGCAAAAGCAACATTAAAAAACACCATAAGAATCCAAACCGCTGTAGTTTAAAGGTATACTATGCAACCGGGGTTGATTTTCCAGCGAGGCTCCCCCCAGAGGGCGAAAGTAAAAGTGCACTGTCGTAAATATGCTCAGCTGTTCTCCTGGTTTCTCCGTCAAGCCAGGCGCGGTTGTTTTGAGTTTAGCAGACAGGCGAAGGCAACGAATACAAAAGTCGAAAAAACGCCAGTACAAACAATGACTAACACAGTGAAAGTATGAACATGCACAGAGAGAGAGAGAAACCATTCCAATGCAGTGTTTCCCCTAGGAATTTGCTTACCGGACGACCGGCGGAGCGGGGGCGGGGGGGGGGGTGGGGGGGGGGGGGGGGAGACAAGCTTTACGCCGATGACCCGCGGAGCGGAGCGGGGCGGGCGAGCGAGCGGGCGGGGAAGAGACAAGTTTTGCACGCATATGGAGTTAGTTTTTTTTTTTTTTTGGAATGTTGGGAGGCGGTAGCGTGAGGGAAACCCTACAATGTTACTTACAATCGCATCAGCAGAAACGCGAGGTCCGCGTCAGCCTTGCAGCCTTCTCTTTCTTTTAGCTCTCGCCATTCGGAAAAAGCGTGCTCGATGTTCACCCGTGTACGACTCCTCTCTCTTTCCAGAGCCCTTTTCCTCTTTCTTGCCTGCTCCGACATGGGCTTTCGCTGTTTTATCGCCGGTTCGGTCATGATAACTGCACAGATATCGCCACTGCGCTAGCAACGAACATGTTCTCGCCGTAAAGCAAGACCGACTCTCGCGATCTTGCACGAGATTCTGAGCCTGTGGGTGCGGGCCGAGGGCTCCTGCAGTTGCAAGTGCGGTATTTCCCCCACAGACCACCAGGGCGGCCAAGAAAACCTTTGTTCAACCTGAAATGACTCATTTAATCATCCAAAACGGTATGGAACACATTAATTAACTGAAAAATGTTGCATAGTATGCCTTTAACATGTTTATGCAATGTTGCATCAAGCAATCAATTATTTTAGTGTTTCATACATTTCTGATGGTCATGTTTACTTTAGCTATTTAGTCATTTGGCTGTTTGGTGTGTTTTACACTATTTCAACTACATTAACTTGCAAAACTGAAGAAAGACATGACATTCCTTCCTATAAATTCAACTCAATTCAGTTCAGTTTTATTTGTATAGCACCAATTTGTAACACATGTCCTCGCAAGGTACTTTACAAAGTCAATTCAATCAAATCATACAATAGATTGGTTAAAAGATTTTCATTCACAGAAACCCAGGAAATTGCCTCGAGTCATTGACTTTCAACATTCACTGTTGATAAGGACCATAGTGCTAAAGACTGTTTGCATTCTTAATCCTCTCAGCAAATGTGTTGGTCAATGCAATCAACTGAGTTCATGGGGGAGAAAAAAGAAAATACATTTTGGTTATGTCTGCGTTTTATGTGTAATCTGTGGGCATTCTGAGCCGATGCCTCATCAAAAATGTTATTATAGTAACACATAGTGACAATAAAGATTCTTGATTCACTCCTGAAAGAACACAGCCACAGTGGACAGTCACTCGCAATGCTGCTAGCAACTACTAGCATCCTCAGAGTCTACACAGTTGTGGTTTAGAGAATGCAGACTTTCTGCTTCTCTGCATGGTCAAAAGCTGCAATATACCAGACAACAGGGTCCTGTAGAGGATAGTGAGGGCAGCTGAGAGGTTTATAGTAGAGAACAGCTCTATGAACATCTTCAGAGACTCCTCAGATCCTCTCCATGAACTTCTTAATCTGTTGCCACAACATTACAAGTAGACCTACTAAACTCTACACATATTTCTACCGTACGCTATAAAAATAATAAACTAGCATTAAAATGTATGCAACATGTGTATTTCTATTGATTTTTGTGCTTTTGAAAGTCTAGTTGTATTAGAGTAATGATGTTTACTTTAAATGTATGTGACCAACTTTGACAAAAGTGGTTAAATTTGCAAGCGATCTGACACTCTGATGTCACTGTGATGCTCCACTTCAGCATTTACCTTAAACAGCATTTTGAAGAGATTTAGATGCTTTAGTTGCACAAAAAAATCCTGAGCTGATCTTGAGGGCAACAGATGTTGACAGGCTGTTCAGACAACATGTGGTTTAAAGTGGATTTATTGTGTGGTCATGGCCTGCAGGTGTAAACTGTGATCTTGTGCTCCCAGCTCATCCATCAGCACTGACACTGCTCAACACCTGCACCACCCTAAAGCTCCTCTTACTCTGCCAGTCACAATGGGGGGAAATACTTATTTAGATGAGCTTGATGTATAATTTAAATTCTTGCCAAAAATTAAGAAAACAAAACCTTGATTTTTGACTGAATGCAAGTCTCATCCGCATGTAATTACACAAGGACGTCTACTGAATTGGAAAATGAACCTTTAGAAGGAAAAGTGTTGGTCTCTTGTCTTTCAACACTCTCATTGCCCTTGTGGACCCAAAAAACCTTGCAGTTAGAATTTTGTATCTCGCCTGCTGTCAATGAGGAGCGGCTTTAGGTTTCAGGCTTAATTACCTTAGAGTGAATTTCACGGCTGGTGTTACCGCATGAATAAAGCTGTCAGACAAAGAAGCAGACAGGAGAGCAGAGATTCACACTGAGCTGCTGGACTGGGAGGACATAAGTACAGAGTGATGAGGAACAGAGCCCGATGTTGCAGACAAACCAAGTTAATTTATTCAGCTCCATGTTCAACTGACTTTAGGAGAAATCTCAAACTGTGATGAACATCCTCAGATCTTGTAATAAAGGTTCAAACAAGGTGCAGTCTTGTGACAAAATCTGGTCCTTGTTTACACCTTGCAATTTGTTCTGTTTCTCATTTTAGCCAGGACACCCTTGTAAAAGTGATTCATAATGTCAAAGGATTTATTTCTTGGAAAAATAAAGTTTAAATAAAAATAAACATACAGTTCTTTATAAAAAAAAGTTCACATATCGACGCGTAATCTGATATTTTGTCACTGGAAAAGGAAGCGATTTAATTGCCCTTACACTAGCGAGGAACACACCGCAGTAACGTTAATACAAAAGTTTATTGATAAAAAGGGTTGAGGGGGGTGGATGGATTGGAAAGACCTCTGGAAGGAACGTGGAGTGGGTGAAGAATGAGGATAGAAAGTAGGGATGAGGGTGCTGGGATGAAGAGGAGGAAGAGGTATGAGGACGAGGTGATGTCTGGTTGAGGGTAATGAGTAATGGGTGGGGTTGAAAGAACGGGACGGACGGTGAAGGAAGCTGGACTAGGTGTCAATAGACTGCTGAGTAATTACTGGTGTGGTTTGTTTTTACCCGCTGGAGTAAACATATTAACAAAAATGTGCATTTTAGCTGGGGAAGATATAATACACGCTACCCACAAAGAGTTAGTCTGCCAAAATCCCCACTTTCAGCTGTGATATGTTTGACAGTTTTTTTGTACAAGGTTACCTTTCATCATCTCAATGAGCTCTAGATCCTGGCCTTAGATTTGCTCATTCCAGGGATTTTCATTTCTCAGTTTTCAGCCAGTTGTTGGTGGATTTGCTCATTGTCATATTGCAGGGTCCAGTTCAGCTGGAGCATTAATTTAATATCTTTTGTCTCACAATTTCCTCGAGTGGGTTCTTATATACAGTGTTATTCATGGTGCAGTGGTTGCAGCAAAGGATTCTGAAAACATTACACTTCAACCTCCATGCTTTGCAGTTGGTGTGAGATTATTTTTCTGGAAAGTTTTGTTTGGTTTATGCTAAAAATGTCTACTGTTCTGGTGTCTAAATAATATAGTTTTGTTGACTGATCTGTCAAAAGAACATCGCTCCTGAAGTCCAGGTCTTTGTCTACGGTCTTTCTGCCAAACCTTAGTCTGGCTTCAATGTTTTCCGTAATGAGAAAAGGTTTACTCCTTGCACACCTGTGCAGTTTCTCTCTAATTGACGTGACGCCGCCTGTCAATCAATCTTGGAGGCTCATCAGTAACTGACCAATCAGTGATCGTAATTTGTTCCAAAGTGAAAATCCCCTTACCTGCAGTAGCTGCTCCCTCTTAACCTCTGACAAGATCCCAGGATGTTACATTACAAACGGATTGCGGTCAGAGTGATTTCATTAAAAAAACATTGATAAAAAGAATCGAAATGGTTAGTAGGGAAAGTGCGCTGCACAGTGGCTCAATGGGTAGCACTGCTGCCTTGCAGCAAGAAGGTTCGAGTCCAACCTGGGTCTTTCTGCATGGAGTTTGCATGTTCTCCCTGTGCATGTGTGGATTCTCTCTGGGTACTCTGGCTTCCTCCCACAGTCCAAAAACATGACTGTTAGGTTAATTGGCCTCTCTAAAATTCTCCTTAGGTGCGAGAATGGTTGTTTGCCCTGTTTGTCTCTGTGTTGCCCTGCAATGGACTGGCGACCTGTCCAGGGTGTACCCTGCCTCTCGCCCATTGAATGCTGGAGATAGGCACCAGCAATCCTCGTGACCCCTCAAGGGATAGACATGTCGGAAAAAAATGGATGGATTGATTGTAGGGAAAGTACAATTCGGATACATGTTATCCCGAACGTTTACAGGGTGCTTCTTCTTTCACCGAAACTTAAAATGTAAAATATGGATATGTGGCGGACCGACCTCATGAACAACTGAACACAACAGTGATCGACAGGGAACTACAGCATGTTCATTTTTGTTCATAAACATTTTATGGTTAATGATATAATTAATGGGTAATGCTTAACTGCAGTACTGCAGTGTTTTATGTGTTTTTGGACATCCAGACGTTGCAACTTTGGGTTGCCTGAGGTTTTTGTAAAATTGAGTAAGATTTGCACTTCTGATACAGAATTAACTGTAAATTCTTGCCACGAAGAGCTCAATGGCAGCATGAAAACATCTGCTGTAGTCTGCAGTAAGCATTTAAGTTACTATTATATATATTTTAAGTTGGGTATAAGTTTGCTATTTTAACTTGGCTTTAACATTGATTTGTCTGTGGTTGCCTTGAAATAACTTCACTGACACGATTGACAACCTGTTTGGAATATTTTCCCCGGTTTCCAAATTGATACCTCATCAGAAATAAAAAATAAAAGTACTTTTTACATAAAGTTTTAAAATGTGTTTTGCTTCAATCTTTCAACAGTGGTAATAAATTATCCCAAATAGCCATAGAAGAATTGTTAGAAAAACACAATCTTTCATAGAGTGTTTTAATAATTTCTCATGATTGTACCTACATGTTCATAAATTATCCTAATGCATCGTATGTATAAATAACGGATGAATTATCAACATAATTTTATACAATGTCATAATTAGTGCAAGAAAAATAATCATAAAGGCCTGTTTAAATGATTATGTAAAACTTGGATGTGTTGAATTCTGATTGCGAACCAAACATTGAAATTTCTCAAGACATTTTTCTCTTCTTTGCATGTTCAGTAACATTTAGGAGAGTTTGCTGGTTCACATTATCTTTTTTAATGTCTCACATTATTTGTCCTCTTGGCGGGCAGATAGAAGATATATTTATAATATCTGCTGTATTTATTCCTCCTCCCAATGCTTGTGCTGTAAAAGAAACCCCCAGAAGGACAGTCCCTGGAAATGTCTTCAGTCTAATTGATTAAAAAGACTTTAACGAGGAATCCTCTCAGGACCTTTTTCTGAGCAATCCCAGAATAAATCTGTGCCTAAAAAACTTGACCAGACATAGAGTGTGGAAGTAAGATCTGAAATTGTAAATCTTTGAAGAGATTGTAACCTACTAATTTTGGTGCCGAAGGAACATTAAGCAATTATCCATTTGTTAAGTCAGCTTTACTGGAGCCCATCTATGCATTTATGTGGTAAAGAGTCATAAAAAGTAAAAAAAACTTTTAAATGTGTTTTTTTTCATGTTTGTTTAGAAAACATGATCAAAACAACCATCAAAAGATTCAATGCAACCAAGAAGTATAGATGCTGAGATAATTTCAAATAGAGCAAAAGATGAATGATTAGGAACTTTAACTATGTGGCAGGATTTGCTCAAAAGGCACACAAGGGGAAAGCATTTACCAAATGAAACAGAAAAGAAGTTTTAATCCTGGAGGGATTTATGTGTGAAGAACTGAACACGCTGATGTTCAGCTTGATTGGCTCTGATCAGAGAGTAACTGAAAAATCAGACCATTTTCCAGTCAACTGCAATGCACCATACTCAGACTTCAATCTTATTGATGTGTTCAAGACAGACTCAGATGATGCACAGAGATATAAGAAGCTATTGAAAAGGAAGCCGTTACAAAACGTTGAGAAATGTGTGGATTACTTAGGGTGCAAGAGAGATAGAGGGATCAACACTTCAAGCAGTAAACAGATGTACCTTGGTGCATGTTTAACAACATGATTCAGGATAACTCCATTAAATAATTAAAGCTTAGCATGAAAACAAGACATATTAAGCAAGATGTAAACAAAATTAGATAAACAAACACAATCATCGGAGTCCATTTATAGTGGCTGGTCCAAGTCCTTAGATCAGTCAAGGACATCGGCAACTAATCTCTCGTATTTCAAATCAGCAGAAACACTCTAAAGGTTTCCATTATCACACTGATAATACTAGTCAAGGCTATAGATACTGTACATCATGAAATATTGCAATGCAGTTATGTCAAAGTTTTCCAAAACACATTTTGCTCTGCAAATTGTTTGCCTCTTTAAGTAACAGTCTGTTTAAATGGCTGTTTTCTTTTAAGAGGCACCTTATAGCCAATGCAGAGAAACAAAAGAACAAAACATATCGATGGGGGAGGGGGGGGGACTATGTTTAATGATGTCGTTTTCTTCTCTCATACGATTTATACCCAGGTGAGGTTGGTGTATGAATGTGATTGTGTGAAGCTGCTCATGAAGCCAGAATGCTCTGTGTTGCTGGAGCGAGATAAAAGTTCAGGCTGGATGCAGTGAGAATGCCTGAGGCTGTTCTCTGGGGAAACCAACATCCACCCTGGGTCACTGCTTTATCTGCTAATTACAGAGCACGCACTCTGCAGCTTTATGAAACAGGTTTGCACATTACACACAATTACCGTTGCATTTGTCATGTCGTGCTTCTCCGCTTCGACGTTTAAAAGCAACATGCAACACGTCCACTCGGCGATACAAATTAGTCACATTCACATCTTCTCATGTTCTTGTCATGTTTTCTTTATCTGCTGTAACTGGCACTTTGTACTCTGCCCTCCAGTGACATAACACATCTAATAAAACCAATGAACAAGAACAGGTTCTTTAATATGTTTGGACTCACATGAATCATACCAGCAAGTAGAGTAAAAAAAACAACAACTACATTATGACCTTTCTTCTCTTTACCCCACACCAGAGCAACACACTGTTGATCTCTCATACAGACGAAAGTGAGTCAGAGGAGTCATAGGAAGTCATCGCCACAATCTGGACCCAGTCTGGGAACAACACAGCCAGGGCATTCATTGTGTGTCTCCTTCCTACAGAGGAAACAACTGTCACACGTTTTTCACTGCATTTTAACCTCATCTATCAACACCGTGCTTGGGGCACTAATAAATGAGTGCGAGATGACTAACAATGGCCCCAGAGGCAGATTCGCATGTGCCCCATTTCCTACCTAAAGCTGAGTTCAAAGAGAAACCAGTGATGGACTGATGAATGAGCAGTGTCAGGAAATCTATGGATGAAAGGATGATGGAAAGTTGGACTGACGGAGAAGGTGGCTTCTCTCCTTGGACCTTAAATAACATATAACATGCTTCAGTCACTGGGGGACCATACATGCAACCAAAGAAGCGCACACTCGCACATTAGTGCTATTTAAGGAGATCAGCTAACAAAACAATAGAATATGGGAGGAAGCCGAAGTACCTGGAAAGAACCCATGCATGCATGGGTAGAACATACAAACTCTGTGCAGAAAGACCCCAGGCCAGGAATCAAAACCAGAATTACTGCTGCAGAACAAAATTGTGTAAAGAAATGCATTTAGGTCTTTGCAGCTTGCATTGCCTGCTCAGATGTGAGAAAGAAAAGCATTCTGAATGTATCAAGGCTGATTTTGTAACTCATTTTAGCCACAGATTTAGAGCTGTGACAAAAAGTCTGGACACAACTGAACCAGAGGAAGAATATTACAGTAAATATAAGTAAATCAGAGAGACGGAGCGTTATCAATCAAAAACCGAAGGACGAATGGCAGAAAAGGTGAGATGGGGGAAGGAAAAGAAGATGGTTTTATGGGAACAGAAGTGATAACTGGAAGAAGGAGCAGAAACAAGGAAAGATGAATTACAAGACTAAGAATTGGACATACTAGACTAGACTAATTTTACACTTTTTACACAAAGTTGAGTTATAGATTTTGTTTCATTTTTTGTTACCTTGTTAATAAACTGCAAATAACATAAATGGTAAATGGACTGTGCTTGTATAGCCCTTTATCAAGTCCTGAGGACCCCAAAGTGCTTTACACTACATTCAGCCATCCATGTGCTGACGGTGGTGAGCTACATTACAGCCACAGCTGTCCTGGGGCAGACTGACAGATGCAGAGCTGTCAGACAATCGGCGCCACCAGACCCTCTGACCACCAACAGCAGGCAAGGTAGG
The DNA here is from genome assembly GCA_037039145.1 of Fundulus diaphanus. Classification (NCBI taxonomy): domain Eukaryota; kingdom Metazoa; phylum Chordata; class Actinopteri; order Cyprinodontiformes; family Fundulidae; genus Fundulus; species Fundulus diaphanus. The sequence continues at coordinate 27,271,974 of CM073142.1, read as the reverse complement.
TGAAGTGTCTTGCTCAAGGACAATATGACGAAGATGATCAGAGCAGGTGTTCTAACCAGCTACACACCTGTTACAGTACAAATTCTTAGCTCCTGCATCATTGTCGCCCCTTTGACATATTGGACACACCTTTGGGCCTAAAATGAACTTAAGTATATTAACTAGGGCTGTCAAAATAACGCGTTAATTTCGATTAATTAATTTAAATAAAATTAACGGATTAAAAAAATGTACGCAAATTAATCGTATAGGGTAGTTCACTGCTATTGTTTTCATCCGGGTTTTTCGCGCCTGCGCGCCTGACTGGAAGACAGAAGGCGAGCACAGCGGCAGACGCCAACAGAGCAAACAACAAGTTCTCGACGTATTTTTCTTCTTTAGGTAACATATCACAAGATCGTTTTAAGAGTAAGTTGATGGTTGATGGTATCAGATTGCCAGATACAGTCCAGATAGCGAGTCTGTGAATGCTGGCCAAACGATTTAGTCCGGCCCGGTGGCCAAATGCATTATCATTATTCAACGGCTGTATCTCCTCGCTGCATCCACCGATCTGCACTAGATTTTTTGTGAGTCGTGGGCTAGCGCTGCTCAACGCGTTCGTGTGTATCGGCCGGTGGACGGACGGAGAAAATGCGTGACAGCTTCTGCGGTGGCTGACGGCCGGCGGTGCGCGAAGGCGCTTGGCTGCAGGGCCGATTGACGCCGCTTGCGGCTTTAATTATTTAAGCAGAACAATGACCAGTGCAAAATTAAGTTGTATTTACCGGAGATGAAGTGTAGACTGCAAATTCTTTCGGGGTATGATGGCTCCCACAGTCCATTGGGATTTGTCTGCCTGGGTCCTTTTTCACTGAAAATATCCATTTCTTTCTTCGTCCTTCGGTAAACGAAAGAAACGTACATCCAACGATTTGGAATGCCTCTGTGTGGCATAAACTAAAAGCACGCTCTAATTCACCCGTTTTGTCACGGTGTTTGGCGAGAACAGTCCTGTTTTTGCCTACCGGCGTAACCCGGAAGTAGCGCGGACGTCACTTTACTGTTGTAAAGTGTTGATATTGAGGGGAGTGTTCATTTATTTTCATTGTGTCCCCTACGTTACTGTGTGCCACATATGCCACAACGACACATGTTAAAACGTCTGAAGGCATGAAATGTGAATAAGAATTTTTGAACTTTAATTTATCTAATGCTGATTATTCATTGAATCATTTGAATTTAAATATTTAAAATACTTTCACAGCAAAAATTATATGCGATTAATTTAGATTAATTAATTACAGAGTATGTAATTAATTAGATTAATTTTTTTAATCGATTGACACCCCTAATATTAACATTTAACAATTGCAAATGATTGTTTGGGAAACAACTTATTCCCATTGTGTATGGACCCCCCCCCCCCCACACACACACACACACACACACACACACAGGAATGCTGGTGTGCATTAAAAAAGTCAAGATGCCGCCCAGGATGAATGATTCGTACTTTCTCATGTTTTAGTTTTTCCTTTAGCTCTTTCATCAAAATGCTGTTGCTGCCAGAAGGTAAATGTTTGACTAAATCAGCCTTAAATTGAGTCAGTGCAGGCCAAAAGGCCAGACACAATATCGGACATGCTGGGTGGTCAGAAAAATTCACTTAAAACATGCTTTAATTTCTCTGATGTTCATAATTATGGTAAATGGCCTGCACTCTATCAAGTCCAAGAACCCCAAAGTGCTACACACTACATTCGGTCATTCACACGCTGACCAGGGTGAGCTACATTATAGCCACAGCTGCCCTGGGGGAAACTGAAAGAAGTGGGGTTGCCATACAGTCAACGTCGCCGGGCCCGAGGAAGTGTCTTGCCCAAGGACACAACAACTGAATTGGACAGAGCGGGGTTTCAGACAAGTAACCCACCAGTTACGGGATGAACTCCCGAGCTCCCGAGCCACTGTCCCTCATGCATGAAAGCTCAAGCTTTCAAAACTGCTGAAAGATCCTGAGTGGTGGTAATTTACCAAAGTAGCTCCAGTACAACTTGTTACGGAGAACCATTAAATGAAGGAAGTTAATCCCTGGAAATTTGTGGGCATAATTAGTAGCTTGCTGCTGTTTGAATGCAATGTTAATCCTAACAAAATCTCTTTTAAAAAAGAAATAAACAAAAACAAATAGAGCTTTTTTTTAAACAAAAGATCACTAGGTAAATGAAAGGAAACCATAACAATAAGCTTTCCCTATTTCTGGTCCCAGGATGTGTCACACAGTGGAAGAATCAGCCTTCAGCTCAGAGTGTAAATTCAACCTGACAGGACTGCTGAGATGGCTCTATGTCCACGTCAATGCTCGGAGAACCGCCTGCCTCGACGTCCACACAGCAACAAAGCTCACACAGCAGGGCCTCGACCAATCAGGACTCTCCAAAAGGTGACAGGCCTGGGCCAGGTCTTCTTTTGCTCTCTGTCGCTATGGCTGCTGTGGCTTTTTTGTTTTCCTGAGAGAAACACTGACAGATAAGAAGGGGGAGAGAGATGTGCTTTAAAGCTGGCATACATATTCAACATAAATGCCTTTTATGATCATGCATGTTGAAAACTAAGAGTCCTAGTCACTGTGTGTTTTTTTTTCTCTCGTCTTCTTCTTGTGACTGTAAAAGATACATTACAGGGTGAAGTGTGGATTAGTGTGTGATTTTCTGTGGGTGGCACATTTGTTCTGAGTTTGCACCCTTGTTTTTATTTGTGGTTACATCGGAAATAAGAGTATTTTGGAGACATTTGTCTAAACATTTGTACTGCACTTATGTTCTTAAATCATGACAAGCCACATTTTGAGATTATATTCAAAAAAAGATTGACCTAAGTTTTTCCATCTTGCAAAGATGAAGCTCAGCAGCAATAAGCTACGATGCACAAAAATGTTATTTAAATGTACATCGTATTCATGCGGTGGGTCCTATGGTAAACTATGATCACTTTGCACTATATAAAATATTCACTTTATCTGATTTGAGACATTAGATCTGTTTGAGTTTGCACCAAATTTCTCTTCAAACTCTCCTGAATGCTCCTCGCTCTGCAGCGGTAGAAAACTTTTATGATCGGGGAAATGCCTTTGTAGTCGACAGCCAACAACAATGCTTTTACTGTGTGTGTGTGTGTGTGTGTGTGTGTGAGTGTATCCTGAGCTGACCTCTATACTCCTTCGGTTGTATATATTATTACTTCGGCCTGCTGGAGTAAAATCCGAGTGTTTGGATTTGGTTTGCCAAGAACAATACTTTTTCCTCCTGCGGCCTGGCCGTTCCGCAGCTTCACTCTTCACAAAGTTTCCTGGCACCACACCAGGCCAATTAAGATGCGCTGAGTGAAGAAGCCACATCAGTTATAACCTGTGAATACTATCAGACACTTTTTTTTTGTATTTTGGGTCCTGATTTCAAGTAGGCTAGATCCATAAGTGATATTCAGTTTTCACCTTTTCTTTTCCAGATCTTGCTTTTTGTCACCTGGTTTTAAGAGAAAAAAAAAGAGAACAAAGGTTTTTACACTGACATGGTTATTCAAAGTGAAACAGGTCAACCCATGTTTAAGTAAACATGTGATTATGATAATGATATTAGCATTTAGCCAATATTTTCTTTATACTTTTATTTTCTATCATCTTGCTTTAGCACTTTATAGCAGACGTGTGCTTGAAGAGCAGCTAGACTCAATTTAACTGACCAAACATGCATTTAACCCCTGGGAGAAAGATACAAACACAAAGAGGTAAATAATTGGAAAATGTTGCAAGATTTCCACAATTCTCTTCTTAATAAAATCTGGAAAGTGTGGCTGGGATTGTAATCCAATCCTTTTCTCTCTGATACTCCTAAATACAATCCATGGCAACTATTTTCCCTTTGAAAACCATGCATCATTCTTCTTCCTCTTTCTTGCTAATTATGCACAACTTTGCGTTGGTCTGACGCGTATGATCTTATTAAAAACTTTTCAGTCTGTGTTTTTAATTTTTCTCTGAAAAACCACAGCAAGCGATCTCATGTTCAGGCCTATTAAGAGAATCGCGTGCATTAAAGCTGTGGCTACCATGAAAACCTCCTGAAATATCTCAGCAGCTCCTAACATCGTGTTTCACTTCTCAGACGTACTTTGAAAAATAGGGTTGTTCGTGGTCTGATGGACTGCAGATTAGCATATTCCAGTGTTTGTGCTCAGACGTTGTGGGTAATGTGAGAGACGAGGTGTGTAGGACCATGTTAGCTGTACTTATTAAGCACAATAATACTGATAACCTGAGCTGTTTTTTACTATCTAATAATGTGTGTTATAATAAACAATACGATATGTGAAATAATTTAATAGAATATTTTCTTTTTTACATCATGATAACTTGACACTGCTACTGTATACACAGTAAAGTTAAGAAATATTCATACCTCTTGATCCTTGTCCCATTTTGTAACATTACAACCATAAACTGCAATTTTTTCTGGGAGATTTTCATGTGACACAAAAGTAAAGTGAAAGGAAAATAATGCATGCCTTTCACAATCCAGCCCCCTGAGTCAATTTCTTGTGGAAGCCCCTTTAGCTGCAAGTCTTTTGGGATATGCACCAGTATTGCACATCTAGAGACTGAAATCTTTGCTCATACTTCTCATGAAGATAGCTCAAGATAAATTGGTCAAATGGGTGGTGTCTGCAAACATAATTTTAAAGTCTTGTCACAAATGATCAAAGTGATTTAGGTCTGGATTTTGACTGAACAATCCTGATATATGAATATAGTTTGATCTAAACTGGCTGTGTGTTTTAGGATCGCTGTCACAGTCTACGGATTTCATGGGCTTTTTAGCTGTGTCTGTCTTTGATGCAGCCAGTAAATTTAGGACTTCTGTGTAAACAGTCCTTGCTGCTTAATATATCTTCCTAGCTTCATCTCTAACCTATGTATTGTCATCAGTGGCATCCATGATGCTGTCTTTTTACTCATGGTCTCTAAAAGCACCACAGAGGGTTTAGCAAAACAGCTATATGTATCATTACTGAGATTAAATTACACACAGGTAGACTATATTTATTATTGTGCCTCTTCTTAAGGTAACTAGTTGCACTGGGTTTTATTTAGGGGTATCAGAGTAAAAGGGCCATGAACACCTTTAAGATTTTTTTGGTTAAAAACGTTGAAAACCATGTATCATTTACATTTGGCTTTCAAGTATGAGCTTTGTGGAATGTGAACTATTAAAGGAGCATAGAGTTAGTTTCAGAGTTTTTGCAGACGTCTGCCCCCTCTGGCGACAAGTTGAAATTACACCAGTGTTGCACACATCCATGGGAGAAGAGGAATAGCATCCGCCACTGCAACTGCACAGGTATTTTGTTTAGAAATGTAATGTCTTCTCAGATAAGAATGCTATAAATATTGAAGTTAGCCCATGTTCTCTCACTAATGCACTGATTACGGCGAAGACTCAACAAAATAGCCAGGTGAATGAGAGCAAGCAGTGCGTTAGCCTGGCCAGCCAAACTCAGCTTCGCTTTTGCTTTGCTATACAGCGACTTGAGTCTGGAACTGCTCCCATAGAGCCTCCTTTCCTGATACTGAGCAATCACAGGCGTGGGCGGACTTTATATGTTGAGTGACGTGCGGTGCCTGAGAATTCCTCAGGCAAAACAAACAAGATGGCTGCCGCTATGGAGTGTTCGTTTTGCTAGTTAGCCACTCGACCGCGGCTCACCATGTTGAAATATATTGTGAAATGTTGACAGCGGAAGTCTGATTGTGCCTTTTTTACGTCACGTCCGCAGTTTCTCTGATTGGTTTACTTTGCACCTGTTAACCCCGCCCAAGAAAAAGCCCTCCAAATCACTCTCTCATTAACTAAGTAATGGAGCCTATAGAGGTAGTTTTAGTAAATGAGGATAACTCATTTTACATGTCGGGCAATTGTAAGGGCATGTTTAGGAAAGAAAATAAATAATATTTAACTTAAAAACTTGCACTATGCATCTTTAAAGGTGTATAATAAATAGTTGTTTCTGCCCCTTCTGTCTTTACAAAAGGTAGTAGTACAAACAATAGAATGCCTCAAATCAGTTTCTTCAGAAATTTGGACACGTATAACCCTTGCTGATCTTTGACACATAAAGTCATTGCACAAATGACTTTTCCAATAGACTCAGATCTATATGTGTATATATATATACATATATTTAGCTCATACCCCATCAGCTGGCAAAACATCTCTGCTCAGCTGAGGCAGCCTAACAAAACATAACAGCAGCTTGCTCTCTGAGTTTTTCCCACGACCATTCGTCCTCGACAGCTGGTGTCGACAGTTACAGAGACAGGTGCAAATCTTTCACTATATAGGCCGCACAGGGTCAGTGCCCCTCCTCAGTAATGACCTTCAGTCATTAAGTCAGTGGATAGGATCTCTGTCTGTTTGCATTAGCATGAGCTAACCTTAAAATGACAAATTACTTAATTGTAAAATAAAGTTTGCATGTCTGTATGTGTCACAATTTTGTTTCCTGACTGGTCCATTATAGATGGACCTATTACTGCAATTTTCAGGGCCGGCCAAAGTCTAAGTGGATCCCGAAGCAGAATTTGATTAGAATTTTGATGAATTGAGAGAGATAGAGATCAAAATTCGGCCCAAAATTAATAATGCAACGTAATTTTGAAAAATAAGGAATCATGATACATGTATCTATATGTATATGTATATATGTATATGTATATATGTATGTATGTATGTATGTATGTATGTATGTATCTATGTATCTATCTATCTATCTATCTATCTATCTATCTATCTATCTATCTATCTATCTATCTATCTATCTATCTATCTATCTATCTATCTATCTATCTATCTATCTATCTATCTATCTATCTATCTATCTATCTATCTATCTATCTATCTATCTATCTATCTGTTGCAGCATTTAAAATCTGAGTCTGATCAGCAGGATGAAAAAAGTAACAATCTCCGCTGCAGTCTTTCTAAATGATCCAAGAGTAGAAATGATTTTCGACCAGTTTGGTTTAAAAATAAAGCTGCATATTAGCTGTTTGTGAGTCCTTTTGACTGCGGCCTTATTCAGGTGCTGTCACAGCAAGTCATTACAACTTACTCACAGACGTGGCAGAGTTCTTACACCAGATGCTCTTCGTGACTCAACCAGGATTTGAACCCTGGTCCCCCATGTGAAAGTAATGGACTAGGCCCAACACACCACATCGTACTCTGCAAATTTGGCTGTTTAGTTTGAAAAAAAGGATATTGGACTGATCAACAAATCTGTTTCAAATGAGCTTAAAGATTGGCTAAAAGAGAACAGCAGAGTTGAGAACAAAAGCGATTTCACATAAGCCAAACAGTAGCCTTCATAAAACCCAAGTAGTTTTTAGGGAAAGGACCTGAAATCTCTCTTCCCATTAACCTTTTGCACTAAAACCCCTGAGTGATTACTGTTGCTTCCCTATCACCACTCCAAGGCTGTTTTCCTTTACAAATAAGTAGTGCGTCGATTAATACAACATCTCCGACACTGAAAACTCCAAGGAAAATACGTTTCCTTGGAAATGTATACTCAATAGTCACAATGCTGTTATTTTAAAAATTGCACACGGGACAAGACACGATATATGTCATATACTCGAGATGTCACCAGCTCTGCTCTGTAGTGTATTCAGGTTGTGTACATTGTGATGTTAGTGGTTTTACAACAATCTACTGGTTTGTTTTGAAGTTATTGGTTCTGAAAGAAAGATGTAAGACTTAAACAGAAAGATTCTTTTAGCAAATTAATGTGCATGGTTTCAAAAACGAAGGGTGACATCGGATACTTAAGGGAATCCATGTGCTTCCAACAACACGTTAACCTAAAAAAAACACCTCATGGTTTTAGTAGCAGGGTTTCCATTCCTCTAAAGTTTCCATGCTGGCTTCAGATGGTCAGTTAAACTCTATGCTGGATTATGAAGCGACCCAAATGTGAAATGAAACACAGGGAAAATAAAAAGAAACATAACAGCCTGCTCTAAAACTCGTAAAGCCCATTCACTTAGAACCAATAAAGTTGCTAACTAGTCCCATCTGAGACCATCTGTCTGTGCTGTCCTACATCTGAACGCTCTGACCTTGTTGTTCAGACCACTGACTTTTCGACCTCCTGCCAGGCCGGCTTTGACCTCTGCACAAGTGCACGAAGGCCCCGACTAAGCTGGGTGGCATGCCACAGATACCGGGAGCGTGGGTTTACTTATGGAGCGAGGTGTGCCAGCGACACACACATGGTCAGAGCTGCAGCTGCCGTACGTAAAGCTGTGCGCTGTGAGCCCGAGGTGCTTCTGCATACCAGACTGTCACTGAGTGTGGATGCGAGAAGTGGGGCTGACATAGATATGGGTGTGACCGACGTGTGAACGTGTCTCGCATGTGCAACTTTGCATGTTTGTGGTCCGAAAGCCCTAGCTGAGTCTGAGCAATTTGCAATCAGTACGAATGCCTGGAATGGTCAGCAAGCTATGAGACGCATCCACAAAAGATCTGAAATTATTTTGGGGGTCGTTAATAGCTTCTTTAAAAGTCTGCTTCACACCGCTGTGATTCTAAGGCAAATAGTGTGGCTTCAGCAAATGCTGTCCACATGCCACTGCAACAGTAAAAAAAAAAAAAGGCAGGCATGAGATAGGGTGATAAGTGTGTGTCTGTACATGTTTGGGCAATTTCAAACCTTCCGTCGCATGCCAGCTGGAGATAAGGTTGCAGGCGTGGTCTTTGTAACATTAGCTCAAAGCGCTGATTGAGATACTCCATCTTAATAAGATGGACAGTGCAGCTGGACAATTAGAGCGATACTAGCAGTACATAGCACTGCGGAGTGCTTCAGACTTTGGTATTAAAGGAAGGGGGGAAAACAATGCATGATTTTTCCTTGTCACACAGACCACCATAATGCAGTCTGTGATAAGGGTGATAACAACTTCCCTGCCATGCTGTGCTATTCTGAGAGGAGTGGGGCTCTGGAAAAACAGGATATCCCCTTTGTTTTGTTGGTGTTGTTTTAAGCGACTCAAATGCCTCCTTCTGTATTTTTTTCCAGGTATTTGCTCTTCTTATATTAGAAAAAGGCCGTATTTCAAGTCATGTCCCTGGTTGCACATTTTTCCACACTTTTGTGTGTTCATGATGTGGGTCAGAAGGTCATCAAGGTCAGGAAGGAGGTTAAAGACAGTTCTGTGTACACTTGCTCTCAGACCGTCTTCTATCAGCTCTTATTAGATACATAAAACCCTGGTGTACAAATACAAGCTTAACAAGCGTAAAACAAGTAATTTTATTAGAGTTTATATTGCAGACCCTTCCTCACAGCAGCTGTAAGACTTAAGAACCATCACTGCTACCAAAAAAACTCAATAAGCCTTTACATTCCTGCTGTTTTTGCAGTTTTTTAATTCTTATAAATAGTCTGTTAGTGGTATTTATGCACAAATATACATATACATTTAGCATTTTTTTAAGAGTCACCCTACTGAGTTGCATACTTCTTTAATTTTGTAAGCAAGCCAGTTTTAATAACTACTAACTGGCATAATTGTTCTTCTGTTGTAAATTTAGGCTTTACAGCACAGTCTCTTATTCCTATTTTTAGGGTTCCAAGCCCGCAGCGCAGGCGAACGGCTATGCCGTTCGTCTGCTCTGTGAGCAGAGAACCCTATTGTTTTTCGTCTGTTTTTAAATTATTTATTATTATTATTACGGGTAATTATTATTCTCCGCTAAAACGCGTTGGGCGGCCCATGCGGATTTGTAACGAACCTATTGAATCAGGTATCCAAGTACAGAATGTGCACCGCTACTCAAACCCAGAAATTCAGACCCCTCAACAACTAGGGGGCGCTATAACAAAGGACAATGCGTTTTGGCCTATAACCACCAAACTACTGGTCCCACACTCAAAAACTTCACATCACTTTGTTTATTGGATGATTCTGCAAAATAAAGGGAATTGGCACACCCTTCGTTTCCCAGCTAGTTTTCGCGCTACATGGCTACAAAGGTTAAACCTTTCTTGTTAAACTCCTCCTACATTTTTTATGCAATCCGTGCAAAACTCCATATATAACAGCGTAATGGACAAATAAAAAAAGTGAACGTGCCGGATTTTTGAATTTTGACTTTTTCGAAAAGTAACGCTAAAATAAGTGATTGTTAGCTAGCTAGCTCTAAATGTAATTGCTGATTATTCTAAAACCATAAATGATTTTGACATGTCCTTCATAACCCATAATCCAAATAAGATTTTGCACATGTGACCCGCGTTTGAGGATCGTCCATCACTAGGGGGCGCTGTAATGTCAAGAAATCTACTACGCAAGAATGGCTGATCGGATTTTTACAAAACCTTCTTCATCCCCTTCCAGTCATACCCCTGAACTCAGGTATTAAATATGGTAATGATTAAAACAAGTGGGCGGGGCCTATTTCCAAAAGTGTTAAAAAACCTGGAGAATAATAAAAGCAATAAAGTAAAGAATAAAAAATGCTTTAAAATCAATTTTTTGATCCCAGATTTTCAGGATGTATTCCGTGAATAAGGTGTAACAATTCTCTCACTGCATGTATTGGTTTTTTTTGAAGTGCTAAACTCTGAATTTTTAAAAGTTTGTAAAATGGAGAAATCAATGTATTTTCCACAAATATTGTTCAACCCCCCAAAATATGGCCTCTATTTGTAAAGCACATGCAGAATAAACATGGATTTCAGTTTGGTAAAAATCCAGGCGAGTTTGACCAATTTACAAGACTTTGAAAATAAATGGTACAAGACTATAAAGTTTAATATTTTACTTCTCTGAATCCATTTTTTTAATGACGATAAAAAAAATCCTGTGGTTAGATAAAGCACTCTTTGAGATCCATGAATATTTTCAGAATTTTAGAGCAAACCGTTGATTATTAACGAATTTATGAAGTTTGTGATCAGTTCACAGCTCTCATCCAGAGCTCTGACTCCACAGCTGTGAACAGGGCGGCCATTTTGCCCATATTTGGGCACATCACAGGAAGTGACGTCACATCCCGTGTTTTTTCTAAGCGGAGCAGAAACTTGAAGAGGGAGGATAGCTTTTAGGGTTTTCTAAAGAACACATTTAAAATTTTTTATTGAATATAAAAAAGATCAAGCAGAAGACAGGAAAGTTATTTAGAAGGCAAAGAAGACAAAATGGAGAGATTTTTGTGATTCAATAGGCAGAACAACCCCTAAAGCTTAGGTATGGGGAATGATTAAGAAAATGAAGGGAAATAGACCAGAGAGAACATATCCAGTTCTAAAACATGAAGAAGGAACAGCAGTAACAAATGAAGAAAAACTAGAAGTAATGGCAAGAACATTTGCAAAGATCCATAGTTCAGATAATTTAACAGAAACGGGAAAATTTAGGAGAGAGCAGACAAGAAGGATAAATGATTTTATTTTAGAAGGTGAAACAACTCCAGGAAATGTCATGGATGTTTATTTTTCTATGCAAGAAATGAAGAGAGCGATATTTAGATCAGGATTAACAGCACCAGGAAAAGATCAGATATGCTATATTATGTTAAAAAACTTAGGGAAACAAGCTGAAGAAAAACTTCTAGGTTTATATAATAAGATTTGGAAAGGAGGAAGATTACCTTCTAATTAGAAGGAAGCAATTATTGTGCCAATTATTAAACCAGGAAAGGATCCAACAAACCCTTTAAGTTATAGACCAATTGTACTTACTTAATGTTTAGGAAAGATTATGGAGAGAATGATAACAGAAAGGATTACATATTATGTAGAAAGTAAAAGACTGTTGTCTTCATGTCAAATTGGATTCAGAAAAGGAAGTACAATGGATCCAGTTGTGTGTTTGGAATCAGATATTAGAAAAGCTCAGATTAATAGGGAAGTAGTAGTAGCAATATTTTTTTGATAATGAGAAAGGATATGACATGGTATGGAAGGATGGGTTGCTTATAAAATTATATAAAATGGGCATAACAGGAAGGGCTTATAATTGGATTGAAGATTTCTTGTTTAATAGTTATACAGGTACAGATGGGAGTAACAAAATCTGATAAATATAAAATTGATAATGGAACTCCACAGGAAAGTATTATCAGTCCTTTATTATTCTCAATTGTAAGTAATGAACAACTGACAACAGCTTAATCGGTAAGTGTATCTGTCGCTGCTCCTGCAGTTAATTAATGAATTATTTCCACCTGTGGCCACGTCACCTGTCAGCGTGTATTCCCTCACTGCCAGTAACTTAGCTGATAAACCAAACAGGGATATCCTCATGATTTGCTATTAGCTCAGGCTAATTTAGCATGATGCACTTTTTCTTTTCTTTTTTTTTAACAATGGTCGGAATGTGAAACAGTGTCCCGCATTTTAATGGGTCTGATTCAGAAAAAGTGAAAAAATTCCACCTGAGCTTTTCTGTAACAAAGAAGGCAGAGCTGCATCGGCTGTCAGTCAATAAGCAGGGGACACCTGTGAAGGGAAAACCATTTCAGGTGACTATCTCTTGAAGCTCATTAAGAGAATGCCAAGAGTGTACGAAGCAGTAATCAAAGCAAAAGGTGGCTACTTTGAAGAACCTAGAATATAAGACATATTTTCAGTTGTTTCACACTTTTGTGTTAAGTATATAATTCCACGTTTTAATTCATAGTTTTGATGCCTTTAGTGTGAATCTACAATTGTCATAGTTATGAAAATTAAGAAAACTCTTTGAAGGAGAAGGTGTGTCTAAACCACCTCCTCCATTACCATCTGGTACGCTGGTGCCACCGCCAAAGACAAGAGCAGAGTGCAGCATGTCATCCGGTCTGCAGAGAAGGTGATTGGCTGCAATTTTCCATCTCTCCAGGACCTGTAAGCCTCCAGGACTCTGAGGCGTGCAAAAAAGCACAGAAGCACACATTGATCCAGTAATCTGTTCTACATTAGATGGTAATAGCGGGTGATCTGTCTTCTCTGGATGATGTCACAGTTAACAGAACGTCAGATCAGGTGTACCTACTATGAAGAAAAAAGAGAGAGCAAAAAGTTAAAACATGAAATGACAACAGTCATTTCAATGTAATGCAATGCAAAACTGCATTGCATCTACTTTTTTTAGACAAATGCAAGAAAGTAACAAATATTATGATATGCTTAATTGGAAGGGAGTGGGGAGCAGATAGATTGTGCTGCTGTAGAAGGTCGTGAGGATGGGCGGGGACAGGTGGGCTCTCCTCATCCTCCGCAGTAAATGCAAGCGCTTCTGTGCCCTCTTCTCCAGTGACATGGTGTTCACAAACCAGCTGAGGTTGTGTGTTATGTGCACCCCGAGGAATTTATTGCTGCTGACCACCTGCACAGCTGAGCTGTTAATGAGAAGTGGGGCATGGCGAGGCCATTTCTTCCTGAAGTCCATGATGATCTCCTTCGTTTTCTCTACGTTCAGGATCAGTCCTGGTCCTGGTCCTGGTCGTTGTCGTCTCTAATCAGGCCCACTACCGTCGTGTTGTCTGCAAACTTCACAATGTGATTGGTGGTGAACCTGGGGACACAGTCGTGTGTCATCAGGGTGAACAGCAGGGGGCTCAGGACGCAGCCCTGAGGAAAGCCCGTGCTGAGGGTGATGACATCAGAGGTTTTCTGTCCGACCCGGACCAACTGAGGTCTGTTGGTGATGAACAAAAAGTTAAAAGCTGAAATGACAACAGTCATGCAAAACTGGAGAACAGTAGACTGGAGAACAATAGAACTCAGTAGAGTGAGAAATATAGGCCCTGATGTCCTCCAGTAGCCTAAGCAGCATAACTATATGGGTAGCTCAGTGTAACATAAGCCACTCTAATTATAAGCTTTGTCAAAAGGGAACGTTTTAAGTCTAGTCTTAAAAGTAGACAGGGTGTCTGCCTCACGGACCAAAATTAGGAGTTGGTTCCACGGGAGAGGAGCCTGATAGCTAAAGGATCTGCCTCCCATTCTACTTTTAGAGACTCTAGGAACCACCAGTAGGCCTGAAGTCGAGAGCAAAGTGCTCTGTTAGGAACATACAAGGTAATCAGAGGTCTGATATATGATGGAGCTTGATTATAAAGAGCTTTATATGTTAGAAGAAGAATTTTAAATTATATTCTTGATTTAACAGGAAGCTAATGAAGGGAAGTTAAAATAGGAGAAATATGATCCCTCTTGTTTATTTTCATCAGAACTTTTGCTGCAGCATTTTGGATCAGCTGAAGACTTTGAATTGCATTTTGTGGACTTCCTGATAGTAAAGAATTACAATAGTCCAGCCTTCAAGTAACAAATACATGGACTAGTTTTTCAGCATCGCTCCTGCACAGAATATTTGTAATTCTGGCGATATTCCCGAGGTGAAAAAAGGAAACTCTGGAAACCTGTTTAATATGGGATTTAAATGACATGTCTTGGTCAAAAATAACACCAAGATTTTTTACTTTATTACCAGAGGCCAAGTTAATGTCATCCAGATTAAGTGATTGATGAAGAAGTTTATTTTTTGAGGACTCTGGTTTAAAGATTATAACTTCTGTCTTGTCAGAATTTAAATGCAGAAAATTTAAAGTCATCCAGGTTTTGATGTTATCAAGACATGACTGCAGTCGAAGTAATTGATTGGATTCATTAGAATTTATGGATAAATAAAGCTTAGTCTCATCAGCATAACAGTGGAAATGAATCCCAATCTGTTTGTTAATTTTGCCAGTTGGAAGCATATACACTCACCGGCCACTTTATTAGGTACACCTGTTCAACTGCTCGTTAACACTTAATTTCTAAGCAGCCAATCACATGGCGGCAACTCAGTGCATTTAGGCATGTAGACATGGTCAAGAGAATCTCCTGCAGTTCAAACCGAGCATCAGTATGGGGAAGAAAGGTGATTTGAGTGACTTTGAACGTGGCATGATTGTTGGTGCCAGAAGGGCTGGTCTGAGTATTTCAGAAACTGCTAATCTACTGGGATTTTCACGCACAACCATCTCTAGGGTTTACAGAGAATGGTCCGAAAAAGAAAAAACATCCAGTGAGCGGCAGTTCTGTGGGCGGAAATGCCTTGTTGATGCCAGAGGTCAGAGGAGAATGGCCAGACTGGTTCGAGCTGATAGAAGGGCAACAGTGACTCAAATAACCACCCGTTACAACCAAGGTGGGCAGAAGAGCATCTCTGAACGCACAGTACGTCGAACTTTGAGGCAGATGGGCTACAGCAGCAGAAGACCACATCGGGTGCCACTCCTTTCAGCTAAGAACAGGAAACTGAGGCTACAATTTGCAAAAGCTCATCGAAATTGGACAATAGAAGATTGGAAAAACGTTGCCTGGTCTGATGAGTCTCGATTTCTGCTGTGACAGTCGGATGGTAGGGTCAGAATTTGGCGTCTACAACATGAAAGCATGGATTCATCCTGCCTTGTATCAACGGTTCAGGCTGGTGGTGGTGGTGTCATGGTGTGGGGAATATTTTCTTGGCACTCTTTGGGCCCCTCGGTACCAATTGAGCATCGTTGCAACGCCACAGCCTACCTGAGTATTGTTGCTGACCATGTCCATCCCTTTATGACCACAATGTACCCAACCCATGATGGCTACTTTCAGCAGGATAATGTGCCATGTCATAAAGCTGGAATCATCTCAGACTGGTTTCTTGAACATGACAATGAGTTCGCTGTACTCAAATGGCCTCCACAGTCACCAGATCTCAATCCAATAGAGCATCTTTGGGATGTGGTGGAACGGGAGATTCGCATCATGGATGTGCAGCCGACAAATCTGCGGCAACTGTGTGATGCCATCATGTCAATATGGACCAAACTCCCTGAGGAATGCTTCCAGCACCTTGTTGAATCTATGCCACGAAGAATTGAGGCAGTTCTGAAGGCAAAAGGGGGTCCAACCCGTTACTAGCATGGGGTACCTAATAAAGTGGCCGGTGAGTGTATATAGTAAAGAGAATTAGTCCAGGCACTGAACCCTGTATAGATATATAAAGATATATTCTATAAATCCACTGGGTTCATTAAATCCATATTCAAAACACGATTTACTACAAGCTTACTAACTATAGCTGAAGGACCTGTGTACATATTAGTTTTATTTTTACTGTTATACTGCTTGATTTATATCACCCATTCAATGTTATAATAATAGATTTATATAAATGTATAATTCCAACTGTTGATAAAGATTTAACAACAATAGTCCACATCCCTTAACTCTTAGGTCATTGTTACTAAATGTCTACCAGGGAATACTTGAAAATTGTTGTTAACTTGTGTGAAAGTAAATGGTTTAGCTCCACAATACAAATATATAGTCAATTTATCAACAGTCTACTGAGGCACTTTAGCCTCCTCACCACACAGAGAGACAGCTGGTCACAATGCTCTTTATGGTGCTTCTGTAGAAGGTCGTGAGGATGGGCCAGGACAGGTGGGCTCTCCTCATCCTCCGCAGGAAGTACAAGCGCTTCTGTGCCCTCCTCCCCAGTGACGTGGTGTTCACAGACCAGGAGAGGTTGTACGTCATGTGCATCCCGAGGAATTTGGTGCTCCTGACCACCTCCACAGATGAGCTGGTGATGAGCAGTGGAGCGTGGTGAGGCCGGTTCTTCCTGAAGTCCACGATGATCTCCGTCGTTTTCTCCACGTTCAGGATCAGTCCTGGTCCTGGTCGTTGTCGTCTCTAATCAGGCCCACCACCGTTGTGTCTCTGAAAACTTCACAATGCGATTGGTGGTGAATCTGGGGACGCAGTCGTGTGTCATCAGGGTGAACAGCAGGGGGCTCAAGACACAGCCTTGAGGGGAGCCCGTGCTGAGGGTGATGACATCAGAGGTGTTCTGTCTGACCCGGACCAAATGAGGTCAGGAGGTGAGGAAGTCTAGCAGGCAGTTGCGAAGGGGTGTGCTGAAGCCCAGATGTTTCAGTTTTTCCGCCAGATGCTGTAAGATAATGGTGTTGAACGCTGAACTGGAGTGTCCAGGAACATGCTCAAGGGGGCGGGGCGTGGGTGGGCTTGGAACCCGTTAATAACTGCTTGCAGTTCTAGTTTGTTTTTGTATTTTTTACCCTTGTTCGAATCTGCAAGCTTACATTTGCTCTTCACTTTGCTGCTGGTTCACTTGAACTTTCATACTGTGGGACAATAAAGGATATTTTTATTCTGTTCTATTCTCTAAAGAGGCAGTTCTTGCATCATTGGAAATCTGGGCCAGCTCTTCCGACCAATTAAAAGGAGAAAATAAGATTCAGGTCAGAATAAAATCCAGTGCCGTCCTGCATAAAGCAGGTAAACTAGACTTGCTATTCTCAGCAATGAGCAGGGGACTCTTACTCAACTCTAAGGGGTGCCAGGTACCTATCGACAACACATGAAGAACAGCAAGTGAAAACGTATTCAGGAAAAAACTGACAGATAAGTATTTATTTTTTTAATCTTGCGCTCATCATCCCCATCTTTATAATGGCCCCCCTTCCACAACTACCCATATATAACATTACCATTGATATTGTACATACAGTAGATCAGCTTTTCTTGGCACCAGTTCTGTTCTGGGCAAGTGGAAAAAAACACTCTTCCTTCTGGAGATGGAGAACGGGTCTTGGAGAACAACACGGAATAAAATGTTGCCCCGTGTTTGAAACTCCAGATTTAGCTCGGGTTTTGAGCGACCCAGTAAATACAATAAAACCAATTTCTGACTTGTCTGTACCTTTAGTTCATTTTTAGAAATAGTGAATAATTAAATAACTACATAATAATGTAGAATGGAAACATTATTTGTGTTGTTAAAGTATTGGCAAACTTTTGTTTGTTAAAATTAGCTTGGTCAAAAAAAACCAAAAAACACCTTAACAGACCTACCATCATAATGCTGGTGTATGTTCCTTGTAAAGGGATTCCGAGCCATGAAGCACTTTGATGCTGAAATATTAGAGAAATATTTAATTGTGTTTTATTCAAAGACTCTTTAAATAAATGTCTTCTTGTGGGTGAATATCACAGAACCCCTCGGTGCATTGCTACATGCGTTGTAAACCCATCTACGCAAATAAATCACTAACCTCTGGTATCCCAAGGTGTTAATATGCCACATCTTATCTTCATTGAACATTTATTATTTTCTTCCTGCTCCTCTGCCTTCATAACTCCTATCCTCCCTCGCCTTTCTCTGCAGGAATTTAAAGCTATCGGCCAACAAGTCAGCGGGGCTGCTGCCAGCGAGGCACCCTCCCCGTCATAATTTATCCCGCTCTCTTTATTACGCACAGACAGCACTGAAGGGATTTGTTGTTCACTGTTCCCTCATATCAGGTTACACTTACTGCAGCTAAAAGGAGAAAAAAAATCCTAGCTGGGAGTTTGGCGTGGATAGGGAAACACAGCTGGTGCCAGCTAACGTCAAAAAGTGGTTTATGTTTCTTTGTTTAAGCTGACACCGAAATCATAAGCCAACTCAGTCTCATCATTCGAGAATTTTGGACATAAAACGGACCATTAACACAGGTTTAGTGACAGTCCGATCAGAAATCTGTTTATACTCATAGGAAATCTAGTCCCACCACACAGACCAGAGGTGGGGACTCGAGTCACATGACTTGGAGTTGAGTCATTGATTTTATGACTTGACTTGGACAGATACAAATTCTAAAGCTTAAGACATCTATAATTTAAAAAGTGTGCACAATTAATTCATTTCACTCAATCAGTATCTAAAAAACGCAGACCATCTCTCTCTTTCCCCACTCTCTACGTATGTGTGTGAGCTGAAGCACAGCCAATCAAATTAACCAGATTTTCTTTTAAAAAAGGAAGATAAAAGAAGCTAAGGACAAAGATGCTCCCAACAGTAATTTCATTTGGGTCTGAATGTGAAGTTTTCCTGTTGCATTTTTCATTGAATATTCTGGAAAAATATAGTTCAAAGCTTCGCTTCAAAGTTCTTGAAGAAGTGTAACGTCAGTTGCACTGGTTTCATCACATTTTGAGATAAATATCGATTTAATAGGCCCCAGGTCCCGACAACATACCTGGGCGGGTGCTCAAGGAGTGTGCAGGTCAGCTGGCTGGTGTTCTCACAGACATTTTTAACACCTCGCTGGACCAAGCCACAGTGCCTGCATGCTTTAAGTCGGCCTCCATCATTCCGGTGCCGAAGAAACCTCAAGTCACCTGTTTCAATGACTACCGGCCTGTTGCACTGACTCCCATCATGATGAAGTGCTTTGAAAGGCTGGTGAAACAACACATCGTCTCCAGTCTTCCCCCAACACTCGACCCGTTCCAGTTTGCCTACCAGCGGAACCGCTCCACTGAGGACGCCATCTCCTCCGCTCTTCACCTGAGCCTGGCACACCTGGAGGAGAAGAACACCCATGTGCGGATGCTGTTCCTGGACTTCAGTTCAGCGTTTAACACCATCATCCCACGGCACCTGGTAGGAAAACTAGAACATCTGGGCTTTAGCACACCTCTTTGCAACTGGCTGCTAGACTTCCTCACCAACAGACCTCAGTCAGTCCGGGTCGGACAGAACACCTCTGATGTCATCACCCTCAGCACGGGCTCCCCTCAGGGCTGCGTCCTGAGCCCCCTGCTGTTCACTCTGATGACACACGACTGCATCCCCAGGTTCACCACCAATCACATTGGGAAGTTTGCTGACGACACAACGCTGGTGGGCAACGACCAGGACTACAGAGAGGAGGTGGAGCAGCTGGTGGGCTGGTGCAGAGAAAACAGCTTGATCCTGAACGTGGAGAAAACGAAGGAGATCATCGTCAACTTCAGGAAGAACCGGCCTCGCCACGCTCCACTGCTCATCAACAGCTCAGCTGTGGAGGTGGTCAGCAGCACCAAGTTCCTGGGGTTGCACATCACGGACAACCTCACCTGATCTGTGAACACCACGTCACTGGTGAAGAGGGCACAGTAGCGCTTGCACTTCCTGCGGAGGATGAGGAGAGCCCACCTGCCCCCGCCCATCCTTACGACCTTCTACAGAAGCACCATAGAGAGCATCCTAACCAGCTGTCTCTCTCTGTGGTGTGGAGACTGCAATGCCTCCGTCTGGAAAAACGTGAGGAGAGTGGTGAGGACAGCAGAAGGGATCATCGGGGCCCCTCTCCCCTCCATTAAGAACATTTCGTCCCAGCGCTGTGTGTCCCGAGCCTGTAACATCATCAGGGAGCCCTCACACCCCCACCATGGACTGTTCTCCCTGCTACCTTCTGGGAAGAGGCTCCGCAGCATCCGCTGCAGGTCCACCAGGTTCTGCAAAAGCTTTTTCCCTGTTGCCATCAGATTGTTGAACTGCTGAACTCTAACTGGACCCTGCACCACATTGCACATTTGCATCACTGCATCTCTATCTAGCATTACAAATGCTGCCGAACTTGTAGTTTCTAAATGCATTTTTGCACAAATGCCTTTTGCACCATAATTTCTGCACATACAAATGGTTTTAAATATTCTCCTGTACACCGTGATCGTACACTGTTCTCTTCTCCTGCATTGTTTACATTTCAATTGTTTACTTTTTAATCACTGATGCAATTTATACTGTAATTTACAAGCTGTATACAAAGAAATTTCATTTTGTATGCACTCTGTACATACAAAATGACAAATAAAGATGTCTAAGTCTAAGTCTAATAAGATCACATGCTTTATTATTTACAATTAACATGTATTTCAACATTGTTTTAAAGACTCGAAACGACTTGAAATGAGAAATTCAAGACTTAGGACTTGACTTGAGAAATACCTGTTCGTACTTGAGACTTGACTCTGGACTTGAGGATAAAGACTTGAGACTTACCTAGGACTTGCAAAACAGTGACTTGGTCCCACCTCTGATACAGACAGAGGAAACCATTATATCTAAACACCACTTTACCCCGTGCATTCTTAATGTCTGTACTGTCCTGCTGTACTTACTGTAAATATTTCAATAAAACAGAACACTTAAACGTTGAAATGTGCTGAGGTGTGTCATGTAAAAAGTGGGAATAAAAAAAAACAACTCAGAGAAGGCAAAGTTGTACGTGCTAGCCTCTCTTATGTCATCTAAACTCAGCTTGCTTCCCTATGTCTGTGGAACTGGCTTGTTGCTGCTTTGTGAGGACATTTACAGGATTTAAAAGGGAAAGCCAAATCAGTCAAATCAAACACAATCAAAGCAGCTTGTGTCAATACAGCCTGAACGTGAGCTCGCTGCACCGCACAGAGGATGGGGTCTAAGATGGTAAGAGGAATCCCACTGGACTTTGCTCTGTTTACTTTTAGATTCAAAGACAATGTCGTGAGGGTTTATGTGTCAGGACAGTAACAGAGTTAGATAAGAGCTGTCTGGAAAGTCCCCTGCCTCCGCGTGACTGTCTGAGCTTATCTTGAAACTCGTTCAGGAAGGTCACCATTTAAGAAATGCTCTCATATTATGATCATCCTTTTAAGCCAGACAGATACATGCTTCTGCTTCTTCTTTGTCACACATAAATCTGTCCGAAGGAGATGGTGAAAAAATGGTATTTAGCTGCAAGACTGAAAAAAAGTCCACAAAGATAGAGAATCCCTGTCCTTTACCTCAAGTTGTGTGATAGCTATTTGCTACTTATTAAGAAATGACCACATCAGCCAAATCTTTTGCAAACCTATGGATAAGATAAGATAAGATAAGATAGGCTTTATTGATCTCACATTGGAGAAATTCACATGTCACAACGGCTCAGTAATCATAATCAGAAGAAGGTGCCAAAAGTACGACAAGGTGCATCGGTTATATACAGTGTGTCCTCGTTTATACAGTGGATCAAAAAAGAAGTAGATTAGAAAAATAAGAATAAAAATAATAGGAGTCCTATTATGTGTAGGTTCTCAGATCAGGGTTCCCTGTGTGAAGCAAACGTTCTTCCTTATGTCTAACACAGATTTGATGCAAATCTTACAAATAATGTAAAAATTTTTAACCTTTTCAATAACTGTTGCATTACATCACATGTATTGGAAAATATCCATCAATTGTCCTATGATTGCACAAACAAGGGGTTCGTTTAATAAAGATGCAGATGTTCGTTAGTTTTGATTAGTTGTTGCATCAGACATTGAACTCTGCATTGTGCTTTTACACATTCACCCACAACCACCCGGTGAAGTTGGGTTGAGGTATTTGCAATTGTACCACTAATCCGCAACCTCTGTGCGGGAATAATTTAGTTAAAGGTGTGTTTTTCATTTATTACACTGACAAAAACTTCTAAAACCATAATCATATTTGTTGATATAACAAACCACTGATTTGATCAGACACAGAGCAGATTCAGCAGCTGGAGATCGTCACTTATGTTTGTGTGTGCGCAGCCTGCTGGCCCTTTTAGCCTTTTGTACGTGTCTGTGGTGAAGGAGGACAATTTTGCTCTGAACTGCTGAGCAGCCAGAAGTTTAATGTTCTTCACACAGAATAAATCCTGAGACGTAAGGGAGAAGCTCTCTGTCAACGCAGGTTGTGGCAGTCAGTACAGCTTTAGTGGAACGGCTTACTCCATCTGCATGTGTTGGTGTCATCTGGGGCTGGTGTGAAATAATGCCTATGCTGGTCTGCAGCAAATAATAATGCAATATTTCATGAGACATTTTTCTCCAAATTAAAAATATAAAGCTGTTGCATGATGCTTGAATATTAGTCATTTGGATTCTTCTTGTTTATGTTTTACCTTTTTTTTTTTTTTAATCAGAGAATCATTTTGTGTATTTTTATTGTATTTGTGGTGCCAGCTTTTGCTACAATGTACAATTACAGTTTTCCTCTCAGGATTTCCTTCCATTTAGCTTCATTCATCTTTCAAACTACTCTGTAGAGTTTCCTGCTCCCACTGAAGAAAAGCATATCCACTGCATGATGCTGCTACCACCATCATGCTTCACCGTGGGAATGGTGTATTCAAGTTTATGTGGCGTGTTAGTTTGCTGCCACCTGTGGTGTTTTGCGTTAAGCAAAAAGTTATTTTTTTTGTCTCATCTGACCAGTGAACTTCTTCCATATATTTGCTGTGCCATTTAAATGGCTGTGATACACTTTAAACAGGTCCTTTTATAGCTTTCTTTTTACTCCTTCTTGCCATTTCCGTGAAGGCCAAATATTGAAAGTGCATGACTAATTGTTGTCGAGTCAGCATATTCCCCCACCTGAGCTGTGGTTCACTAAAGCACCTCCAGAGTTACCCTGGGCAGCTTGGCTGCTTCTCTGATCTCAGATGATCTATATTAAATTACACACACGGACCTGACCCACTAATTAGGTTTAGCTCTGCTGCATTTGGTTCCACTGAATTTTATTTAGGGGTATCAGAGCAAAAAAGGCTGCACACAGATGTATGAAACCATTGTCAAATTTTCATTTGTAAAAAACAAAAAAAAAAAAAGCAAAAAACTGAAAACCACCATTTTCTTACAGTTGCGAGTTACACCCAAATGTGTGCTTATCTGTTTCATAGAATTCGAGAGAAATTCGCAGTCAAATGAGACCAAAGGTAAAAACAAGCAAGGGGGTAGGATTAGAAGGGGTAACTCAACAAGAGTTTCCCGCCACACATTGTGTTTATGCTAATTACTGTTAATATTGATTGCATGACAAAGAAGGCATCAGAATTTGACCTGTTCTTATTCTCTGTGCACATTCATGGGCAGGGTTCAAATAAACCAGTGTCTAGACTGTTCTCTTTCTGTGTGAAAATACACAACCTGTGCAGAAAAATGTGCATTGCCCGTGAGTTAATATCTGTGCATATCCAGTTAGATGCTCTGCTCTTAAAACCACAACATTATCTGCAAGAGTCAGTGTCTGACACGAGGTTTTCTCTGTCTGTAAAATGGTGGGAAAGTGTCTGAAAGGGACTGATACTCACACACCAATTATGAGATATAGCATCATATCATTTAGATGACAGACATGATTCAAGTAGTCTGATGTATGGGAACGGAAAGATTCATGATCATGAAAATGAGCCTGGTAAAAAAAAAACAACAACACAAAAAGGATGTTTTATGGCTTGATAAAGTGTGTTTTAGTTTTCAAACATTTCATAGACTTGCTGTAGAAACACAAAATTAAGCACAATCTTAATCATAACACTGGCTGCTTCAAGATATTACTGAAAATTTCTAAACAGCTCTTTCTATTTGCCCTCTACCCTCCAATTCAACAGTACAAACCAAGATGTATTTTTTATCTTTCAATGAAATATAGCTGTATTTTGACAATTTCTTTCCATTTAGTTCTGGTAACAGGGCCTCCAGCAATAAACCAGAAACAGGAAGTAAAAACCACAAGCACTTGCTTCACATTATGATGTTTTAAAAAAAAAACTCAGCCTAAGAATTTTAAAGCTGGATCTTGCTGGTGTTTGCAAGCTGAAAAACGATTAGAGCAGCACCAGTGTCTGTTCACAGTAAGTCCACTAAGAAAGTCTATCCACTTTCCTACTTACCTACCTTCCTACATACAGTACATATCCACTTATCTGTGCAGGGTCGTGAGAAAGCTGGTGCCTATCTCCAGCGGTCATTGGGCAAGAGGCGGGGTACCCCCTTGACAGGTTGCCAGTCCATCACAGGGGAACACAGAGACACACAACCAAGCATACAAAACGATCAAACCAAAGTGCAATGTGGAGTAACCAGTTAACCTGACAGTCATGTTTTTGGACTGTGAGAGGACGATGGAATGCCCAGAGGGAACCCACGCATGCACAGAACGTGGAAAAGCCACGCAGAAAGACTCCAGGAATTACAACCCAGGACATTCCTGCAGCAAGACAGCAGTTGTAATTTACTTTCTAATACTTCACTGATCACATTTAGTACCATAAATCACACTGTTCACATGCAAACACCAGGTAACTAAAACATGTAAGTGTATATAGTGTATTTTTATTTTCACACCTGCCTTTTACAGCTACAAAACGTAAGAGCTAAACAGACTTTTTACTTCTGTGTCCAAACAAATAACTTCCAACGTAGAATAAAACCTTTTTTTTCCAGCGCCATTACTCAAGCTCATCCCTTGTCGCGATCCTGGAATGGTTGCATGTCTTTTTGTGTTTCCTCTCCCTACTCACCTTCTGTTGTATTGATCTCCATTACGGACGGGACTGTTTCTGCCCTTAATCTGCAAATGAATCTGCCATTAATCTGCAAAATAAGTGACATGAGGGCCCCAGCTACACCTTTTGGTAGTGGTAATCAAGCCTCTTGTCATTGGCAGCTTGCTACTAGGGGCCATCAACATTGCAGGAATGAAATGAAGACATAGTAAACATAAATGACAAAATAAACAGTAATTATCATATTGGTCCTCCAATTAAATGTGCACAACTTTTCTATTTTTCAGTATTTTGGGTTTATTTGGAGTTATTCTTTTGCACAGGCCTTTAATGTTTCAACGGGTAAGGTGCAGAACATACATACATACATACATACATAATGTGTTCTGATATTTTTGGCTTCCATGTGACTTTGTGCAGTTCTCTAATGCTCCTTTCCCATTAGTACCAACTCAGTGCGCTTCCCTATTTAGTACCTGCTTTGATGTGGTTCCAAGCACAGTGAGTCGGCTCAAAGACACATCATGAGAATACTGTGGTTCACTGATTCACTAAGGGGTGGAGTCATTGTTTGTGCAAATAGAGTGACTCTTAAACAAGAATCAGACCTGCCATATTTAAAAACAAAACCACAATAGCCTCAGCAGCTACCCAGTATGTCATTACTAAGATGGAAGCCAGCCAATAAAATACCATGGTCCAACGTAGAAGTGCACAGATTTTGGTGCATAGCAGTAGATGAAAAATGCTACCTGTCGGACTCTCATTGCCGCCTTGCTATGTCAACCGCACACTCAGTACTCAGTAGTAAAGGAAAGCTTCTGTACGACTGGGTCAAGCCAACCAGTACCGAACTGAATTGTTGTATCACCATTGAAAAGAAGCATTATTATTGGTTTCTTAGAGATTGTCCTCTGGGCGCCACTCTTCGTGTCCGTGGCCAATCAGCGCTTTTTGTGTCATTCTTCATCCATTCAGATTACCGCATCATAGTCAAATGATCAATGAAAAGTCACACCTCTGGCAGCTTAGATGCACAGGCACGAATGTCACTAGAACGTTCGAATGCAACCAGAAGAGTCAGACAACAATAACAAGAAGACAGGAGAGAATTGTGCAGTGAAAGTAAATTTGTTCTTCTTTTTTTATTTTACAAAATAATATTTTCATGAGGCTTTTGCTGGAAAAAAATAAAGATACTTGGATAGGACTAACCAGACAGAAAGGTCCAGCAGCTGGCAAGTGCTCTACTGTTTTATAATCCCTGATTTCCCCCAGAAATCAGTGATTTCTTGTTTATATTAATTGTAACGTTGTTAGATACCCCTAATCTTCTTTCTTTGATGAAGAAACCTGGACCTTACCAGCACTCAAGGGATGTCAAGGTCACTTCCACTTTTAGACCACTGAAGTAATACTCATCTGAAAACCAACCTGAATCCAGGGAATCTCTCCACTGGTCCTACTAAACTGTTTATCATACCATAACTACTCTGCCTGTACTTAAACCTCTTCTGGAGGTCAGGCAACCTGGTGAAAAACACACATAACATGCAGAGCCACTTATCTTTGGTTATCTCGCCTCAGGATCCTCAGCATTACCCCAGTGCCAATTTCTATTACTGGTCAGCTAGATAAAAATATCAAAAATAGCAGAGGGCTACAATATTTTTCTGCGACTACATAAAATCAAGAAAATGGATTTCTTAATTTATAGCATGTGGCAAAAGATTAAAAGTTTAACATTCCAATAATTAGAATCAATATGAACAATTGTGAGCTCTGTTGACTAGTTAAAAATGGTGACAAAAACACTTTGATCAACAATAACACAAATAGGCAGTTTCTTCATTAATGTTGAAAATTAATGTACAAGGGGCTGCACAGTAGTGCAGTTGTTGACACTGTTCTACAGCAAGGCCCTGGATTAAAAACTTGGCCAGAGAAATTCTTTGTAGGGTTGGAATGTTCCCACAATGGGTTCGTTTTGGGTCCTGTACTCATGTTATTCGAATGGACACTTCTTGTTGTGAAGAAATCAATGCATGGATGTGGTAAAATTTTCTTCAACTGAACAAAAACAAAACTGAAGTAATAAGCTTTGGACCAATAGAGGAGCGATCAAAAGTAAGCACACAGCTTCAGCTGCTTCAGCTAGAAACAACTGATCAGGCCCGAAACCTGGGTGTAGTAATGGACTCAGACCTGAACCTCCAAAAGCATCTAAAGACAATTACAAGGTCAGCTTTCTATCACCTGAAGAACATTTCCAGGGTTAAAGGACTGATGTCTCAGCACATCACCCCAGTTCTAAAGTCCTTACATTGTCTTCCTGTATCTCAGAGAATAGACTTTAAAATACTTCTGTTAGTCTATAAATCACTGAATGGCTTAATACCTAAATACATCACAGACTTGTTATCAGTGTATCAACCCTCCAGACCACTAAGGTCTTCTGGCTGCGGAAATGGCACTGGTAAAAACAGAAGTTCATGTAGTCCTCTCTGTTGATATCCTTCATAAATGATAGAAAAACAGCTATGTTTATAAGTTGTTACTTAAATTGTCAGAATGCTTAAATATCCTATTTCAGCCACCAAATGTCCCTCTTTTTCCTTGTGTTTCTGTGCTGATGTTTTGTTTAAACTAGTCAAGTTAGCGTAAATTGGTGCAGTGATTTTATTCTGAAATTCACCAGAACTTTATCCTGTCTAGCACTCGATGTTTCCTGTTTGGCTCATGAAATTCGGGAGCTTGCGGTGTCTGGTCAAACTTCCTTCTTGCAGCCCTTTCTGCTGCACTGCGCGGCCTCGGTAACTGGACTGGCAACCACATGTACCTGATATGAGTGGACACATTGATTTCTAACGAGAAGGGTTCCTTTTGGCTCCGCAACCCTATCTGCAACATATTCAGTGTGAGTTATGAACTGTGAGGCTGCCTCAATCAAGCTCATCTCACATACCTGTTTCCTGACCTTTATAAGCCTGCTGCAGACAGTCAGACAGCACCAGATTATTGAACGCTACTGCAAGAAGATGTCCAGCATTTTGTCATGCCTGGGTTTCTTGTTTTTGTTCACAATCACATTTCTGGATTCTCCTGGCTTGCCTTGCCCTTGTCAGACATTTATCTAGCTTCTGTTTTCTGGACCACGGCCTAGATTTGTACTAGAACAATGAACCTTGCCACGCCCAAAAATGTGTCTGTTTGACTTTCATGCATAAACCAAGCCTGTCCCCTGGACTCCGATTTGGCCCCATCTGAACAACGTCTTCCCAGCGTTTCAAAGCCATTGCTTTGCTCACCCAAGCCATTGCCTCACAAGCCTCAGCCCACCTGACGCCTCTGCAGTGCATAAGCCAGCTGTCATCTGTTTGGTCTCCAGCTTGCTCGTGCAGAAGTTCTCTGACTTTCTCCGGATTTATTTTAATAAACCTTTTTAAATGCAACACCTCTGTCTGACCTGAAATTCGGGTTCCCTGTCTGCACAGGTGTAGTAGAGCTACTGCTTGAGGACAGGTTTTGCCCCCTTAGTTTAATGGCAATTAGTTTTCCACATAGGACCAGATTGGTTTGGTAAGCTTTTTTCCCTTGATACATTTAATTATAACTTCCAAACCTTTAATTTCCTGTCATAATTAGTTAACGGCATGTTTGAAAGAGTATATTTAGTAAAACGTGGCCCTTGGCAGTGGGAACCCTAAATTAATCTTAACTGGAAACACAGATTTTTATATTTTCAACTATTTATTTTATCTCCAGGCAAACACTTTTATTTTATTTTGAAGAAGTTGTTTGGATATTTGTTGAAATAAGGCCCTTTGGCCCAAACGAATATAGTGGAAGCATGAAAATGGTCATGAAAACCTGGACTATACCAACAACTCTTACAAACTTATTGTAGGAAAGATTTAATTATTTCTGTACTAAGTGTAAAGTAACTGTAACTCGTGATGCTGGTTGTGCATCACTGTGTTTTCTTATTTTGTGTCATATTGCAAGTACCCTCTGTTTAAATGTCAGATGAAAGTGTTAAACTATCTGAGGAAGTCCAACTCATGACTAATCTGCCACAGTTTCCTTCCTCACCTTTCTTTCAGCTCAGTCATGTGGTCTTATTCCCTTATACAGATACCAACCCCTCCATCCTGCAGCTGTGTGTTAGTTGCTGTAACATGATAAAATACCCTTAGGCAAAAAGTGCACGAAGAGAAGAGTGAACAATAACTCAACAAAGTGACAACTAGGGCCTCATTTCAATCCCCTTTCTTCCACTTTTCCTCCCCAGTGGAGAAAATTGGGTATTACTGCTTTTCATCTTATTGTTACGCAGAATCAATTTTTATGTGTATGCACAAATGTGGACACTAACGCCAGGCTCTTGCAAAAGGCCATTTGTTTCTGTTGTATAATATTAATGTCATGCAAAAGATTGTACATTTCTGGCTCTGTTATCTATAGTGATGTAACTGAAAGATTGTAAAGTTAAAGATCAGATAGGATCACAGTCTAAACAGCACATTTACTACCTTTTTGCCACTGCAAGCTACACTCTAACTTGTCTGAGGCTTTTTTCAGAGATACTAAGTTTCATTATAGTGAACAGTTTATTACTGACTTGCACAAAGAGTTATTTTATGTAAATATGTCTCTTTACTGAATTCCAAAGCTGTTAACTCAAATTATTACTAATTAACTTTTCAAAAATGGATAAAACCCTGCAGTCTCCGCTTTTTGGCAATGGTTTGGAGGCATTTAAGCTTGCCAGAAAAATGCAGCACTCCTGTCCCTCAGCTTGTCAGTTTACATTGCTGCCACATCTCTGTGCCAGGTCTAGGTCACTGTTTGTCAAGGAATGAAGGAAAAACAGAAAAGAAAGAAAGAAACTGATGTGAGGGTCATCATCACATAGTTTCTAAAGCCTGGTGCAGGTTTCAGTCCCATAGATACTGCTGATTGAGATGGAAAAGCAGCATGCCTGCAGGGTGTTTTAGTGTCTCCACATGCCATGCTCAAAGATGTCACAGATAAAGCTGAGAAAAAGGGATCTTATAGCATTTACTTATAGCATTAACTTTTGCAAAACATAGGTGGTGGGATTTTTCTTTTTTTTCAGAAGTATTCACACTCTTTAAACTTTTTCCCGTTTTGTGACATTGCAACCACAATCATTGATGTTTATTTCTTTTCCCACGATGTTTTATTTGACAGAGAAGCTTAAAGTGGCCTATAATTATACATTTTAAGGAAAATGAGACTTTGTGTTAAAAATTGTGTTGCAAATCAAAATACTGAATACGTAATTAAAATCCTGTGCCACTAATTGCCTTCAGAAGTCACAAGTTAGTGGTTAGCCACAAAGTGCTCTGATCAAATGAGACCAATATGGAAGGTTTTGTTATACATGCAAAGAGCTTTTTGTGGCTGAAATCTAACACCACTATGCACTATGGTGCATGATGATGGCAGTATGATGCTGTGGGGACATTTTTCTTCAGCTAAGAATGTGGTCAGAGTCGATGGGAAAATGGATGGAGCTAAATATCAGAACCAGAGCCAGGTCTAATCGTCAAGTTGTTTCATGCAACGAGGAATTTGACTTTGGCTCCACTTTAAGGCCGCTACGTACTCCACGAGAACAATGACTTTTTTCTACCGTAGTTGGGGTCGGAAGAACACTAAAAAAAGTTTGTTTTGGCTCTGTCTATATATATTGCATGACATGCTCAACTACAGAAGTCCGCCTCACGTCACGTCAGACCTGGTGGGCGGACGGGGGAGGGGAGACAGAGAGCCGAGCACGTGGAGAGCTGAAAATTGAGAAACGGTGTTAGGGTGCGGTGCTACGAGGGCGGGACTGCCTCGCTTGGATAATTTATCGAGTGAACACTGCAAGTGAGTGGAATTGGCATGTTCGGCGTCTTAAAGAGTTGGACTGTGGGACTGCGTGACTGCAGTTTCACAGATGTGTGAGACATTTCCGCTTCTCCAACGTAAACACGCCTATCTAATCTTCAGGCCCCAGTTTCCTTTCCGAAGCACAATGTGTGACCTGGGTCTCTTCTAATTAATACCACCTTGGTATACCATCAAGTGCTGAAGAAGCCTTTTTATCACACCTACATTTAAGTCAGGTGTGCATCAATGAAGAAACACTTATAACATGCTGGACAGAGAGTCCTGAGGACCCCGATTGAGAAATATTGGTTTAGGTCAAAACATATTCCTATGAATGCGCTATTGATACTTATGTAAGTGCCTCTCATATTTCAACTAGGCCTTTTTCTCTTATTTATACAGAAACAGCTCGCTCTCTAGGAAGCTTTTACTGTGAATTAATCATTAAAGGAACAATAAGTAATAATGACACCTACTAGTTAAAATCGGAACAGCACAGGCACAATGTCTTTCACAGAGACCTGCCATTTACCCAACGGCCCTGAGGCTGTGAAACTCCACTGAATTTTTACTTCCACAGGATATGTATATAATGTTGTATTCTGTTCTACTTCTGGTCTGTTTCTCTTACTGGCTTCCATATTTGCAAGCTGCTGCTCTTTTTGCCAAGATAAAATACCAAATACTACAGTCTGTTTTGGGAACCCTGGCTCAGGAACCAGGAAGTAAACACGGGCTACCCTCGAACTGAAGTAGTACCGGACTGTACCTCTAGGTTTCACAGGAGAAAAACGTGACTAAGACGTTGTTGATGTAGAGGACCGTCTGTTTTTAGGGAACGTTACATCCATCCCAGGTGACAAATGAGAAAATTGATTTTACAGTAAATATCTTACTTATAGCTCCTTTAAATATTTTTTTTCTGTTTAACCCTATTCTAAAATAAAATAAGTTTGCATTGGAAAAAGGAAATTACTATAAATCTCTCTCCTGAGCAACATATTCCAGTTCCTAAAGAGGAATTCCAAGGCTTTCTCAGGCCATTCTGTATATATACTGTTTAACCCTCTCTGTGGGCTTTTCCTTCGAGTGGGATCTGCTCAAAAAACAAACAAAGCAAAAACATCGTAAAAGGAGAGTCCAGGAAAGTATCCCGTCTGAACCCCTGAGTAAAGTTCTACTTCTGAACAGAGCCTGTAATAACCAATAATTTGAATAATCTAATTTATCTGGCGAAAACCAAACAAAACCAGGAAGCACATGCAATGAAAGTAATTACTATGAAGCTGTGGCAGTATTATCTGTGTGCCTGTCGGTTTGGGTTTTGGTTTTCAGCTCTCCTCCCCTGATTTCACAAATCCATGCACATTTAACACATCAAACATTTCTTCCTTTTTTGTGGTTACATCTTAAGACACGGATTTGAACGTGCCATGGCCTCACTGCATAAATTTAATGTACTTGATATTGCTATATTTGTACATTGTCCAAAGAATTTCATAAAAAAATTAAGTCATCTTTTTGTAGGGGGTTGTTTTGACCGGCCAGATTTGCCTCCTTGGTAAAACGGTTGGGTACGGTTGATATGTGGCTCTACCCAGGTGACTTAACTCTGATTGGCTACAACCATATTTGGAAAACCGGTCAAACACCCATCCCCTGCGGCAGAGAGAAGTGCTCTGCTGCTTCAGACAATGCTCATGCGCTTATCAGATGAGACAGCATTTAGAAATGAAATAAACTTATGGGTAATGACAGCGTTGTGGTCACCACCTTCTGTGTTTGTACAGAAGTGTTTTTCAAAATCAGTTTGTGCGAAAACTCCGATTTGACTTTACATTAGTAAAGTGTGCTGAACATATGAACATAACACAGTCTCGTATTGGACTGGGGTGAAGTTGATTGGATACTGGATATTTGCTTTGGTGGCCAACGAACAGACAGAAAGCAGCAGCCCCAGATCAGCCTCCCTGTATCGGCTCGAACAGGAGGCAGTTACCGGTGTAGAAAGATAACCTACATAGAAAATTAAGCTGTTTTCTGATCTGACAATTTTTGAGAAAAAACAAAAACCAAAGCTGAACAGCTCTGAGCAGATCGTTTGGGACTCACTTTTGATATGAATGCCACCTTGTCAGTTCACAACAGCTCATATTATACCCCCAAAACCACAGAAAAATTACAGTTCTTCTCATGAGCCCTTTAGAAAAACGTGGTTTATATTTGCATTCATTTTTACAAGAGATTTGTATAAAACATCATTACTATCTACTGGAAACCACTCTGCCAACGTGTCATTGTTTGCCGTAACTTAACCACAAGCGGGACTTACTGCGTGAACTACATTAAGCTCTGTTATGACTTGTACAAAGCTCGGGAAGTTTGCTCTTCCAGTCTGCAATAAAGAGGCTGACGACCTGTCATTTCAACTTTCAGCAAGAAATCAAAGTTGTCTTTTCATCCAACCAACATCTGTGCATTTATACGTAGTCACAGAATTCCAATGGTATTTGTAAGATTCCTCTTCACTCACTTCTGTTGAAATTAGTCCTCACAAAGAACAAGTTAAGTTAGATTCTATTTTCTTTTAAGCAGGCTTTACCAATTTAGTTACACCAGATATTGGAACGTGTTAGCTAAAGTCAATTTCTGAGTGAGGTGTTACATATGTCCCTTATCCCCATGATAAAACATATCTGCCAGACATTTTAGTGGTGCATACTGCATAAAGATTTGCAATGCCCTAATAACACTCCACTCTTCCCTTCCTAATCATCTTATACATTAGGTTAGACAATTTTATTATTAGTTTTGGACACACTAACCAAAAATCTTATGTGGCATAACTTTCATGGAATCAATGCAAACACTTCTCGATCATTACAGCAATGACCAAGTGAAAACAACTTATCTAATCTAACACTATGCAGACACTCTGTCTGCATCACTGAAGATCCAAACAATTCCTCCTACTGGTTGCTTGAGGTTTATTCAAGTCTATTCTGAATCATTTCTGGGTTATTCAGCTAATAAATATTTGACTGCTTAGGGAAATACATAAAACCGTAACCGTTGATCAACAGACTTCACAATGAAGGATAAAGTAGCAGAGGAAAAGTAGTACAAAATAGGTCTGCATTAAAAATGATACACACATGTAAAAGAACTTAATGTTCCATTAAAATGTGATTAATTTCCATACAGTCTGGCCTAAATAACATGTTTTTCATGTCAACATAAGTGGCAAAACAATGTGAAAGCCAGTTGCGTGTCCTCCTTGAAAGGTATTATAAAATGCATTTTTTATTTATTAAAAAAGGGGGATAATCATTTCAGTAAAGCACTCTATCAAATATTAAAAATTAGGTAATAATTGGGGACTAGAGAACTAAAAATTAAAGAAAACTTGGTTGGATCGTCCTCAAGCCTGTGTCACCCTGGGTGAAGACCCATACAACCCATGTCAAAAAACCTCCATTGGTGGCAAAATAGGAGACCAGAAAGTGGCAAAATAAACCAGAAAGCCTAAAAAGTTAGCTCAGTTGAGTTACCGTGAAGATGCCTTTTATTACTTAACACATTTCTCATTGTGCTTAAAATATATAGATTTCTGTGCTGTAATTTGGGACAAAATAGGACAACTGAATGTGTAATTTTTGATTTTCTCCATCTTTGTGAAAGTGGTTACTGGTTGACAGGTCTGCCTCTGGATTATTTTCTCCATGATCTCCAGTTACACAGATGAATTGCAAAAATCAGAGATAAACAAGCAGCAGATGTAAAAAAGACTCGCACGCCTGGAAAATATGACAATGATGAGACATTTGGTTCTATAAAAGAAAGCATTAAGCCTAATTTACAGTAATTTGCTGTTTCACTGTTTTGTCACTGAAAAGCCATGCAACAAAACTGACGAAACAGCAAAGTCAGAAAAAAAATAAGACCCTATTTTCAGCCAATAAATCACAAAGAAAGCTCCCTGCGTGCAGATGCAAACATCTGAAATCCCATGATGAACTCAATGAACTGGGCCTCGTAAATCAAGAAAGGTTCTTCATTATCTATAAATCTAAGCCTCCTATTGAATGCCCTTACGTGACCGTATAATAAACATTGTTTCCATCTTATAGCCGGGTCCGCTTGGAGTCGGGCAACGCCAACAGTTCCCCTCACTGAGCCTGTTTGGAGACATCTGCTGCCATGTCCAAATATTGTTTTTGGCTCAACCTTCGCTGGCTGTGCAAGTAAGAGAACAGAGCAGGGAACTATTTTTACCTCCGCTGGATAGATTGTGCTAACATAAAAACAATGCTCCTCTCCGCCGGTCGTCCAGCTGCACAGCAGCTTTGTAACTACCGGGAAGTGCGAGCTAACAGATCATCTGAGCATTCTCAGTGAGGAAGGCCAGAGGTGATAGCACCACACTGGATCTTTTAACCTCTCTCTTACGCTTCTCACTGTTCATTGTTGTTCCAGTTAACAGCAAACTATAACACTTAGAAAAGTAATCCAGTCTAAATTAAACTCACACATTTGATAAACATACTAAGCTATTTAATGATAAATTTAGATTTTAATGCACAAGCTGTACATTCAGTGACCCTGCTTTTTGGAACAAGTGGACTCTCCCTCAGACAGTTGAGCTCTCTTCTCTTACTCAGGACGTCCTATGATTTGTTTTACATGCGCAATGGACTTCGAGAGGTCACAGTTAATGCAGGGACCTCAGCTATTTCAGGGCTATTCCAGGAAATCATGGTTTAAGTAAATCACTGAAATGAAAACACTGAAAGGGAAATGATCTGTGGTTTAAGGGAAGACCTGGTGAGTGTTGAGCCGTTCCTCTTGGAAATTATGTTAGTCATTAGACCTCTTTTGTTCCACATGGCAAAAAGAGGAGAGCAAGGGAAATAGTTGGTTGAGAATGTCCAAAAAACTTAACACGCATGCAATGTTGGTCGTTTAGCAATTTTGTCTTCGCAAATAACACGTCCTTGTTTTCAAAGTGATTTTCCGGGTTAGTATATAAATCGCACTCATAAAGCATTCGATAGACCTGATAGTCTACCTTAGATGAGAGAACTGACATCCCTCATGTCGTGTTTTCAATACACAAGATGTGATAAGTGCACATGTAAATGGAAACTATAACGTTTTAAGAATGCACTACTTTCAAAAGTTTGTAAGTAGAACTTACAAACTGAGGCTGAGCAATATTATTCATGAAACTGATAGACTTTGATATCTAAAATCAGGTTTTATATAAACATACATTTTCTCTATCATTTACCACACAACTCTGAAGAGGTGTGGTTTTGCTGTGATAGGGCCTTAACCTACAGTATAGACATGAGGTCACCTCATGTGTGTAACCAAACCATACCAGTGTGTGCAGGCCTACTGATTATACTGATTATACTGTATATACTGCCACCACTCTCCACCACTCTCTACTTCTCTCCTATTTGCTGCCACTAGGATAATAAACCATTGGATATTTGAACCTGAGGTTGTGCACATGCCCAAGACTATTGATCCCTCTTTCTCTCACACTGTATCATAATCTGGAGGAATGCATCCACGTTATGACCATGAAGCTCTTGCAAAGACTGCAAAACACGTGGTAACCCATACAAATCCGAATGTTTTCTCCTGGACCTTATAATGGAGCGATACTGTATATTTAACACTAATGGGAGGTGAAAAAGCTTTCTTAATTATATATGTATATGCATTGAAAACAGGCTGAATACTGAGATATAATTTCCTATCAATCAGTAATCATTCTGAAGGCGTATATGCTTTTTCTTAATCAGTGAGCCTTCTGTTCACTCTGCAGAAAAGAATAAGATGTACATCTTATAAAAGTTATTTAATTTCAGAATCCCAATACTGGCACTTTAATTGAAATTGGGTGATTATATTATAACCATTTACCAAAAAATCAATACCTAACCTATAAATAATCATGCAAATATATTTTAATGGTTGATTTATTAAAAAAAAACATGAAATCTATCCATGTTCAGAGTTTTGTCAGACTTTAAAAGGAGCGATCACTGTCATCCGGTTTTGGAGCAGAACTGCCATGATCAATAAGCAGCACAAGAGAGCGGCTTCTTTTAGGTCAGACAGCTGTTTTCTTCTCCGGAACCAAATTGGGGTTTTGCTCTGGGTTCGTTCAGCTCTGTTTCTCTTGGCTAAAAGATCCATCAGCCGGGCTCTCCACTAGAGGAGAGCTCTCTCTCTGTATCATGATTTCTGGTTGTAAAAGACCCAAGAGTGGCCATGGTTGAAACAGAGTTTTTAATAATAAAAAAGAGGAAATCTTACAGGTGGGTCTTGCACAGGGACAGCAGGTCAATGAGCACAGGAAATGAACTGGGCATGGAACGGGCAGGCAACGGACAAGTCCAGTGATGACTAATGACAGCCAGTGAGGCTAAATTCAGGGGAGAAATGGCAAAACGAACCAGAGGTGCTAATCAGAGGAGACGTGGAGCAGCCGAGCCTTTATGAAGACATGCAGCTGATAAGACTTAAATAAATATGGATAAACAACAAGGAAATTCTAAAAACACAAAAGAAACCAAAACTGCAACACCTGGAGACTGTGACAGTGTGAGGCTGGGCGGCAGCCTGGCTCTGTGCTACAGTCTGGTCATTTTTGTTATTCCTCTCTTTAGAATTCACAATGAAATTTTAAACACTACCAGAAAAGTTATCTTGGTGGATACATGGGCTCTGGTTTCTACTGCAGGTGCACTAGGGCAAAAACAAAACATAACTTGCTTGTTAGGCTTGATTTTTGATTCAAGAGCAGGCTCTGGTTCTGTGTCTTTCTTAAGACTCTCTCAGATCGTCCTATTGTCCTTTGAGCTAAACTTGTGAATCACAAAGACAGCAGAGGTCGTGTCACAGTATGCGCAGAGAGAGTGGTCCTTCAGTGTCCGTTTGATCCAGAAAATATTGTAGTCAGTGGAATCTGATTCAGGTCATACTGAGGATGGCACACCACAATATTTCTTGAATTTAAAGAACTGAATGCACTGACCAACTTAAAGGACAGCCCACGTCCATGAGCACTTCACATTTTACACGATAGCTTTTAGCCATGGAATTTGGGTTCTTCAGCCCTGGGCTGCATGATCTGAAAGTACAGCCGGCCCATGATATGAGCAGATCGCTTTTAATAAAGGGAAAGGACAAAGTGTTCCGTTACAGGAGGCTTGTGGTACTCAGCAGAGACTGTCTCAGAGAAGGTGCCCAGCGCTATCACCTGGCACTGACCGACAAAGAAACTTCGATTTCCCTGTCGCCATTAAGAAAAGCAAGCAAACAAACAAACAAACAAAATAAACAGGATCTGCTATTTCTTCAATCCCTGCTGTTTATAGTATTTACTGAGAGTGACATCTTCAAAACTAACCTAGACAAGGCATCCCTGGTTTGAGCTGCAGTCTATTGAAGGTATATCGACTTCCATTAAATAAGGAAAGTTCATTCAGTTAAAAACTGATCATAAATCAATTCAATTCAATTCAATTTTATTTATATAGCGCCAATTCATGAAACATGTCATCTCAAGGCACTTTCCAAAGTCAAATTCAATCAGATTATACAGATTGGGTCAGATTATACAGATTGGTCAAAAAGAAATTCCTATCTAAGGGAACCCAGTTGATTGCATCAAAGTCTTGACCAGCAGCAGTCACTCTTCTGAAAGAGCGTAGAGCCACAGGGAGAGTCGTCTGCATTGTCCATGGCTTTGCAGCAATCCCTCATACTGAGCAAGCAAGAAGCGACAAATGTGGTCCTTTTGCAGTTCCAAACTAGAAGACTAAGATCTTAAGGACTTGCTCAACATGTACTCAAAGGTATCTTGATTTAAAAGAAAACTTTATTTCAAATGCTTTGCAATAATTAACTCTGCATGTTCTCAGGCTCACAAGCTGGGGAATAGAATATTTTATCCCCATCTAACGTCACGGTGACAGCCTTGTTCAGAGGAGTGAAACGTTTTCAGATTGGTGCTCTGTAAAACTGTACAATGCATTGTTTGGCCGGGAATTCTTCAAATCAATATTACAGGAAACAAACCAGTTGGTTCAGAATCCAAATCCAAAGGTCATATTTATGTTTCATGACACAGTCAATTGGAGAGACTGTCATGACAAACATAATTCGTGACCTACACATAATTAATCCATTGTATGTGTTTTCACTGTACTTTATTTTCATAAATATCTATGCAGCATTTTCCCTACATTAGTAAGAAGTTTTCCATTCACACACAAACCAACACACACAGCCCCCTAAATGTGTTGTTAGTGTTTTACTAAGTCACTTTATCTCGACCATTAAAGGCAAACTCAACATTGTTGTTGCAGTTTTCCTAAACACTATGTTGCTTATCACACACGGTGTCGTGTAGCTAAGCCATTATGTCACTGTGTAAACTGATACTGCCTTCTGGAAGTATTCCTGCGTGTCTGCAGAGTCAATAAACAGCAACGTCAGAGTTTGACTCTCATCCAACTGGCAGACTGTCATAAACAAAACCTTCCGGGAAAGGTTGCAACAAACAACAAAAAAAAAGATTTGTTTAGATAACGTCAGATAGTGGAGACTAATGACAGAAATACAGGGACTGACAACAAATATCAAGATTTTAGGCTTTGTAAATAGTTATGAAATAAATGCATGGACCATAAACTGAACACAATTTCAGCAGCTAAAGGGAAGGTAATTTCCCCGGTAACTTACACCATTTGGCAATTCTTTAGATTTTTAGGGCACATGAAGTCACTTGCTTTCAGCAGTGAAGTCAGTGTGGAAGTGCTTTAACGTTTATCACAGCGGAATTATTGGTCCTAGTTACTAAGTAGACGCTAAATCTGTGTCCCACTGATCCTTACTTACAGTTTATATCCCCATCATCATTCATTCACATGATTGCTGCTTTATTTTGGACCAATGGGATCAAGACGACGATGGCAGTTTATTTCAGTTATAAAATTGCTTCAATCTGCGTGGTGAAGAAAGACCTGAGCGAAAAAGCAAAGCTCTCGATATATTGGTCTATCTATGTTCCGACCCTCGTGAAGTATGCTTCATGACTGAAACGACGAGATCCTGGATACAAGCGGCCAAAGTGACCTTAATCAGGTGGGTGGCCGGGGCTCAGCCTCAGAGATAGGATGAGGAGCTCTGATATCCTGGGGGAGCTTGAAGTAGAGCTGCTGCTTCTTCACGTCAAAGGGAATGAGTTGAGGTTGCTTGGACACCAGATCAGGAAGACCGCTGGGCACCTCCCTTTGGGATTTTTCCGGACATGTCACACTGGGAGGAGACCCCAGGGAAAACCTAGAACTCGTTGGAGGGACTACACTGCAAAAACGGATCTAAAAATAAGTAAAATGTTCTTACAATTTGTGTTTTTTGTCCCTGATTTGAGCAGGTAAATAATATTGTCTGCCAATGGAATGAGTATTTTGACCCCTAAAATAAGATAATTAGACATCCTGCACTTGAAATAAGATGATGGAGAGGAGTTGTTCCTATTTTAAGTGCAAAAATCTTATTCCATTGGCAGATCATCTTATTTACCTGCTCAAATCAAGGACATATACACTCATTTTAAGAAAATATTACTTATTTTTAGTTCCGTTTTTGCAGTGTATGTATCCCCTCTGACCTGTGAACGCCTTGGGATCCCCCCAGAATGAGCTGGAAGATATGGCTGGGGAGAGGGATGTCTGGGATTCACTCCTTGACTTGGATGGATGTATGTTATTTAATAACATCAAATGAGGCTCTTGGTTTTTGTTTGAAGAAATCCCTTCACTTTCAGTTACAGCAGTAGAGGATTGAATGCCTCTAGCAACCTGAACAATAGGTTCTAACAGTTTGTACTATTCTCAGCTGTTTCTTTTTCAGTATTTTGGTTTCCTCGTATTTTCATCGTAACTGTCTCCCATTTCTTAAGTACAACTGACTGAATCTCAGTTTTTAACATTTTTGTCTAATTTCACAAACATAACATTGTAACGTAATGTCCAAAATTATCCATACCCTGGCAGATTTAGGTTTGAAGTTATGTTTTCATTTTACCTATGTGTTTCTTTTGACTGGGAGAAATAATACCAAATTGCCATGGCCCAGCTCCAAAGTCCTGAACATTAGGGGATGTAAATGAGACCTTCCAACTTCAAAGACTTTTAAAATGCAATAAACTAATCTGCAAAAAGAGTTTGACTGCTGTATCGCAGATAATGCTTTTTCCATTGATTGTTGACAAAGGTATTCAAAATCTTCAATATGCTGTTGTTTTTTTTGGCATGTAATTAGAAACTTTTTTTCCTCAAAATTGTTTCTCCTTTTAGTTTTTTCTATCTTTTGAGATATGACTGTCTTACTTCCTATCAGAAACAAACTTCTGAGTTGACTAAGAATGATTTTCAATCTAAATCTCCCAGGAAGGTATGTGTAGTTTTAGGCATCACTGAATCGTGGCGTACATAAACCTTTTGGTGGAGATAAAATAGGGTTGAAAACCATGATCAATTTTGGTCTTTAAATAGCTTCAATAAATAAAACTATAACCACAGGCAGTATGCTTTAAACATAAGTCAGCAAACAGATCAAGCATAACAGGGCATCTATCTTCCATAAGCTTTGTTACAAGATGGAAATTTCCTAAACACACCCACAACTGCAGACTACAGCAAACATCGCTTCATCATCTGTCTTCTGAGTCTGATATATTCTTACATAAGGGCTCCCTGACAAAATAAATACTGCAAATACAGGTGCAGGACAATGGCGTATGGTAGAATTGTGTTATTAAGAAACTGACTGAATTGAAACCAATAAGATGCACAAATTTACAAGTGTCCGTGTACACTTTTAGACTCACATTAACGTAACTTTTGTGTTTCTTGCAAAAATATGTTGCAGACTCTCTTTTATTTTAATAGGAAGATGATTTAAATTTTTAATTTTAATGAAGCTTCACAATATATTATTTTAATTTTATCTCCAGCATGTACAGAACAGAGTATTTATGATTTTAATTATAAAAACCCATTTTATTTACAATACTTCAGAAGTTGTGGTTCCTTTGTCTAAGAATCATGGAAAACAAACAAAACAGCTGATAGGCAAAGAGAAAAGGGACACTGAGACACTTTGTGCTGCAGTTCTCATCTGTCTTGCAATCACTAGTCGTTGGAATATCCAGTTATCATCTCAGTGGTTTATCTTTCTCCTCAAACAGAGCTGAGATGACGGAGACAATGGCAGAAGTACCCCTGGAGACATGTCTCGAGCCATAGGCTGCATTTAACTTTTATTACCCGTGGAGAAGGGTTGGTCGCTCCCCTCTCCTTATTTGGCGTGTGGTGAGTGTATACTAGTCTGTGGTTGTAAAGTAAAAGCAGAGTGGCCCAGTCAGTGTGGAGCCAGGTAACTGAGGAACGTGTGCCAAAGGAACTCTCCTAGAAACTCTTAAACATGGCTAGTTGTTATTTTTTAGCTTTGTTTTGTCATTATGCAGTAGCTAATTTACAACATCACTTATGGGAATGTCCCCGTATTTCTAAGTCTTTTCTGGTTATCACAGTTTCAGTGCAGTTAAAAAAAACATGTTTCTCCTCTCGTTGAACCATAAAATATGATATATAACCTGTGCATAGAAAGTTTACAGAAATAAAATCATACTAGGAAGGAGTCCTCTGCAGCACATTTGTTATTAACAGAAAGGTAGAGATTACATACCTAAACATGGGAGTATGCAAATGAAGAAATATTTGAATCGTTTTGTTACTGAAAAGTGCTGTATAAATAAACTTACCTTACCTTGTAAAAGCCTGCTGACAATATTTTGTTTTTGTAACAAATATACGTTCCATATCTTTCCTAGCATTTTCACATTTGAAAATGATACAGTGTGCACAGAGAAAAATAGATTGCATCGGCTGCTTCAGCTTCTTTAGGTGCAGCTGAAACACTAGTTATTGTATTTTACTTAATTTTAAGTGAATGGCACAATTGATCAAATGTGCCATTCACAACAGGCTGTTCATAGACACCCCTGTTGTGAACACAACATATCAAACCTCAAATGTGCAGATGTACCTTCGTACTTATAGGATGTCAGTAAACAGCAATTAGGTATGGCAAAAAAAATAAATAAAATCTCATGACCAGAAATCTGCCCTGGCTGTCCTCGGTAACTTTATCACAGCCACACACCCAAGTCTGATGACTATAGGGTTAATAAACGGAGCTCCCTGGCAAAAAAGGCAGATGTAAACAAAGCCAGCTAAAGCTTCTTTTTCTGCTGAAGTCAAGGCGTGACCCTTGAGATAGGTTTGGAGCTATCACGAGGGCGTCTCCCTGAATGAGTGGTCAGGAGAACAGAAAGGCCTTTGTCAGGATTGTGCAGAGAAACAAAAAAAAAAGAAAAACTGCTGAGCCAAGCAGACCCTCACCCCCTTTCCACTCCCACCTCCAGCTTTTTTTCTCTCTCTTTTTCTCTAACAAGACACACATACACACACTTGCCTGCATTTACCATTAAGCTCAGACCTTCCCTCCAGCTGGCAGGAGCACAGGGGCTGTTCTGTAGTTAAAAACCCATGGCTGTATAAGAATGTCAGTGTTTCACTCAAGGATGCGTTTAAGGTGCAGCAAAGTTTATATTTATATATAAAGAATCAAGAATCTTTGTGTCACTTTGTCTTACTATTGTGAAATTATTTTGAGACAGACACCGGGTCAGGGTGCACACAGCCAGGCTGGTGATAGTTGTTTTTTAACATGCAGACACAAGACAGCTGATTGCACTGATCAACACGCTTAAAGCATGTAAATAGTCTTTTGGGTCTGATAAGATTCGTATCCGAGTCCAAAAAATCTGATATCAGTCCCTTTACGCACGATAGGCTGTTGCATGAATTGATCACTAAACATTGCCTCAATGATACATTCATACCCACTGTAAATTCTGTGCAGTACTCTTAAGCATTAATTTACAGAACTGTACAATCAAATATTGCAGTGTGCAAATAAGCATTACCACTAGTCTGTTTGTGAAATGTAACAAACCACAAACTTCTCAGCAGAGAAAGATAGCCCTTACAATGTTTGGAAAGAAGCTGTTTTTGAGTCTATTAGTTTTTGATTTAATGTTTCTGAAGCGTTTACCTGACGGAAATGAGTCAAACAGTGCATTGCTTGGGTGGTTGAGATCTGTGGCAATGTGTCTGTCCCTTTTCTGGACTCAGACAGCATAAACCATGTCAAGTTCCTGTAGACTGCATCCAACAATCCCCTGTACTGTCCCCCTCACCTGCGCTAAATCCTTCCTTTCCTGCACTGTATAGCTCCCCTACAACACAGTTAGAGAGATAAAATGCTTTCAATGGTAGCTCTGTAAAAGTTTTTTTAGCAGCTTAGTGGAAAGTCCAGTCTGATTCAGCTTCCTGAGGAAGAAGAACCGTTGTTGGGCCTTCTTCATCAGGTAGGAGGTTGGAGGAGATGTGAATGCCCATGTATGCAGAGAGGAGTTTGTTCAGACTTCCTGGGCCTCCTGTAGTCCCCTATGCCCCCCTTCGTCTTGCTGATGATGAGCATGAAGTTGTTCCTGGAGCACCACTCTGTAAGATTGCAGACCTCCTCTCTGTAGTTGGTCTCATCATTGGAAATGAGAACCACTACAGTGGAGTTGTCCGTAAACTTCACAACTGTTTGTGGGGTGGATAGCAGAGCAGTCATGGGTGACGATCCTCACAATCCTCACTACCTGGGACTTGTTGGTGAGGAAGTC
This sequence comes from Fundulus diaphanus, assembly GCA_037039145.1. Lineage (NCBI taxonomy): Eukaryota > Metazoa > Chordata > Actinopteri > Cyprinodontiformes > Fundulidae > Fundulus > Fundulus diaphanus. The sequence continues at coordinate 27,227,064 of CM073142.1, read as the reverse complement.
ACTGATCCAGGAACAGAGCAGTGGAGAAAACTCCAAGCTGTGGAGCTTCAGAGCCAGCATGTCTGAGACCGTGGTGTTGATGGCTGACCTGAAGTCCACAAATAGCATTCTAACATAGGTGTTGGGATGCTGGGAACTAGTCAGAGCCGAGTGAAGTGCCAGCAAGACAGCATCCTCTGTAGAGGGATTGTCCCTGTCGGCGAACTGCAGTCTTGTCCAGGCCAGCAGGGATGGTGTCTGATATATTTCAGGAGGATTGTAATGAAGAGGTCTTCATTACTGGGACTGTTTTTAGAAAAAGTAACTGGTATCGCACTTTAAGAAGACTTTTGCACTAAACTCGCACCTTAATTGGCACTTTGTTTAGCACAGCACTTTAAGCATGACTTTGCACAGAAATAACCATTTGCACACAAGAAGTTTTAACTATTTATTGAATATTTATTGGATATTTTAATAATTAGCATGTAGCCTTTTGTTTCAGGCTCTGCACAGCTGCTCCTCATTAGGAAATGGGGTGGAGGTCTGTGAAAAGAATAATTGTTATTTGGAGCTAAGGTCTACTGTCTGGAAACTTAAGCAAATGGTGGTGAAGAATCTGTGAGAAGTGTGAGAATAAACAAAGTGTTACGATTTGGTGACTTACCTGTTTTCTGTGTCTTCTCCAGGGTGTTTGGACAAATGTTTCCCCGGGGGTCCAGACACCATTTATAGGTTCCGGGAGAGACCATGGAAAAAGCAGGGGGGGGACTTTTGCACATTTTTTTAAGGGGTTTTTAGGTGTGGGTTTAAAAGATAAAATATTTATAAAAATAGGTGGGAATGTGTATGTGTATTTGTATTATGTAGATATTGTAATTTATAGGTAAAATCAGCAGTACATTGTCTAGTGCAGAATGGTTTGGCCGTAATCAGCTGAGTGTATTTAAGGCAGTGATTGTGTCTGTGAACCAGGGGTCCGTTCTTCGTACGTTGCTTAAAACATCCAAGATCAAATGAGACATCCGAGATTACTTCATCCGGCTAATCATGATCCGGCTAATTGGGTTCTTCGAACACACCTGTTGTTTATGATTAGTATCACTGGATTGAGTTATCTGAGAAACCTGCGCGTTCATGCATTTGTTTAAAAGGGGAAATGTATCGATAGTAGAAACAATGATCAGCAACACTGCTATTGGCTGTTCAGCATGGCCAAAGAACGCCCACAGTTTTTCTCCCAATCAGAACACGATTGGGAGAAAAAAAAAAAAAAAAAAAAAAAAAGAACACGAGCTTTTAATGGAAGGTTATGCCGAATTTGAGTCATTAATTAAAACGACAGGGAACACCTCAAAGTCTGCTAAAGCCAGGAGAGAGGGCTGGCAAAAAGCAGCAGACAAATTACATGCATAAGTGCTGTCCATGTTAGATGTTTCTATCACTTTCTACAGTATGTATTTTTGCATTTTAATAATTTCATATTTACTTTGTTATTTTATGTCAGAGCCTCCACGGGAGCCAGTAGAACATGGGGAAAAAAGTGAAGTACAAGAATATTCAACAAAATGGTAGCCTTTAATTATTATACTGTATTTTAAAAAGCAACTTCTTCCTCTTTTTTAAAAGCCACTGTTAAATGATGTATTTGTCTGTTTATAAAAGCCTATAAGAAGGCTGAAAAAAACGGGTTCTTTTTACTTTTGTTGCATGAGGCATGTTTCACCCTTTTTTCCCCAAAATGACACAGGGTGCCATCTGTTCGTTATATAAACGGCATCTTCAACAAAAAAATTGTATTTTGTCCGGAAAAAAACACAAATTAAGAGGAGAAATTGTACTCCACAACTTTAAAAAGAAAAGAATTGCACTAGAGATCGAGTTGCTTGAAAAGGACCTTCAGAGTAAGTTCTAATACACCATTTGACAGTAGTATTGCTGACTTTACATAACTCTCTTATTGCAGGCAAAATATGACTTGCTGGCTTTTCTTTATAAAGAATTGTTTAAATAAAAAGACAGGAACTAAGCATTATTTGTTTCGTCTTTTATTAAACATTAAAAAATGGTGTTCCACAATTCTGTCCCATCCTCTGCCACTAGGTGGTCCAATTGCACTGGCTAGATATCCCTATCTCCTCCATTTATACAGCTGCGATCTTATCCTGTTTACATGAAATAAGCCTGCTCGCGAGCAGGTTTACGTTTGCGCACATGTTGCTATGACAGCAAGTCCGGAATGAGTTTCGAAGAACCAAACGATCCAAGATCATGCCAAATCGTCAACAATCAAATCCAGCTAACTGAGTTAGCGACGTACGGAGAACGGATCCCAGGTTGGTTGGTTGTTGGTTGGTGGTCAGAGTGAATGCTGCTACCAACAAATAAATTACTTAGGGCTGGGCAAGTTAACGCGTTAATTTCGCGTTAATTCATTAGACTATTAACGCCGATATTTACTTTATCGCGCATTAACGCATGTTGCTCACATGCTTTTATTTTGTGAAGGTCTGTTGCTGCGGTGTAGGGGTTTGAATCAGAACAGTAGGTGGCGATAATGCACCAATAACCTCGCTGTCAGCCCAGCATCGGATTCAAACAGGAAGAAAGGTGCTGGCTGGAAAAAACAAAGCTGACATGCGGAAAAAAACAAAGCTGACATGGGGAAGGCGGTGTTTCCCGCAGGAATTTGCTTAGGCGAGGCGGTGAGTTGGCGGCTGGAACAAGTTTTGTGCGGATGACATGCATCGACGCCGTCGGTGAAGTCGCTTCTCGCTTCAAAGTATCCATGTATTTTTGCCTGTTTTTTCCCTGCCATTCACTATATGCACGCGAGAAAGCAACAACAAAAAAACGCGTGTTAACATCAAATAAACATGCAAGCATATCGAGTTAGCAAGCATTTCAGTTTAAAGTTCTTCCAGCAACGAATATGACAGAAACAAGTTAGTTGTAACCACTGCCAAGTTGAACTTTCTTATCACCGGAGCACCTTGAGCTTAACATATCACTTAAATGCCAAAAACACTGTAGACATCACCAAACAATTCAATGACTCAGAGAAGCTAACCAATGTAATGGCGAAGTGGATAGCTACTGTAGACCTTTTTTTGTGCTTCACACTTTGGTATTGAACATAAAATGGTTATGCTGCTCCCTGCTGTTATCTCAGAAATTGCATGTTTTTGGTAGATTTTTTCCCCATAAAGAGAATTTCCTGTCAGTGGTAATAAGATTTAATTTATTATTATTGCTATTTTTTGTTTTACATGTTTAAGTTGAGCTTTACACTAAATATGTGTTACTGATAAGTGCTACAAATGTTACAACACTTTTGTTCATATGGCAGCAGAACATTAAAATAAAAGTGCTCTTTACACTACTTTTGAATTCATTCTTGGAGTTTGCGCATACAATGCGATTAATCATGATTAATCAGGCAAATTATGCGATTAATCGCGATTAAAGATTTTAATCGTTTCCCAGCCCTAGTATTACTGCTTCCACATGCTGCCGCTTCGTCATCATTCCTGCTGAAACTCCAGCCTCAAAAGGCCACGAACCGACAAGGATTCTCTCAAAGCACTTCATAATGACAAGGGTGTAAAAACACTTTAAACATACCCTTTTTTAAATAAAAACGTAAATAAAAATAGCAAAATATTCTGTATTCAAAATGAATACTACTTTTGCATTATTTTTGTATCTTTGAGCAATACTTGTCTCAAATAAACTTGAATCACAATTATTTTCAATCAAAATATAAGAGAGAAAGGAGTAAATGACGTGATTTGTGGTAGTGAAGAACCTAAGTGCAGAGTGTTAGAGTTTTTAATGACAAAAATAAAATAAAATAAAAACTTACAAGTTGGTCTTGCACAACAGTTCAAGAGGCACAGGAAATGAAAGGGCATGGAAACGGCAGTCAATGGAAAATACAGCAATGAGAAATGCCAACCAGTGAGCTTAAATGCAGAGGCAAGGGTGGAGAAATGACAAGAAGACCATAAGAGTAGTCAGAGAGGTAGAGCTGTTGTGGCAGAAGGAAAGCAGGGAAGCTGAGGGAGAGACACTGATTAACACCAATAGAGCTGAGGTGAAACACTGATAATCCTTCTACCAAGGGAAAAAGATAACCAGAGATCTAAAAGAAATAAAATTCAAATGTACAAAGAACGGCGCACAGGAGTAATCTAAGACACAGAACACAAAAACATGAACTGCTGTGGCAACACTAAACTAATTATAAATAAAAAACACAAAGAAATACTTAAAACACATAAAAGACAATTGTGAAAGTAACTTTGTGTAATGATCTCGGCTCTGACTACCTGATCTGCACGCCTGCTCCTGCAAGACCCACCCCGCAATTTACTCTCATCAGCTCCACCTGTTCTTTCAGCTATATAGATAGCCTTGGGACCTAATGCCAGTGCCAGAGTATCTTGAGCCCTTATGGTAAGAGTATTCCAGCGTTAACCTGACTAATTTGCCCGTATCCGACCTGTCTGTTATCTGTTCCCGACCCTGCCTGTCCCTATTTCTGCCTCTGCCTGTCTTCCTGAGAAATCGACCTGATCTGTCTCCCGACTCCGAGCCCCGCCTGACCCTTTTGTACTGATCAATTGGATGGACTACCTGTGAACCGGACCCCCGATCTGTCTCCCGGCTCCGAGCCTCGCCTGACCCTTTTGGACTGATCTATTGGATGGACTACCTGTGAACCGGACCCCGCTCCTCTTGTGAGTACTGCACCAGACTAACCCTGTAACGCCTGAGCCCTTACCGCTGCACAGATTTGGACCGGACCCCGACCTCTCTTAAGGATAACCCCCAAGGATTGCTCTCTGGGTTCTGACCTCGGACCGTTTCCCGGATCACGCCCCTGAAAGCCCCAGGACCACGTCGCTTCAGCCGGACGTTTCCCCCCTCGGCTCTGCGGACGGCACCTCTCCGACCCTAAGTCTTGCAGGTTAGTGCCCCTCGTTACTTCGGCACATTTGGACTCTCAGTTTGCCCCAAATTCGCTAACCTGCTGTCCTCACAACCAGGAGTTCCGGGTCTGACGTTGCCTGCTGAACCACCAGAGCCGCTCCCTCCCGCTCTCTAAATAAATCAGTCTTCGAACGCCACTGAGCTGTCTCGTTGTCTTCTGGGTCCTCCTTTCTGAGCATCACACTTTGAGCCTAACTGTACCTGTGAGGTCCAGACTCCAGCAACACTTGAAATGGCAACGTCATTAAAGGGCCTATTTTTTCAGATCTTAACTTCATCTTTAGCACCTAATATTAACAGCAACAGCAACTGCTGTTTTTTTTTAATTAAAGATAATCTCTAATTTGCAAAAAAATATTTTCGGCTGTGAGAGGTCTGGGACTTTGTTCAGCCTTCCTAATTGCTGGAAGTAGTGACACTATGCTCTACGGTGATGTCATGAAACGGGCGGCACCCTCATGGAGAAGGTAGACAACTAATATTTCATAACAAACAAATACTCTGTGGTGCCAAAGTCAATATTTCATCATATATATGTCTATAGTTTACTTTGGAAGGCTTAAAAAAAGCACGGTATAGAACCGTTAATGAAGCAATGCATTTCAGATTTTGGTTTCTCAGTATTTGAAATGTTGCTGGAGTCTTCATCGCTACAGATCTTTTTCCCTCTCAGTGCACTTTGGAAGTAGGCGGAGTTATGCCAGAAAGTTTTGTATCACTTATCTGTACTTTCTGTACAATTTGTACTTTACAAATGAGCTCATTTGACAAGTGCGTAATTCCCTCCAAGATGCCCCCTGTTGTGTTTGTGCTCATGTCCACCTTGAGTGTATGAGAGTCTGTAAAATTATGGATGCTCCAGTAGACCTAATTAAAATTAATTAATTAGTTCTGCAGGACCTTCTAACAATCCATCAATTTAAATCAGAGGTGTTGAAGCAGGCAAAAAAACTCAATCTTTGTTCTTCATAGGCAGAGGTTGATGATGACTGAACTAACCTGATAGCTGAGGCGAAATCATTTGCCTTATAGTTTTCAGATCTCGCTCCACACCAGTAAATTACAGAAAATTTGTGATGAACATCTGAGGCTCACATTAATCACTGTTGTGCAAGAGCAAAATCAACCACGTGTTTTTAGTGCATGAGCTGTAAAGACAAAGGAAATGCCCCAGAGGTGACAGCTGTGAGTGCTTCTGTAACAGAATAATTTCAACTCATATAAACTCACCCCAAAAAGGACCAACCCTGGAGAGGTTTTCAGTCAATGTTCATTTTTCTGAGAACATGACTGCACAGTTTTTCCTGAGGCCATGTGTCTGGGAACCCAACCCCTCACAGATAAACTCCTGCCTTGCAGCCTGTGTCTACACAAAGCAGCTGCCTGGGGGTGATTGCACTAGAAGACTTAGTCACAGAAAAGTGAGTCGCAGTTTATATAGAGTTGCACCCACCCCCTAAAGGGTATAGTGCATGTAAAAAACACATAGTGTTTAGCTCCAGTAAAGCCTCCAGGTCTCAAGAAAAGCTCCCTTTTTCCATCCTGATTTAATATTTTAGGGACTTTTAGAGTTAAGTCAACGGTGTCAAGTCACAGAGGAGTCTTTATTCATTTTTGGTGGGGGGAGATTGTTTCTAAATGTGGCGCAGAACCTTGTGAAGGAATTTGCGCATGACTGATTAAATGAGTTTTTAGAAATTTCAATGTAGCTTTGTTTATTAGTTTAACAGCTTGATCCTAAATGACCTATCCTAAAAGCTTCTGTTTGGATTTAGCATGACTCGCCTGACCTTCAGACATTTGTTTGAAATACCTGAACCTCATTGGGGAGGGATAAAGCATTAAAGTTGCATCAGGAACTTTGCTGCCAGGAGTGTTGTTGTCTAAAACCTTAAAAAGCTTTGTCTGAATTTATTTTTTCCTAGTTAAAAAAAATGCTTTTTACGCAATGTATTATGAGTTAAAATATGTAATTTGATAATAACAATTGCGTAACTGATTGCACAATTGAGCGAGTCCAGGTTTTTTTTAATAGTAGGAATAAACAGTGAACTGGGGACAACCTGGAAGGACTTTTTTCTGCCAATGGCAGGAGCGGTTGTTAAGCAGCTCCTCCAGCATGTGCACAACAGGTTATGCTATTATATGCATGTGACTGTTGACCATTCAATTACTAATAAAATATAATTTACTCGAGACGTAGCAATTTATGTCAAAGAAAACAAAGAAAGGTCCCTCGATGAAGCCTTGATTCCTCCGAAGGATTGTGCACGAGCCTGAGGCATGTGTTGAATTCAATTCAATTCAATTTTATTTATATAGCGGCAATTCACAACACATGTTATCTCAAGGCACTTTACAAAGTCAAATTCAATCAAATAATATAGATTGGTCGAAAAGTTTCCTATCTAAGGAAATCCAGTAGATTGCATCAAGTCTTGACAAACAGCATTCACTCCTCCTGAAAAACTGTAGAGCCACAGTGGACAGTGGCTGTACGGTTTGCAGCAATCCCTCATACTGAGCGTGCGTGAAGCGACAGTGGAGAGGAAAACTCCCCTTTAACAGTGAGAAAAATCCCCAGCAGAACCAGGCTCAGAGTGAACGGTCATCTGCCTCGACCGACTGGAGGTTAGAGAAGACAGAGCAGAGACACAAAAAAGCACAGAAGCACACATTGATCCAGAAATTCTTTTTATGTTATACGGTAATAGCAGACGATCTGTATCCCCTGGATGATGTCACAGCTAACAGAACGTCTGACTAGGTGTAGTTACTATGAAGAAAAAAATGACATAGAACAAAAAGTTAAAAGTTGAAATAACAACAAACAATGCAAAAATTGGAGAACAGTAGGAGAACTCAGAAGAGTGAGAGAAATAGACCCTGATGTCCTCCAGCAGCCTAAGCCTATAGCAGCATAACTACAGAGATAGCTCAGGATAACCTACGCCACTCTAACTATACGCTTTGTCAAAAAGAAACGTTTAAAGCCATCTTAAAAGTAGACAGGGTGTCTGCCTCCCATTCTACTTTTAGAGAATCTAGGAACCACCAGCAGACCTGCAGTCTGAGAGCGAAGTGGTCTGTTAGAAACATATGGGGTAATCATATCTCTGATATATGATGGAGCTTGATTATTAAGGGCTTTATACGTGAGAAGCAGAATTTTAAATTCTATTCTTGATTTAACAGGGAGCCAATGAATGGAAGCTAAGGAGAAATATGATCCCTCTTGTTGATTTTCATCAGAACTCTTGCAGCAGCATTGTGGATCAGCTGATCCAAAATGCTGGATAGTCTCGTGCATGTTGACAGGGAGGAGACCAGGAGGGAGAAAAGGAGGGTTTATCATGGGGGAAAACACGTGGGGGTGGACTTATAGTTTAAACTAAACTGTTTTCCTCACTCATAGTTGGGAATTGTGCTGGATCAGGGATACTTCCTTTGAAGTAGTTGAAATGTAAATAATCGCTACTGGTCTGGCTAGATTAAAACATCTGATGACTTCAGTGTTTCAGTGGATGATTGTGTGAAGAAATTGACGAGCTAAACCTTTCCCAACTGAGGGATGGGACCAAGCCTGTCACTTCAGGAAGCTTAGATACTTATCCACGTTCAACTACTGATATGTTTTCTTATTACGTTTAATGAAGAAATGATTGTGAGGACTTGGGATGCTACCCAGCTGTTCTGGTTTTCACAGACACGAGTAAATATTCACTTCAGTGCTGATCTTTCAATGCCAGCTTCCAGGGCAGAGCAGATTTGAACCTTTTGGGATGAGGATCCATTTAAGAATGATGCAGATGATTCTCTAAATCTTGTTTAAAGTTTTGCTTTAATAATTGGCTTTGCATTTCTGGATATTTCTGGATATCAGCTGCAAATGCTCTCAGACTTAAAAGACCACAGGATTTGCAAAAGGACAGCTTTCATGTAACAACATCACCGAACAGTCCGCCTCCAGATATTAGACGGGCGTGATCAAAATTACAGACCCCTTTGTTTATGTTACTCTTTAAGATTGGAAGTGTTTTTAGTCCACATGTGATGATTTTATCTTTATTCAAATCTTTTTTTAATATGTGGGTTTACGGTGGAGCCGTTGATAGCACTGTTGGATTGCAGTCTGAAGGTCCATGGTTCAAATCGCCGGCCTGACCTCTTTCTGCATCTTCTCCCTGTTCATGTTGGTTCTCTCCAGGTACTCCAGCTTCTTCCCACAGTCCAAAAACATGACTGTTTGGTTAATTGGTCTCTCTAAACTGCCCTCAGGTATGAGTGTGTGCTTGCATTGTTGTTTTTCATGTGCGTCTTTGCTGGCGACCTGTCCAGTGTGTATGCTGCCTGTCAACCTGTGACTGCTGGAGAAAGGCACCAGACCAATGCTACCCTCTTAAGCTTAGATATCTACTGTGTTTTTACTCTACTCTGGTTGCTCATTCTTTCTGTCTTTTTATATTTTCAGTTTTATGTTTGGCTTTGTTCTTGGTTTCTTACTTTGTTTCTGCAGAGCAATTTGCAGGTGGGTCATGAATAAATTTATTATTAACACCAGCCTTATCAGTTTGTCTTTAACAGAGTTGCTTATACTCATTTATGATCACCCAGTTATTGTGGCTTAGTGGCAGGTTGGGGGTCGGGTTTCCAGCTCTGCAACATAACAAAAGTGTATTTTGGCAAAACACGAAATCCTTCAATGCTGCTGGAATAGTTAACGGTGAATAAGGGAGGGAAAGAAACGCTGCATACTGTATATAGAGTGCAATTACAAAATAGAAACTGCTGTAGGAGGAAATTTTAAAAAAAGCCTTTTAATAACAGTGCTCCTAGGATATGAAATGTGCTATTTTAAGCTTTGAGACGTTTTGCTCTGCTTCTGCAGACAGAATAGTTGTATAAGCTGTGGTGCATTTTAAATTTTTCATAAAACTTTTCAAAACAGCATGATTTTACAAAACTGAATACAGCATCCCTTCCAATTCCCACTGTGCCAAAAATACAGTGTTGCTTTATCTACTCCTTGTATTTGTATTTGTGGTCTGCGTAATTGCATGTGTTTTCCTTTTTTGTCTTTAAGTTAGCGGCTATTTCTAGTTTAGCCTAAAAAGGCAATCTATATTTTAGTGCTTAATTGGAAAACACATGTATTTTCTCCACAGCTAATATTATGTTAAAGCTGAATTTGAAGCTCTGTAAAGAATATCAATATTATTATCCAGTGAAAAGTAGTCCTTTTTTGTGAGATGTAACTAATTATTTTATTTTGTGTTTCAAGTTCAACACTAAATAATCAGTCAGGTAAACAGAGTATCATTGAAATTGTTTTGGGCCATTTTACTCTTGGTAGGGAGTTTTGTTCTTTCATTACTCTGAACGCTTCTGATCAAATTAGCTGTTAACCCTCACGCTTTTTCACAGCTGAGCATCATGAAATAAAGACTAATATAACAGCACAAAAACCCCGCTAAGACAAAGAGGACTGTATTGAATAGGAGAAAAAAGAAAAGGTGGGGGTTTTGTTTAGTAATTAAAGGGTTTTTGCAAAGAAAGTTTCTCAGGATTTGGATTTGTCTCAAATGAAATGAAGCAGAGAACATGTCGATAGTTCATAAAGTTTTAATAGAAATCAAAACAGCAATGTACCCATTTAACAACAAAACAAAATTAAGAGAAACTGTAAGATTTGGTGAGCCAAGCTCTTATGTACAGCATATTGCACTAGAAAAAGAACAAACGTCCCCCCTGCCCTCCTCCTCTAAATCCCTCAGTCGCTCCAGTGTCCTGCGCGGTTCAAAATCTGCACAGGAGACGCAGAGCAGTCCCAAAGATAACACAGCCAATGCTTTCATCAAAAGAAACTGCTACATCTGGACTGGGTCTCACTTCATTAGGACACACGAGTGTGAAATCCTTGAGACCACTCTGAACGCGAAGAAAGCGAAAGGTTGAAGACGATACGGCGGCGTGCGCGCTGAGCTCCGGAGAAGAGTCCCCCGTTCAGTTCATGTAGTAAAAGAGATATTGTGATTCTCACTCAATTAAGTTACATTCAGATCTTTTAGGATATAGATTTCATCTCCAGGAATGTTGGACATGCATTTTTACTCCATTTACATATATTAAAAAGCCCTTTAACTGAGTGACACAGCAGACTTTGCAATATCCAAAAATCAAGAATGTCATATGTTGAAAATTGTAACCATAGAAAACCGAAAACGTCGCGTTGCAGTTCTTTCTTCTTACAAAAAAAAAAGAAAAAAAAAAAAAAACAGCGTGTAAAAATTTCTTGTATAAAGATAGAAACCGGTGTGTCAAATTCAGGTTAAATGTATAGAAAAACCACAAATCACATCACTTGACAGTCTTTCTCGGCTTCTCCAAAACAGATCGATATTGATATCAAAGACACCGACGGACCGAACAGAAACGTCTCCCTCGAGCCGAGGTCGAAACGTCAGAAAACGATGGCAGGCTCAGGTCGAGTGGCTGTTCAACCCGTCTGAAACAGAAACAATACTGGGCACCACGGTGGCTCGTCCCCCCCCCCCCCCCTTCCCCCCTTCAAAGCCTCACTAGAGTGCAGTTCATAAAGCACGAAATAACCCGGATGAGCCGGGCGGATCCAGCTTATCACAGAGAAAAGGGTTCCAGCAGTCTAGAGGGAAAGTTCAGCGCAGAAGTAGAAAGAGAGGGGCGCAAATACAGTATACAGATAAAAAAGAAAAAGAAAGAACTCTTTTTACAGTGCATGTTGCAAAAACAGTCGCTTCTGGTTTTGAGAGGGCCCCGCGTGGTGAGAAAAGGTCGCCGTTCGTGCCGAGAGGTGTCAAAGGTTGAGCCTGTGCCTCGCGAGCTGATGGGAGATTTGTGAAACGGAGAGAGCCGGGACCGGTGAACCCGGACGTAAAACTATGCCGAGTGCTGATGAGGATGATGTCGGGGGCAGGTCTTTTTACTCACAAGGCACACGTTTTTGTTTTTTGTACGTTTTGATTGTCTTTTCATTTCGCACGATTTGCGACAACTCGCGGCGTTTTGCGCGTGAGTAAGAGTAAGAGAGAGGGAGAGAGAGAGAGAGAGAGAGCACGAGGCACATGGCTTTAGTCCAACCTACTCACACGCAGGCTCTGAAAAGTGAAACGCTCCCTGACGGCGAGGAGGAAAAAAAAGGACTGTACAAGCCGAGACGGCGTCTAAACAGTAGCACTGAGCAGGTACGCACAAAATAAATTAGAATAAATTACTTCAAATGAACCACAAATGAAACTTATCTTCGAGAGGACCAGGGAGTAGTTAAGAGAGCGCATCTGTGGCGCCGTGGACTGCAGATGACAGTGTGTATCAAAACCATCTTAACTGGCTCAGCGTTCAGTGTTTGCAGGAAACAAACTCAGCTACTCTCATAGCAAACAAAAACAAAAAAAAACTAACTTGACAGCATGTGACACACTTCATGATCATCTTTTCTTTACCAAATCCAGCTGAATGAGTGAGATTTCTATGATAGCATGGCTGCTAACTACTCCCCGAAGAAACGAAAGTAGCAAAAAAAAAAAAAACAAAAAAAAAAAAAACAATCAGTGTCTTCAAATGTTTATATAACGACTCTATAACCAATATAATAGCAAAAGAAGCAATCTTTAACATAATATCCCAGAATTTACATTGACAAATAGTGGCTGTGTTGGTGTGAGTTGTTGCACAAGTCTCGCAGAAACCATCGTTTCTACGACATTTTGACACTGTACAGAAGGAAAGCTGGCATTTTGAGACATCTCGCGTTTGAAACAGTGCGGGGGAGCCTTACAGCTGGAGTGAAACAAAACCCCACCCCGCCTTTGATTGCCGATGCATCTGTTCCACTGGCTTGCAAAGGGCAAAACTTGCGATTGTCGATTCAGCCAGGTGAGCGACTGAACTTGTTCTCAGACCCCTGATCGTAATCCCAGACAGAGTGAGGCTTCTGCGCCTGTGTTTGTTTGTGCTTGTTTGGCGTCAGGATTTACAGGACCCCCCCCCCCCCCCCCCACCACCCCCGTGAGCTATTACTGCATCAGATCTTTAAACGATGTGCCCTGAATCTCTTTGGAACGTGCAATTCAAGTAGGTTCCTTTTAGCAGAGCCTGAATCTGCACGGCGGACCGTAGATGACATCTGCAGGTGAGTGACACCGGCAGGCTGATTTGAGCGTGCATCTGACCAGAGCTACAGTTTTTAAGTTGCCAATGTGTGGAGAGGTGAACGGTAAGCAGAGGGCGTTCTTTTGTCTTTAGGAGGATAACTCAGAAATGTGCCTGGAGTCTTTCTTGAGAGTTTCGCGTTAGTAACTTCAGCACAGACTTGTCCACAGTCTTGTCACCCGAAAGCGACTTAAACGTTAATCTTTATCTCTCTCTCTCTCTCTCTCTTGCATGATTTTTTTTTTTTTTTTGATGCAAAATGGCATTTCACTGCGGCAGGAGAGAGTAAGGCATTCCCTGGACAGATGGAGGTCCATCAGGAGTCGACGCACCAGATAAAAAGAGCAGTTTGCTGTAGAAAATAGGTCATCTTACAAATATTTCCAAAATATCTCTTCAAACAAAATGGCTTCTTCTCGGAGAGGTGAAACAAAAGAAATAAACAAACGAACAAAAAAGGAAAACAGTAATCAGTCTCCGTCCAGCGGCGACCAGTGTCTTCTTCATCTCATCTTCATATTCAGTTAGAAAACGAAATCCAAACCCGTCGTTCCATCTTACAGTGCCATCTCTTCAAACTTTGAGTCCTTGGTTCGAGTCAGAGAACGCGAGGCAAAGCGAAAGGCCAGCTGAAAGTCCCTTCATCGCTGCTGTCCTCTCAGGCGCGGCACGAGAGCCTGCCTCGGGAACAAAAAGCCAAAGAAGGCGATTGTAAGGCGCATCCACACAGGCAGGTTCTGTCTCTGGTGCCTCATGAACTGCAAGAGAAAAAGAAACAAAACCTCAATGAACCCGGTCAGAGGAGGAACTTCGGCACGCACAATCTGATTTTCCTTCCAGGTAAAACCTCGTGAGCTCGTCATAAAACCTTACGAGTTAAAACCATTAGATCACCCAGACTGGATGTGGCCACAACATTAGCTTGTATCTAGAAAACATCACCCACATCCACACTAACCTTCGCTTTCTTTAGAGGGAAAGTCCAGATTTTTTTTGTTTTGGTTTTTGAAGAGATGTTCTGTAAAGTTGACCTCAGTGATACTTAACTAACCTGTAGTAGAAAAACTTCATAGAGCAGTTTGGGGAAACGTGAATAAATCCTCTGAGCCAGCCAGTCAAGATTTAGCTAATTTTAGCCACTAAAAGTAACTTAAAATGTTTATTTTTCTCCAGTACAATCCTATATTTGCAAGTGAACTGGCCTAACACCAAGTCTGCTTGGTGTTGCAAAAATCAGACAGTTTACGCCACTCTTGGTGGATTTCCAGCTTACTGACGTGTCGCGGCTGAACGAGGCGGACTGATATCGCCGACATCCCCAAACACAGAGACTTCGGTGCAGCGACAGTGGTGCCGTTCGGCTACAACAAACGCCGCCCGTCAGCTTTTTTTTTTTTTTTAGGAACGCGCACACAGTTTAAAAAGCGTTCTATCATACGGGATACAGAAGTTTTCGGCTTGAGTTGCTCTAGATAGCTGAAATCAGCTAAATCTGCTCCTGGTTATTTGTTTTTCCTGAAAGCTCACTGTGATTTCACGCGGTGCAAACCACTGACAAGGGCCCTATTACTCATAATAAGGTCAAAGGATCTAAAAGGTAAATCAGTTCAATTGTTTTCACACAAACCAAAACTGACTCTGCTGCCTCCTGTGACGCTCCTCTTTCCAAGCACCAACGTTTTCAGAAGAAATGATGTGCCCTCGTCTGTCGTGTTCAAGTGCATCCGGGAATCTCCCGCCTCCCCCTCAGCCACTGTGGGAGTGGAGCTGCCACCCGCAGACATTGCAGCTTGTTGCATAAGCACACCAAGGGCTCCCTGCATCAGGGTCCCTACCAGCCGAGGCATCAGACTCCGCCACAGGCTATTTGATGCGGAACCAGCAGACTGAACTGCATTTAAGGAGCACCACTAAACGTAACCCTAATTGTCCCTAATCGCCCTTAATTCTACACCGCTCAGCTTATTTAAACAGTACCCTAGTGTTTCTGGTGAAGCTCATCTTTTAGCACTTTTTTTTTCTTTTCTTTTTTTATAGGTAACAGAGAACACTCTGCAATTTGTTGGCCTTTTTTTTTCTCCATCTATTCCCCAAACCCTTAAGACAACGTGCATGTTTGGCCTTCTTGGTTAATGTCAGGGTGGGAGGTTTTGCCTCAAAGGTGAATATAACCACAAGTGAAACTTGATTCATCCAGGCAAAAAAAAAAAAAAAACAAAAAAAAAAAACAACAACAAACAAACCACACATTAGCCCACAAGGGCAAGTTCTGCTGGAAATGCAGGCGGCTCTGTCTAACTAAAGCAACACAAGAGAAGTGATTGGATAGAATAATGGGCCGTCTGTGATTATTCTCCCAGGTGGAATATTCCTCCAAAGGGTAGAAACCGATCCCAGCTCAGACGCCAGACAAATCAGGCGAATGAAAGAAAGTCGTCTCTTATCTCTGCCAGAGAGTCCCGCATGCAAACCAAAACACATAGGCGCACAGGCTGAGGCAGGCAGCGGGACAAGTGAGGTATTGTGGGTAGCCATCATGTTACTGGCTGTGTCTATAAGTGTGTGAGTCAGACTCTATTTTTAGAAGCGCGCATAAACAGCCGGCAAAGTCTACCCAGACACAGGCGTGCTGCGCGCTGATGTTTGTGACGGTGGTATCGATCTCACCTGCTCTTCCTCTGCCACGTCATTCTTCGAACTCTCTACTCTTCTACCGCTGTTGGTTTTTTTTTTTGTTTTTTTTTGGTCTTTCTGGTCTTTCAACAGTTGTTGCCGCCTCCACGAAACTACGCATTTAACCGCTCTTCTGAAACCGCGCTTTGCTGTTAAAGCAGTGGCAGAGCCGTCAGGGCGGCTGATAAGAATCTTTAGCTGCTCCTGACAACCCGGTCTTTAGGAACACGGCTACCAAAACTCGCAGGCAGGACAATAAACAGCTTGTTTGACGACTTATCTTAAACTTAGCCGCTTAAATAGGTGTTTGAATCAAATATTATTCACCGTTCTCAAAATTTGCCTCCACTGACGGGCTGTTTTAAGCACCAGCTGGTATGTTTATACACTGTAGGTTCACTCCCTTGTATCTTTGGGACATTTGAGGTTTATACAAAGCTCTACAGCTGGTTTATGGTGGATTCACCTCAATGCTCAGAAATTAGGCTTACCAGCTCAACGTGATCCTGGTGGAACTTGTCCCCAAGCTCTCGGAGCTTACGGCCAATTTGGACCTCGACGCTGTCGCCCACGGGCTCCACCTCGGGCCTCTGGGCCCTCCTATCGTCCTCCTCCTCTCTGTCCTCTTCTTCAGCGATCTGCCTTTCTCCCCGGTCCTCCATGGGCACAAACTGAGCAGGAAGATGTAAGGGCAATCCTGCGCTGCCTAAAAAAGAAAAGAGTGAACCAAGTTTCTTACAAACGGAGTTCTTTAAAGTTTTATTTTATTTTATTTTTTTATGTAAATGTCAGTGTAAAAATGTCTATAACGTTTACTCTTAGTCCCAGTTTCAGGGCAATGTAAGGTCCAACATGGCGGGTTAAAGGCCACTCGTTGTGACTCCTCCCACAACCGTTTACATCAAACCGCTTTTACTGTTTAGAACCATTTTCAGCTGCATGAGACGTATGCAGCAGCCCTGCCTCGTCCCACTTGACGCTGCACACTGCCGGTTCAGACGGCTGCTCCCACACTTTTACCTGGGGGAAACTAAAGCGGCCCATCCATCCAGCTCGGGTTTTAAAACCACAGGTGGCGAGCTACTACCGGCGAGCTACTACCGGCATGTCAAGCTCCAACCAATGAACCAGCTGACTTCAGCTCGCGACACTGCTACACTATTAAAGAGCAGGACATGGAAAAGGTTTTATATGCTGCTCAGTAAACCCTTGATAATGCCTATTAAATTGACTGGATGTTTGTTTTCTATTTTGATTAAGCCCCATGTCACATGTATCAAAATATATCAATATATAAATGTTACAGAGAGCATAAATACACCTGTAATAATGCGTCTGTTACATTAGTTTAGAACTAGTAGGAACAGAGGATGAAATTCTTTGATATTCTGTGGTGTAGTGAGGCAGTAACAGAGCTGATGCCGTCAGTATAAATAAGGACGGCTTAAGAATAAGTAGGCATCATTCTTAGCGCTGCACATCATCACAGCAAAGCTGAGCTCTGTGACTCCTTTAGCTGCAGCTTTAAGTGAGCGCCGTTCTCGCAGCACACTGGAGTGATGAACCTGTGAAAGGCTTAGACTAAAGAGAGTGAAGTCGCCTCCTGATAAAAAGTGTATGTTTACAGACGTTGGGTAGTAAATCACTAAGTCGTGACTAGAAACATCTGAACGTGAGCAGTCAGAGTGTAAATAAGGAGTCCACACGACCAAACAGGAAGATTGATCCCGGGTGTACAGCTAAAACACCTAAATCGATTACGCCAACAAGACACTCCGTGAACTGCCGGCTTTCATTGGGCTGTCACCGAGTTCACTCCCTCCCTCTGGCCCGCATAGCTGCAGTAATGCCACTATGAGGGGAAAAACAAATTTCTTGTTGTTATCGTGTGGAGAATGCCTTGCCATTCTGCCTCAAGCACGACAGCACACTTTGTTTGCAAAGGAGGGCTGGCGCTGAGCCAAGCGTATGACATTTATTACTGCTTAGTTCACAATGAGCGGCGAGGTCACAACAGGCGGCGTTTTTACGTCCTGATGATTATAAACCCAGAACAACAGGTAGCTCTCATGCGCCCATGCCGGGCCTACAAACAAGCAACATTCTGCTTCAGCGTTCATTTAATTTACTTAACGTGACGTCACACGGATTCGATTAGACGTGGGGGGAAGGCTATTCGATTTAGCCGTATCGGCATGGGTTTGTCACTTCATGTGTCTGTGAAACTCTTGTGGTCAATCTTTTATTAGAGTTCTAGGAAGCTTTTGTGTGAAAGCCCCCCCCCCCCCCCCCGAAAATTGTAACACAATTAATGTCTAAATTTAGTTAGGGGCTGTATAATTTTGATAAAACACACACAAAAAAAATGTTTTAAAGATCTCTTTCTTAGATCTTTCTTTCTTTGCTCTCATGCAGTCAATTGCGGTTATTTCACTAAAGGGATTCAGCGTCATTTCACTTGTTGGAAAAGTCCAGATTAAAAAGGTTAATCTTTTTAATCTGATCGAAACGAGAACATGCCAAGATCGAACAACCAATTTTAATAACTTGGATCTCTCCAGGAAGCTTCACGGGGGGAGAGGAACCTGACAGACAGGCGATGAAAACCTTTGCTGCATATTTTTCCTGATTAGGGTCAGAAAGTTCTCTCCGCTCCTCACCATTAATAGGTGCGCGAGGCTGCCGGTGTATGCTGCAGGGCAGCGCGTTGATGCCGTTGTTGCTGTGGCCCTGCGACGTGGCCACGGCGGCGGTGACGGCGGCCAGGGCCTGTCCGGCTGCGATCTGCGACGCTCGGTCTTCGCATTTGACGCCCCCGATGGGCAACACCCTGAGCTGTGAGATGGGCAGCGACATGTCCTCCTCCTCATCATCCATCCGACGCCTCAGCGGTAGACTCCCTGCAGAGGAAAAAGTACATGGTATGGAAAAGTTTAGAAAGGGGATGGTTTGAGGCATGAAATTG
Organism: Fundulus diaphanus; assembly: GCA_037039145.1. Taxonomy (NCBI): domain Eukaryota; kingdom Metazoa; phylum Chordata; class Actinopteri; order Cyprinodontiformes; family Fundulidae; genus Fundulus; species Fundulus diaphanus. The sequence continues at coordinate 27,208,265 of CM073142.1, read as the reverse complement.
GGTGTCAAAAACAAAATGCACAAGCGCGGCTAAGTGTTCGTGAGCGTATGCTCCGCAGGTAAGTGGGGAATTTTTTGGAAGGAAACAAAAAAAAAAATGCCAAACATAATCCTGTTATCAGTAAAGATTTTGCCCTGCAGCAGATGGAATGATCTCACCCGATCTGCGTAGCGTGGAAAGAAATCCTTGCTTGTCATAATGGCTGGTAAGAGGCTTACATGTATGCTGTGACAATGAAAACAATGAAGCAGAGGTGGATCATCTCCGAAGCCTGAAAAAACGAGCCAAAAACAGAGACAGTAGATGCGGAAGAAGCCAAGATAAAATTGAACAGGACCCAATCCTGGAAAACAGCCTGTGCAAAGGGGTGTGTGGGGGATTTAAAGATCTCCAAGCATATTTTGCCAATGCTTCGGGATAATGAGTCAAATTCAGACCGAGCGCCAGAAGAACTCACTGTAGGTTGCTTCTCCGGTGATCCACATCAGCATCCTTCTTCCTGAACCTTCCCGTCCCCGGACGGACGTCTGACATCTGCTCCACTGATCCACAGATGCGCGCACGGCGGCAATCAGAGTGTGCGTGAAACCAAGGCTCCAGACTATCGACCGCCAGCCCAGTGCGGTGCGTGCAGCGACCGTTTAAGGCCAGAGATAACCAGTTTCACTCGGCCTATTGAACACCGGAGCGTGCTCTCTCTCTCTTTCTCTCTCTTCCTTGTTGGCTGTCTGCCCAACTTGGAAACAAATGTTATATCATTCTGTCAAGTGAGCCAGTAATTTGTTTTTTTTTTCTTTTCTTTTTTTGTCCTGCAAGCGGAGACAAAACGAACAGGGCTGTGCAAATGCAAAAATTTAAAATAATAATAATAATAATATGGTAATTGCGTTGACCAAGGGAGGCAGCTGAAGTCACGTTTCTGTTTGTTAAAACTTTATTTGAGCGTGATGTCATATCTGTAGCGATAACTTAAAGGAATACTGCAAGTAGCCACCGGTGTTAATTCAAAATATAGCTTTGAAGCAGCACCCACTCATAAGTGACACCCACGTGTGATAAACCCCTCAGAGTCACGCTGATTTTTAAGGAGCACGCCTCATCTAGTCGGCCCTGTTCCAGTCAAGGCGGTCGCTCGGCGTGTTAACTTCTTCAGGCAAGTGGCAAATAAACAATTGAGCAGCAAGTTTCAACAGTATCAAACGTGCAAGCCCTGTCTTGAATTTCCACCGGCAGGCATCAGAGGACTGGCACCATTACCGTAGCGTCAGACAGATAAAAAAAACAACAACACACACACACACACTCTCTGCCCCGGGGCTGCAGGGGAGGCCTGGCAGCGAGCAGGCTGATAGTCAGAGGCTCGAAGCCCGGCACAAAGTGGCTCCCTCTGCTGCACCATCTGCGCTCTCCACCATGCAAAGCTGGGCTGCTCCATATCTCTACGAATCAAAGGCATGTAAAGCAGGCATGCCCTGTGGTTTTTCTATTTGTAGTATATATATATATATATATATATATATATATATATATATATATATATATATATATATATATATATATATATATATATATATATAGCGGCTTGCAACTTTAAAGCAATAAAATAAGCTCAACAAAAGTTTAATATTTGTAAGATAAAAAAATACATATATTGTATTAGAAGGGATCTAAAAAAACAACAACAGGGAATCACAATACTGTATGACATGTGCCAAGGTGTGTACGCGGTCAGGTTGTTTTGAATCGGAAGAGAGGAGGCTCTCTATGATGTGGCGATAGCATCCGCACCAGCAGCTCCGAAAACCGGGCAGCTGGCGCGCGTCAGACCGCTGAGACCAACAGGACAGCCCATCACTGCCAGAACAGCACCCACAGCAACAACTTATATTGATAAATGAACCGGGGGAGGGGGGGGGGGGTCGCTGTTACATAAGTTATAAAAGTGAACTACCTACATAATTGGGTAAGTTTTCTTCACCAACTTTGACCTGGGCTATAATCCGCAGCAAGTGTAAAGTTTAACCCTTAATTTTGCACACAAGATTATTTAGGGCGCTTTCCGTCCTCCTCGGACAAAGTGTCCCCAAAAACTCACCAAAGCCCATCACAACATAACTGCGAAGACTACAGCCGTCAGCCGTCCTCACATCTCAGCCAACAAGCTAACTGTGAACTAACTGCCGGCAGCAACTGCGAAGAAAGTGCCTCAACGCCGGTGAACATCTGCCGGTGCCGATGCTGAATCTCACCCGCTACTTGTCCGTCCCCGTGCTCTCCATCGATGACATCGGGACGTTTAACCATAACTCGTGTCAAAAAGCCTGCGTGTAAGTCCAGCTCGACGACCGCTTTCTCCCGCCTGCCGTCCGCTTTGTCAGCGCCGCTCGTCGTGTCTGTGCCCGGGCATGCCCCCCTCGAGGCCGGCTGCCCGCTCTGTGCTTGTTTATAAACTCCGGTCCCACAGCGCTAGGCACGCGACGTGTGTGCGCGCGAGCTCGCCCGTTACTTTTTTTTGTTGTTTTGTTCCCCCAGCAACATCAAACGCGAGCACTTTAACACACTCACCGCCAGGAAAAGCGCTTGCCGTTGTTATCGGTGGTATCTTGACGAGTTGCCGTCACCTTGTTTTCTGCGGACTGTAGCGGTGGGAGCCGTGCACCTCCTCGCATCACAACCATCAGAGTTCTGCTGGCAGCGGAGGGGTTGTTTTCCTTTTTCCCCCTCTTTATTTCTCTTGCTCCCCCTCCCCTCTCTGTATCTCCACCCCGCCCCCCCTCTCTGTATCTCCACCCCCCCACCGGACACTCCCAACGTCAAACGCGCTACTCTGTTGTTATGCAAACAAGACATTGACAGGTTATAAAATTACAGTTACAGTGCCCATTTTTCTATTTGAACAAGCGAGCGGGTTCTTTATTTGATATCAAGGGAGGGAGCGTTGGATAAAGTATAAATGTTTTGCAAAATAAAATCTTGTTTTGAAAAAAAAAATATGGCATAGCTACAAACTGTATGTTGCTTAACTCATTGCTATGTGACGTTAACATATATTACAAAAACAATAATAAATGTTCCTGGCCCTTTAATTAAGAGAACAGTCCTCTTTGCTTCAGAACCTGGTGACACGCGGCGAGCCAATCAGGGTTTGTTATGGTCCCGCCTCCTGTTTTGTGTATCTTGACACGTGGAAGGACCGTCTTCAGCCCGCAGCTCAGCTGGTAGGGATCTTCAGCTAGATAGGGGTGCTACACCACCCAATTGCTGGGGTGAATATGATGATGGAGTGTACTGTGTCAAGGCAACAAGTAAATCCAGCATACAGCATGATGGGTTTTTATTTTTTGGGTATGTGCAATATGTCTGTGTCTAGATAAATACTGTAAATAAATTCAATAATAATAATCATCATCATCAATGCCCCATTCTATTTGCTCAACATTGGATCCAAACATTGTTGTACAACAAATTGCTAGTGTCTTAATAGTATTATTACTGACCACCTTGAGCCAAGCCACCCACTAATTTATTACTTCGTAGTTAGGAAGATGTTCAGGATTTTTGAAGTGAGGTTCTGTTACAAGGTTATACATTGTTTAGATCTTACTTACAGTTCATTACACTCATGGTGTCTTCATTCAGCAGAAATCTTTTTTTTTTATTGTTTTTTTGTGTCCTGTCTGGCAATGTGGCAGTAAGAATTTTGCCTTGATCCCTAAAAGAGCCCAACAGATTTTACTTTCACAAGTGGAGCCTTACTGCTTTCGCCATAGTACTGCATAGTGATTTTTATGCAAAAAGCTTTATTAGATTTCATGTTGGGACTATTTCATTTTCAATGGACACTGAAACGGGAAGGTAAAAGAGAGGAAAAAGAGAGAAACAGATGAGACAAAATGCTAAAAGGGAGAAAAGGTGAAAGAGGAGAGAAAAGGGAGGGAGCAATATGACATCCTCTGACTTTGCTTCTTCACCTGCAAAGAGACGTATAAAAAAGAACAGCAAAACCAACTGATAAAATATTACAGGTACAAACCAACACCACTGAAGAATATACAGTATTATTTAAAGGTATACTATGCAACCGGGGTTGATTTTCCAGCGAGGCTCCCCCCAGAGGGCGAAAGTAAAAGTGCACTGTCGTAAAGATGCTCAGCTATTCTCCTGGTTTCTCCGTCAAGCCAGGCGCGGTTGTTTTGAGCATAAGCTGGGCATACACTGTACGAGTTTTTCAGTCGTAGTACTTATATACATCTCAAACTGTGCGACAGAACCGCGGGGTTTAAAAGTTCACCGCTCACGATCTGTGTTCTCACACTGTACGGCGCGACGCTCGGACGCGACCGGAGTGCTCACACTGTACGTCGTGCCCCGGTGGGTGACAGGGACCCAGACCAGGGGGTCGAGCCCGGCTCGGGTGAGGCCCACGGGAGGCACCGGGCGTCGGGGGGAACGGAGGGGAGAGAGGAAAGACGAGACGCCCCGGTGGCTGCGCGGCACGGGAGAACGCCCGCCCCGCGTCCCCGCGGGTCCCGGGCCGGGTGGAGGTCGCTTCGGGGACGCCCACTCCCCTCCGTCCCCTGCCGGGGATGAAGATGAGGGGGGGGCACCCCTCGTAGCTCTGCTTGAACAGCAGGATGCGCTCACGAAAACCTCCCGACGGCCGACTGAATTTCAAACAGAGTAAGCCCGGCTTACAGCAGACAGGCGAACGCAACGAAAAGTCGAGAAAACGGCAGTACAAACAACGACTAACACAGTGAAAGTATGAACATGCACACAGAGAGAGAGAAACCATTGGAGAGAAACCAATGTTACTTACAATCGCATCAGCAGAAACGCGAGGTCCGCGTCAGCCTTGCAGCCTTCTTTTTCTTTTAGCTCTCGCCATTCGGAAAAAGCTTGCCCGATGTTCACCCGTGTACAACTCCTCTCTCTGTCCACAGCCCTTGTCCTCTTTCTTGCCTGCTCCGACATGGGCTTTCGCTGTTTTCTCGTTGGTTCCGCCATGATAACTGCACAAATATCGCCACTGCGCTAGCAACAAACATGCCTTTCCCTGGGGGTGTGTAGCAGTTCTCGCCGTAAAGCAAGACCGACTCTCGCGATGCACGAGACTTCTGAGCCTGTGGGTGCAGGCCGAGGGCTCCTGCAATTGCAAGTACGGTATTTCCCCTACAGACCACCAGGGCGGCCAAGAAAACCTTTGTTCGACCTGAAATGACTCATTTAATCATCCAAAACGGTATGGAACACATTAATTAACTGAAAAATGTTGCATAGTATGCCTTTAATACAAAATGTATGAAGTGACAGCTAAAGATAATAATATGGGTCTTCTGTATAGAAGAGAATCTGTAAGTATCTGAATCCAACCACCTGTAAGTGTTTGTGAGAGTGTACTTGTGTATGTAAGGTTTTTCCATAAGAAAATAGTCAATAGTGGTTGTGAGGAGCCAAAGACCCGCCCCCCAGAGCAGACACCAGGGGAACCAAAACTCCAGATGCCCAAAGGGACCCCCCGAGCAAAGGTGCCCAAGAGGGACCAACACAGGGAACCCTAAAGGAATTTAGTACCCTAAAGGAATTTAGGGTACTGCAAAGACCAAAGTGGACCTTTACCTTCTTAACTCTTGACTCAAAAACATTGTAGTGAGTCATGCAAACACTGCTTAGTGAACCTTTAAACTGTTGTTACATTTGCAATAGGAGGTTACTAGTAAGCCAGTATGTACAAAGGAAATAGAGCAGTGAAACACATACTAAAATAGGAATACGTACAGTGTTTCAGGTCAGAGTAACCACCTAACAGAAAAATGTGGCACTGTAGAAGCAAAAAATATTATATAATATTTTATATTATATAATAATGTTATATTTGTGTTAACATGACTTAATACATTTTTACTCTGCCTTGCTTTTAAAATGTGCAATTACTTTGACTGGAAACTCTTTACAGGTTCTGGTCTGAGTAAGTATGTTTTTATCAGTGGTGGCACATTGCCTCCAAGTTACTTTCCCTGTGTAAAGAATCGTCAACTTCTTTTCACTGCATGACAGCAGTTTAAATGATAATAAAATAGTATTTGCATAAGACCATTTTGGCTCTTGAGAGATAGTAGAAATCTGCTTTTGTCTTGCCCCGTCTAGAATAGCCATTAGCTTCAAGGACAGGTGAATCGGGATTTTTACCAAATTAATACACCTAAGGAACTATCCACTGCAGGTCAATACTAACTGCTCATAACCTATCAACAGAAACTAACTTAAAAACTTGTCCCTAAGTTCTTACATCATTTGTTGTCCCTTCACTGGGCAGGTGACCCAGATGTGTGGGATGAGTTTTCTTTAAAATGGAGAGCAAACGTGATTGCTGGAATACACCCGGCATCACCTGGCGGTTGGCACACAGCACATTTAGGACCCAAAATTATTTTGGCATAAATAACTACTTCGGGATTAGGGTTAAGGGTTTGGCATCGACCGAAACCCATTTGTTTAATTTGTGATCAAAGTGAGACAATATACTATACATATTTGCTTAAACCAGTGAGTGATGGTGTTTTGCTTGCTAACACTACATATAGAATACTGTAACGCTGAAGAGCTCATGCTTGAATTTAGATGACAAATAAATCTCCAAAAAAGCTATTCAATTTTGGAGCTAAAGAAGGGATCAGAACCTAAAAAAAGAGAGTAAGGGTATTAGGAGGGCTGCATTCCTAGTAAACACTGTTTCCTCAGCAACAAATCAGCAAAATCATGGCTGACCCAAAGTCCTTGTACCTTATCAAAAACGCTTTGGTTGAGTTGCTTATAATCCACCACTTTGGCAGAATTTCTCCCTGTCCATGTTCTTGTTCTTTTTCTGTTTTACACTCTCTAATTTTTTTTTTTTTCATAATGGGAGGCTAATCCAGGTGCATATGTATCATTGTATTCATCCTGTGCAGTTACCAATCGTGACTACCTGCACATCCTGTGCAGGTAGTCACGAGCACTGTTACAGACTGACGCAGATAATAAAATTTCTGTCAAGCAGACTTTGCATACGAGCATACAGTACAAGCAGACATGTAAAACATGGACTGATGTTAAATGTTAAAGTTTTGCAGTTTACTACTTTGCAATGAGTGTTTTATTGCTGGTGCATATAAAACAATTCTTTTAACCCTTTGCTTGATTTTCGTTGGAAGCAGCACTGTCTTGAGAAGGCATGCACAGCAGCTATTTCTCTCATGACCTCTTTCCTCCTAACCTTTGGCCTCATTGTTTGGTCATAACTCCAAACTAGATAAAAAAAATAACACTGCCTTGTTTTCCTTTGTTTTTTTTTACAGTAAAAAATCCAAATAATATGGCATGTATATGTATTCAATACTTTATGGAACCAAGTCTTACTGCAATTATGGTTCCAAATCTATACCATCTTTGCACATACAGAAAACCTAATTTTATTGCTCAATAGTTTTAACAAAAAAGCTAAGGCTAAGGAATGAATAGCGAGTGTTTCTGAACTTTGCTTTACAAGTCTTACCACAATTGTGGTAAGACTGGTAAGTGGGCAACTGTGGCTTGATGGGTTGAGTAGTCGTCTGGCAATCAGAAGTTTGTGGGTTTGATTCCAGCTTCCCCTTGCCACATGTCAATATGCCCCTGGGCAAGGCACTTAACCCCAAGTTACCTACTGAGCTGCATCTCGGTGTATAAATGCGTGCGCGTTAATGAGAGCGCTTGGGTCAATGTGACTATAGTGTACAGCGATTTTGGTGGTCAGCATGACTGGAAAAGCGCTATATAATTTCAGTCCATTTGTAAATTGTATTTAGGTCTGGACTCTGACTGGGCCATTCCAACACATGAACATAACTTAACCTGATCTTCTATTGAAGCTGTGATACACCATGATGCTGCCACCATCATGTTTCACCGCTGGCAGCATGTATTCTCAGAGTTAGTTTGTCATCACTCTTAGCACTTTGAAAATAATCTTTTCAAAGTCTTATCTTTTGATTTATCTGATTATAAGCATTCTTCCTTATGTTAATTCTGCATAGGTCTCTGAGCATAATAGCTTTTATTTTTATTTAAAAGGTTTTTTAAGTAAGAACTAAGAGCGGGAGACAACATAATATAATACAACAGATTTGGATTAAAATGTCCTTTACAGCAGCCTAAGTTTACAACACTACAGAGCCATATTCAGCTCAGTCCCTGGGGGCACTCACAGTGTCCTCCTCTGATGGATGCACTGTGACACTGGCATAAACAACAACCTTCGCTGTTGACCCTTATTGCAAGCTGGGGGCACGCCTACGCATGGCATCACTCAAAAGAGGAAGAAAAAAAGTGCTGTGAAATCATGGCTGATCTGTTGGGGGGGAAAAATGGGGTTACTGAGTGCAAAAGAGTGAAGCAAAACAAGGCGAGTGTGACTATTTGATCCATCGTGTGAGTCAGATTTTCCCCAAGAGACGATACGTGGATGAAAGCAGATGCTGGAGCCTTTGAATGGAGCGCTGGTCAGCTCGTGCAGGATGTTATGTTTTCACACTGTCCCTCTCCTTTGTTGTGCAGCTGATAACATGCGAAATGTGGCTCTCTCAACTTTTCAGAAAATTCCCATGCTCAGTTTACTGGCAATCTAGCAAACAGCCCCCCACCCTTGCTCACCCCTCCTTAAGCTGCAGCTTGATGGCTCCCAACCCCCCATCTACAGCAGCCCCACTCCACAGTGAAAGGGACCCCACCCAAAAGTGGGAAGAAGCAGTCAGGAGGGGGTTGTTGTTGCATTGTCTCCACGTCTCTCTGAATTTATTTTAAGGAAGGCTATTTTTTTCCTATTTCTCATTGAAGCTAATCACACTGTGACTCCGTTGAATGCAAATGTACTGTGCCATGTAAAACTATTCATATGCCTTAAACTCACAGCCTCAAACTTCATTTTATGCAATTTGGATTGTTCATGATAGACCATCAGAAAGTAACATACAATTATCAAGTTGAAGGAAAAGAATACGCGATGCACGCATGTTCTTCACAAATAGAAATGAGTAATATGTGGCTGTGTATATGCATTCAGCCCCCCTCAGTCAGTACTTTGTAGAACCACCTCTGGGTGTTTTTTGTTTCTTTACAATCTTTGCACATCTAGAGAAATCTTTGCCCATGCTGGAGAGAATCTGTCAAGAAGAGATTTCAAGTCCTGCTACAGATTCTCAATTTGCCGAGCTCTTGCTGTATGTTTAATGTCCTCGTCCTTTTAAAGAATGGTAGAGGGCACAGTTGTGCTAAACCACAAATAGATAATTGCGGAACTAACCTTTCGTTCAGCGTTGACTCTAAGTATAGAAACTGTTTTCGGACAACTTAGCTTCCACTACCTGTAAGTAGAATAACAATGCTCACAAGATATTTATCCGCGGTTTACGTCACCGTCCTGGCTCTCACTACACATCCACACAGACTTCTCTACAGCAGTAGCAGTCACGGCACCGCAGAAGACCATTGTTGATAGCTGTGCTGTCTTCTTCTTACCATCCCTCTTCTTGTTCTGATGGGGTATAAAGGCCACTACATACTCTATGAGAAACAAGATATTTGTTCTCGCCCCTGCAGCGAATGACGTCATTTTGTTCTCCCAGCCTCATCTTTGAGGGTCTTCCTGCATGTTCTTGACACAATGTCTGGGCAGAACTTATTTCTCAAGGGGTATCCGACTGCTGTACTATGATTGGATAGGATTAGATAGGCGTGTTTAGGTTGGCGAAGTGGAAATGTCTCACACATTTGTAAAAATGCAGTTGCGCAGTCCCGCAGTTCAACCGTGGTTGTTTAAGTGGCCGAACATGCAAATTCCGCTTACTTGAGTCGTTTATAAATTATCCAGGCAGGGCAGTCCGGCCCTCGTAGTACCGCACGTCCCCGATGTTCGCAGTCTTTACAAATAGCGGCAGAGCACACCATGTGGTATTGTGTGTCTGCTTCTCAACTTTCAGCTCTCCGCGTGCTCAGCTCTCTGTGCCACCCTCCCCAGCCCCCCGGCAGGTCTGACGTGACGTGGGGCGGACTTCTGCAGCTGAGCGTCTCATGTACTATGTATAGACAGAGCCAAAATAAACTTTTTCAGTGTTCTTCCCACCCCGACTATGAGGAAAAAAAACCTCTTTGTGCATTGAGTATGTAGTGGCCTTTAATGTTGTCAGCTCCCATTGCTCAAAAATAGGTAAGCTACTATCTGCTGCTGTGTGATGTCTTCTATGTGCACATGCAGGTTGCTTTGTACTCTTGAAATGTTCAAACAGAAGTCTGATGGCAGTCGTGTTTAATTAGTAGTGTAACTTTCTGGGTTCATTATCGGCACCGCAGAGGGTGTGAGGAGATTGGACTCGGAAGGAGTTGGTATCTTTCGCAAGAACTGGCTACACTAGCTTCCAGCCCACATTCACAGTGAAAAATTTAAAATAATTTATCCTGAACTAAAACGGCTATCCCCTCAAATATGCAGCACTGTACACGTTTGGCGCGTGTGTGTATGCAGCATCTTTTGTCTGAAGACGCGTGACACAGACTCAGTGACAGCCGCTGGTTAGCTGTTAACAGCTAGCTTCCTCAACTTTCATTATTTATCATCGGTTTAAGGGCAGTATAGCTCATATTTTTTTTTGCGGAATATACGTTTATGACGCTAACTTTTTGGTTAGCTGTGCCACCATGGCTGGAGGATGGATCTAAAACCTTGTTTGTCCGTCTGTAACAGATTTCCCCCTTTTCACCCCAATCCGCCTCCCCATAAACTCTGATCAGCTTCCCTGGATATGCTTAAGAAAAGCATTCCCACAGCATGATGCTGCCACTACCATCTTCAAAAGAAAGGATTATGTAATCAAGGAGAATTGCTTGCTGTTTTGCTTGTAGCTGTCATTTAACTAGAGCACTGTCTTTCAGATGTTTGCTGTGTTCCCTGCATGGCTTGTGGCATGCTTTAAATTGGATGTTTTATGACTGCCTATCTTTTTGCCATGGTTTCATTAAAGCCAGATTTGTTAAATTTGCATCTAGTAGTTGTTCTGTCAACAAACTGTATGAGCTGTGGACTTTTGCAGCCTCTCTAGAGTTCTTGATAGGCCTCTTAGTAGCATTTTTAGGTAATGCTCTCTTTGCCCAGGCTGCAAGTTTAGGTGGATGGCCATATTATGGTAGGTTTACAGTTCTGCTACAGTCTTTACATTTTCAAATTATGGATTAAACAGTGATTTTTGAGATGTTTAGAAGGTTGTGATTTGTTTTATACTCTAATCTTGCTTGAAAACTTATCCACAACTATATCCTTGACCTGTTTGCTATGCTTCTCGGTCTTCATGATGCCATTTGCTTACTAATGTCCTCTAACAAACATCTGAGGCCTTCACTGAAGGGTTGTCTTCATACTAAGATTACATTACACACAGATGGACTCAGTTGGAGGATTTCTAAAGGAAAATAGTTGCACTGAGTTTTACTTGTCACATAAACGGGGTGCCTGAATACACATGCACTGAACTGTGATAATATGTGAAAAAGTTCAAGGGATATGATAATTTTTCAGCTTTTACTTTCCTCTGTCAGTTTTGCACATTTAGGTTTACACATTATAATATATGATTGCACTTTTGGTGAGACTTGAAAATTGTACCATTTCAGTGTATGGCAACAAATATGACTAATCACACATAAAACATCACTGGACTGTTGAACAAACAGGAAAATACACAAACATAAATATTTGACACTTTTGACACAGTTTGATATGGTTGCAAGAGATTACCCCTTTGTTTGCTGTATTTATAAAACAGAAAAATCAATAATACATTAGCATGTATTCCCCTTGTCAATAGCTAATTAGAGCAAAATCAAGCTCCCATAGCTGCCAATATTCTCACTTATATTACTGTCATTGTATCGAGTATACTTGAAGTTTTGTTTTATCAAGTTGAGGTGCTTAGGTGGAGTCAACTTGTCATCGTTGTTTTTCACAAAGATGTGTAAATCACATTTGGGTTTTTTTTTCTTCTTTTTTTTTGGCAGGGAACACAACATGATGCGCAGCCATTGTACTGCATTCAGTAACACAGACGTAATGTGTTGTGCAATCTCATCCACCGTTTTTAAGTCATTTGCTGTCTTTTACTTTCAAGTGTGTCGCTTTGAGCCCTTTGAAGAGGCAAAACAGCCTCTGTTTTAGCTCTGAACTCAGAACTTGTCATCTAAACCTGAAACTTCCTGTGCTTCTAATGTGTCAGGCAGAGCGGCAGACAACGTGTCCCAGCCCATTTATGTCTAGGCGATTTTTTTTTTCTGCCAGTAAGGAAGTCAAAAAATTTCTCCTCAGTAAGTTATTTCCGAGGGTTTTCTGCCAGCGAGGTGATAAGACTCTGAATGTTGAAATTATTTAAAGTTTGGCGCAGTATAACACAATTTGTTTGGTGCCTTTTTACTTAATGGTACGTGACAACCAGACGCTTTGTCTCGTATCTTCAGCCTGCTCCCCACACAAACAACCCTGTCATTTTGTTTGGGCTTGTACAATATGCACTTTCACATCCCAATTTTACAGTTTCCATCCATGTGCCACTTAATTATCTGTCCAAATCCTTGTTTTAAGGGGCTGTTTTTCACATGAATTGATTGTGAAATAAACGTGACACAGATGCCAAATTTTCCATTTTTAAAAAAAAAAAACTCCCCCCCCCCTCCGTGTCTACCTCCTCCTGCCTGTTCTGTCAACACCTCTTGATTTTAGCCACAGGTACAGCAGGGGCTCTGCAAATGAATTCAGCTCTCCCAGAGTTCATCCAAAGGTAACACATTTGAAGCCCAGAACCACCCGAGGGATACATTTCCCTTACCATTATGTGTATTCTGACACCACTTTAATGTGATGAATTGAATGTAACTCTGTATATGACAAATACCAGACAAGGTTTTGAATACTTTTGTGGAAATAAATTCAAGCATCGTGTCTGTCACGCGTTCATGCTTCCAGCTGCAGGGAAAAGTTGGAGGTAGGTAAATTAACTCCTAATGATTACTGAGCAGTGGCAGCGGCTCAGGTGGTAAACAAATCATTTGTCAGGCATAAAGGCACTATGATGACACCTGGGCAATATCCAAAACAGCTTCTGGATGCAGTTTTCAGGTGTCCTTCCACTAGTTCAGACATGTATTATCTTTGTTATTGAGACAGCTTGGCCGATTGTGGCATTGTAATGATCATAAACACGATGCTACACTGTATTGCATAATTCATCAGGAAACAGAAAATTAAAAGCACCCAGACTTGTTTGATCTTGAAGACAGTTCAACACTCATCTATGAGTTTTAAGAGTTCATTAGTTAGATGTAACCAAGAACATCAGATCCAACTCTAAGTATTGAGAACTCAATGTCCAAGACTCCTTTGGGAAATGTGTCTATACTTTAGAAAACTACAGTCTCTAGTTCTTTGAGATATGGGTACAAGATGTACTTTTAGTTACAAATCACAGGAAGACTTTGAATAAAGTACAAGTTTCATTAGCACCCATAACTCAAATATTTGTGTAAATATGATTAAATTCCTTTTTTTGGGGGAGCCTTTTTAAATAAAGAAATATTTCCCTTTTATAGTCCAGCAGAGGGGAAATTTGTCTCTGAATTCAATCCATCCCTTACAGAGGAGCAGTGTGGTGTTGATACTGAATTGCGCATGGGGAGTAACCTGTGGTCAAGGGTCTTGCTCAGGGACCCAGAGTGACAGACTGAGTTTCAAACTGGAAACACATGTGGCCTTTCCAAGACGCAAACACCCGGCTCCCTAACCACTATGCCACCACTCGTTTTAGGTGAACGGCTTGTAAATATATTTAACATATAATTCACGTTTTGTTGCTAACAAATGTTTTCCATGTCACTTGTCGAAAAACGTTATGATATTCAAAGCAAAACGCTTAGTTTATGAACCAGAGGAAAGACTTTTGTTTAGGAATCGAAATACAATATATTAGGTTTCAAATGAGAAGTTGCAAAGTGACACAATTGGTAGCAGTATTGCCTTACAGCATGAAAGTCCAAGGTTTGAACCCTATCTTGGAGTCTTTCTGCATGAAGTTTGCATGTTCCCCCTGTGTGGTTCTCTCCAGGTACTCTGGTTTCCTTCTACAGTCCGCAAACATGACTGTTAGGTCTCTCTAAATTGATGTGTGCCAATAAATGACTACCTGACTTTAACTGCAGCGCATTACTGTGTTGGAATAATTCTAACTGAATTTGAACTAATTGGATTCTATCTGGCTGGATATGAATTGGATCTGAGATATGGGGGAATGTGGCGCAGAGTTTAGGGAGTTTGTTCTGCAATCGGGTTGCCAGTTTGATCCCCCACTCTGACTGTCTCTGTCATTATGTCCTTGGGCAAGACACTTCACCCGCATTACCTGCTGGTGGTGGTCAGAGGGCCCGAAGGAGCTGGTGTATGGCAGCCTTGCCTCTGTAAATCTGCTCCAGGGCAGCTGTAGCTACTAACATAGCTCATCACCGTCAGGGTGTGAATGGGTGAATGATTAAACTGTAGTGTGAAGCGCTTTGGAGGTCGTCAGACTAGTTAAAGTGGTATACAAGTACAAGCTATTTACCATTATTTGGTGCTATATAATTAACCTGAATTATACATAATAAAAAGTAACTGTTTTAATAACAAAAAATCCATGTTAGTGCAGACATGCTGGATGTTTGAGACAGCATGATGGTACTGTTAAGTATATAGTAAATATGTACACTTTGGATTTTCCTCTAGTTCTCTTTATCTCTAAGCATAAAGTAAATACTATTTACTATTATAAATGTTTAAAGCAACCATTAGGTTGCTTTTAAAGTTCCAAATTAAAAGTATTTGTATTATATTTAGTATTTGTACCCTTAATAAGTAACTACACACCTGGCCAAGTCCAGTTTCTGTGTAGGGTGTTTGGTGGTGTTTTTTGGTGAGGCTGAAAGGAAAGGTCAGAGTGGTCAAGGTGGAGGATGGGTGAGAAAGCCAAATGTCACAAAGGAACCCATTTTAATGTTCAGTTTGACTTAACCCTAACCCTATCAGCAATGTACTATGTCCCTAGGTCTCTCAATCGAAAATTATTCCCCACCAATTTTTTAATAAAATTATAGTGACCTGGCAAAGTAAGGCCTGAATTGTGAGAAATCTGAATGATCAAGATATTCCAAAACAAATATATAGTAAAAAGAAATAGATGTAAATGAGTAAAACAATAATACACGATAATTCAATGTGGATTAATTGTTTTAGGAGCCCCAAAAGAATACTTTTTGGAAAACAATTACATCATAGCCCACCCTCTATCCCCATCCTAAGCCTTGTGTTTTTTTCCCCAGAATCACATATCTGGCACATATGTGGCACAGTTAAAAAAAGCACATAAGTTTTCAAACTGAGGTAAAAGTACCCTTGGTGGATTTCGGATTTGGGCTCTTAAGCATTTACGAGATACACACAAAGCAAATTAACCATTGCAAGCTCAATTATAATGTACAGCTATTGAGTACAAAAAGCCTAAATAGTGGAGTTGTTCAAGTCCAGTTATTATGGCTTCAATCAAAATTAATCAAAAGAAAGGTGCAATGGAGCAAATTTGGAGAACACCCAATAAACACAGTAGATGAGGAAGCAAGAAAAAGTTATTGGTGGCCACTTGTGCCGCAGTTCATTAACCTACAAGGTTAGAATTTGAATCTGTGAATAACATCTTTGCTGACTGTTGTGTTATCTGATCAGTCTAGCTATATAGCAATACATTAACCTGGACAGCCAGATTGATAATGTGTAGCACTCTACGGTCTACGCATTATCAATCTGGGACTGCTCCCATTGAATCTGTTTGGGGAAAGGAGCAAAACTCTCCAAGCTGATTGGATGAAGCAACACCTAGAGCCCACCCACCAAAGGTTGGTTTTAGCCAATCACGGTATCAAATTAAACCGTAAGCAGCACCGTCATGCAAAACCACAAGCAGGTAGACTAGTCAAGGCACTTCTTGCTGTTCTTCTTTTAAAAATTAAATTGTGAATTCTTTCAAAACAGACATGATAGCAGCAGCTCTCTGTGTGTGTCCTCCTGTGCTGCCATGTTTATGTTGGTTTTGGCCATGGGCTCGTAAGCTCTTGATTTCGTCACACCATAAACCTTAATACTGCAACGTAACTGGCCCGAACTGTTTCTGGTTTGGACACAAACGGTTGAAGCAGGAGCGGTACAAGATGGATTCTCGTGTGTTTGTGAATGCACAATACTGCGAGAACTCATCTCGCAGGCAAGGTTAGCGATACATTTCTGTGCAAAGCCCCATGGCAAGGTATTTGCTAATAAAAATTGCACAGTACATTAATCGGCAAATGATTTGATGAGACAGAAACCATCACAAGTCTAAATACGTTTTCACTGCAGTGAAGTTACAGTTTAAACATGTGGTGGCCATATTGGAGTTAGTTGTCTGGGTTGGTGAGAAATGTCCATCTTTGCCACTTGGAGTTCTGACATCAAGAAACCTTCTTGTTAATTCTTCTAACTTTTCCAACTGTGGCATCTGTGTGAAAAAAATTAATAAAAAAAATCCATACACATCAATCAAACATGCAGTACCAGTGGATAATAAAGTTCCCTTTTGTTTTTGTGTTATTTATTTGTTTAAAGTCTGAGACAGAAAAGTGAGAATGTGGAACAACTGTTTTAAAATGCCTGTCATAGTGGTCCAAGGAATCCATTGTATTTTCTGAGAAAATATGCAATGTAATAAGTTTGAGTTGTTTTGTGTGGATAGAGACATTTCCAAATAGGGTGTTGTGTTTACAAGGAACTTTTTAGACAAATAGTAAAATCATTTTTGAAAGACTGGTCTGGTTTCTTTGCTGCGAAGGAGAATTGTGTGGGTGCACATTGTCAACCGTATACTCACTCGCTCCTATCCAGTTTAATTCTTGTAACTCTGTGTGCACTCGGGTGTTAATAATAGGATTTTTGGAGACCCGTGTCAGATGAGATGAGCTACTTCCCTGTCTTAACCGCAAGCTTCAGTGGGGTGGGGGAGTTAATATGTTGGTGAAAGATATGCTTGTGGTTGTTTTTAGGGGTTAGGAGGTACAGGCTACTCTGCCAAACAGCTTATCTTGTTATGTTTACATCACAGGCAGACAAAAAGTTCAGGTGCTACTGTATGAGCTGTTCTCCAGGATGCTTCTGCACTTCTTCCCCTTCAGAGATGTCCCAGTGTTCAAAACATTCGATTGGTCTCTAAAGTGTTGGTAGGCAGGTACTGTGTGGTAGATTAAAAAAAGAAAACAACGATAAATCATTGAAGGAAGCGGCATGGATGGAAATAGAGTTGGAGTTGCTCTTGTTTCTAAGGTAACTGTCGATGGGGAGGTACCACTAGTGGAAGCAGAGAGAAAACAAACCTCCCCGCTCCGATGGCAACAGCACAGCAATTGGTTCTCGTTTCCTGCGAGGACAGGGAGAAAAAAAACTATAACAAGGTCCCCTAGTAGCCCAGGAGAGGCAGTTCGATGTTGCATCAGAAAGCAAGAGGCAGGGTAAAACGTACACACGCACATATCTACACACACACACACACACACACACACACACACACACACGCACATATCCACACACACACACACACACACACACACACACACACACACACACACACACACACACACACACACACACACACACACACACACACACACAATCACATGCTCCACTTCACTGTGCAGCCGCCCCTCCCACTCAGTAGCTCTTACACACTTACACTCTCCCGCCAAAACATCCACAGCACGTGAAACCTGCCTAGAAACCAAAGTGAAACTTCCGCTTTCCTCTGATTGGCTGAGCTCCCTAGCAACCGCGTATGCCTCGGCAGCCAGTCAGGCGCATCGAGAGAGGCACACTGACCCAATGAAACAGATTATTCAGAGGCGCGGGCAGGCACACTGACCTGGTAACAGTAAGGAGAAGAAGTCAGGGAGATGCTGTAGGGGGGAGAAGAAAAGTGCCTTGCCATTGGCTCACTGATGTTCTCTTTCTTACCATTGGTTGTTTGCAGTCATTCATATATTTCTGTGGCTGCATCAGCAGCGGCTCTGATGATTGCTCTCCCCTCAATCACTTGGTTCAACTTTCAGAGTGGCCACCCTGCCCTCAAGGAAATCCACCGTCGAAGGTCAACGTAAAGACTGCGGTGCTGAAAAGGGATTGGTTCAGACACACAGCGGCAGAGCAAGATCCTAGTAACAAGTCTACCTCATCATGTTAGACCAGGATTAAAGTCTGTGTGCAACAGCTTGCCGAACAACACAAGTGATCCTCATGTTATCGCTGGTGATATGCTTGTTATTGTCTCGTTTGTTGTGAACAAGAGCCAGCGAAAGACGTAATTAGCTTAATAATGCAGACAGTGACAGGGCTGTTCTCCAAGCAGGCTGCAAGAAACACATTAGCAAATTAGTGAGTTTGTTTGGAAAAAAATGTATAAGACAACTTGGACTAGGCTTGCTAAACCTTTTTAAACATTCCAAACTGCTTGTCCCAATGGAGAGGGGAATTAATGTCAATACCCCCCAGGATCAGGAGTTCACTTTGAATACCTAATGAGGTGGTGGGGTGGGTGAGGTAGGTTCCAAATAGTTCTGCAAATCGAGCATGCTATGCATAAAGCCTAATTTAATTTAACTGCGGGCCAAAACTCGCTCCGGCAAGAACATTATACAGTGGTGATTAGTAAAAACAACATTAGCATCCAGCAGAGAAATTGCTCACAGCACCTACACAAATTAGTTTTTGAGGTTTGTAGATAACGCAATCTATAAAAGAGAATGGTAAATTACTTTATATATATATATATATATATATATATATATATATATATATATATATATATATATATATATATATATATAAATAAACAATTGTCTTAGTTGCTTCTTCAAGACTGTTTTTTATTTGAAATTATTTGAGCTACAACAGCAGGTGCTTTCATGCTCTTTATCAATGGTGCAATAGACAGAACATGGAAACCACATTTTGCATATTTCATACCTTTGTTATGCATGAATTCAGATTATGCTTGAGTGAAGCAAACCCAAGAAACTGTCAGTAGGGAAAGTCAAAGGTTTTGCTGCACTAACTTGACAAATTGCCTGCCGCAGCTTGTTGGTAGCACTGCGATTTCACATTGACAGCTCAGCAGAGCCACTTGCCTCAGCAGTGGGAAGAAAGATCACAGGATGTGCTGAACACACAGGTGAATTTAAACAGATGCTGTTATGCATATGTCAAAACACATGTACAGTTTCTGTCTGGACACACCCTTAAGGTGCACCATTGTGTTAGTTAGCTGGAGTCAACTGACATGAACCTCTAGAACTGATTACTCAATAGAAAACAGGCATTTCATAAAGGTTTGATATCGTTGTTTTACATACTAGTTTAGAGATGTGATAAACAGTAATCTGCCTATTGGTCACTAGTAGATGACAATGTTAAACAGTAAAAAGAATTCAGCTACTCACTAATAGGCTTGGGCCAGTATGGGATTATGATTTTACGAAATCCCTAAAACAAAAACAAAATACAATTCTGAAAGTGTAATTCTTGTAAATTATGATACTAAGAAATGAATTACATATTGTGCAAAATCTAAGCTTTTTTACCTTTCCGCTGGTTTTAAGATAACTTAAGAGCTGGACAAATTGATTTTGGCCAACTAATCAGCAATTCTAGGCCCGTTTACACTACACTTTTTTAACCGAGCCGAGACCAGTCCGAGCTCGGTAACCGAGATAACTCTTGTGTGTAAATGGTCAGCAGGCTGAACCGGACCGCGCTAAACATAACTGGACCGCGCTAAATGCAGACCAGTTCCTGAGTAGGTCTCGGCCTGTTTTTTTTTCTGGCCCGGTAATCTGATAAAGAGCGCATGAGCAGACCGCGTCATCCCCTTACAGTCAGCTGACTGTCCGCGGTTTTTCCGGCGTGTCTGGCTGCACGTCCCGATTCACACTCCATTCAGACAAATTTCAGCCATTCATAAAAATACTAGCTTCCTCACCATGCCACATGGTTTCCAGAGATGATTCTGTTTAGCAGCGTGATGAACCTCAGCGTCTGTCGTTGTTTCCTGCGTCTGTAAATCCTTATTAGACGTTCGTGTGTCTTATCCACGTCCGAAAAGCCGAGTCTGTCCAAGCTTAACTTCCTGAATGTTACGGGATGCGCCGTTTTGATTTGCTCGGTCCCGCCTTCAATCCCAGAGAGCGGTAGAACCGCAGATGGCCACTAGGAGGCGAGGGGCAACCAAAGAACCGAGATAGCGTTGTGTGTAAATGGTCGTCAGAAACGAGGCTCGGCCTGGTTTACTGGTCCAAGCTCGGACTGGTCTCGGCCTGGATCGGTTTAACAAGGGTAGTGTAAACGGGGCTTCTATCAGCTTCAGCACCAAGCCTGTAGTACGCTGTTTATTGTACCAATAAACATGTTAATGCTCGCATAATGATGCAATTGTTTCGAACTTACGTTATCTTAAAAAACTAGAGGGTTGGCATTGATTTAGTTGCCAAGCTTTAGCTGCATGCAAAGGAAATTCCTCACTATTAGCCTGCCCCCCCTACTAGGACTTCTCAGGTCTCCACGAAGTGTGGAGTCCATCCCCACCGTCAGGGTCCCTGGTGGTGGTTTGCACCTTGACCAGCTGTAGAGTTGTAAGTTCTCGGTGTCCAGGCTAGGGGGTCGGGTCTGTGCTGGCTCACTCCTGGCGGTTGCTCCGTGGGACTTGTCGGGGCCCTGCTGTTTTCCCTTGGGCCTTGGGTCTCTGGGCCCATTGGTGGATCTACTCTGGCGTAGCTGGCTGCCTGCGGAGCCCGTGGGCTCCCCGGGGGACTTCTGCACTGTGGCTGCAGGGGTTTCCTGGGGCTCTCCTCTGCTCTTCAGGGTCAGTGTGTGAATGTGTGTGTGAATGACTGTAATGTAAAGTGCTTTGGGATCATCGGACTTGATAAAGCGCTATACAAGCTCAAGCCATTTAGCATTTGCCATTCTCTGGGATGGGGGAGACAGGTATCTCAGTGTTGGTCCTTCTTGGGCTCCTGCACTCTGGGGCCCCTTTCGGATTTCTGGGGCTCTGGTCTCCCTAGTGTCTGCCTCAGCACTCTGGGAAGCAGGCCTTTGGCTCCTCACAACCACTATTGAAAAATGTTTCTCGTGGACTGCAGCCTTTCATATACAAGCACACTCTCACAACCACCTACAGGTGCTTAGATCCAGGTGCTTACAGACAGTGCCTCCAGCACTTTGAATGGTCTTGTTACTGAAAAGTGCTTTATAAATAAACTTGCCTTGCTTTGCCTTGCAGATACAGCTCTTTACAGATATACCCTAACACTAGTTTTGGCTGTCACTAAAAACATCTTGTATTAAATAATAATGAATATTTTTCAGTGACGTTATCAAAGGCATTAGTTGGTTGTACCTGTGTTGCTGTTGGTTTTGTTGTTCTTTCTAATCTTTTTCTGTAGGTGTAGAAGCAGACTCCGAGGATATTATGTCGCACTCTTTTTTTCCTCTCCTCTATTTTTGTCACATTTTCTCCCTTTTAATGTTTTGCCTCACCTTTTTCTTATTCTGTTTTTTTTTTCTCTGTTTCCATTGAATTTGAAATAATCCCAAAATAATATTCAATAATGATCTCTGCATACATATCAAGCAGAGCACTATAGCCAAAGCAGTAATGGTCCACTTGTGAAAGTAAATCTGTTTATTTTTTTATTTATTTGTTTATTTTGGGCTCTCTTTGGTACTAAGAAAGCAATTCTTAGTGCTAAACTACCAGACTGGACACAAAAAAACCCCTAAAAAAATAAAAATCGTACAGGCAGATTGGTTATATTTATTTTCTAAGGAAACCCAGCAGATTGCATGGAGTCATTGGTCCCTCTTACTGACCGTGCGTTTATCGACAGTGGAATCTTGCCACAGTATACAAGGACGAGGATGGTAAACTGCATAAACATTTTTTTAAATCAGTGTTAGAGAACTGCCACAAGGAGTGGTGTCTTTGGGTCACCAGGTCTACATAACACAAATTTATATTAGGTTTTTGTGCAGACCTTCCCCTGGGGAGTATTATATAACTGTGCTGTTGTATTGGTGCTGTAAGTACTATTAAAGTGGAACAAACAGTCACTTTTGCATCTTTGAATGGTACTGTTCTTGATCGAAACTGGAGTTGTTGGTTAAGTGTTTTAAACCCCACTCTCTGACATCTGAAGAAAACATACCGAATTATCAAACATTCATTGCTTGAACAGCAAGTTGCTTTGGATAAATCACTGAGTCATGGGAAGGTTTTGGGTGAAGCAATAATCAGCAGTGGCAACTCCTGAAGTGGATGATCATAAAACCTGTAGTAGCAGATTTGGAGAGTATTTCTTCAATCAAAGAAGAAAGACCATTGAGGTTCCTCTGGGTCAAGATGCTTTCCCTCTTAACTTGACAAGCATGATGAATTACATTCACCTGGCTCCACTTCACTGGTTAAACAGACAGATGGTGTAACCAATATGTTTTTGACAGGAGCTTTCCAGATGGCTCTGTGTACCATGTCAGTTGACATTACAGTACGCCGAATAATTTATGCACCCAATATGCAAATGGTTCAAACACCAATTAAAGTGCCAAACTAACCGTCTGCAGCTTAATATACATGATATATTCTCGTCTACAGTGCCTTACATAGGTTTTCATACTCCTAGAACTTTTTGTCAGATACAAACACAAATGGCAAATTATTTTACTAACATTTTATGTAATAAGTATTTTTACAATTATTATTATTATTATTATTTATTTTTACAAATAAGAATTTCAATAGTGTGGCATGCATTTCTACAAATCCTAACCCTAATTTAAGACTATTGTAGAACTAACTCGCAGTAAATACAGCTAAAGGTCTTAATTATGTTTCTACCGCTTTTCCATATCTAGAGACTAAGTTCTTTGTTGTTTTTTAGAAGAAAGCTGAAGCTTTCTTCTAAAACAGGTGTTTGAATTCAGGTACTTACTCATTCACTTCTATTCCGAAAACCCCTATTATTATCTTCAGATGTCACTTTATACATTTCATATTAAATAATACTGTATATTCTTCAGTGATGGTATCAAGCAATGCTTGTTTGTAACTGTAATGCTTTATCGTCTGGTTTTGCTGTTCTTTTTATGTCTCTCTTTGCAGGTGAAGAAGCAGACTCAGAGGATGTTATATTGTTCTCTCCCTCTTCTCTTCTCTTTCTTTTTCACCGTTTCTCCTTTTTTTCCTCTTCTACCTTCTTGTTTCAGTGTCCATTTAACATGAAATATTCCCTGCATTAATTCTAATAAAGCTTCTTGCATATATAAATCAAGCTGAGCACTATGGCGAAAGCAGTAAGGCTCCATTTGTGAAAGTAAAAAAAGAAAAAGAAAAAAGAAAGAAAAAAGAAAGCTGAAGCTAAATCTGATTTTATGAAGAGCATCTGTGAACAGCGATGTTCAAGTTTCTCTACAGATTTTCAATAAATCTATGCCCAACCAATAAAACAAAAACAAACAAATTATTAATAAAAAAAGCCAACATCTCAAACTGAATTGAAAGCCCAGAAGAAAGAAAAAGTGTTCTAAGAGAAGATTTAAAAATACTATGTGGTTTGGCCTGTCTGATTTGCAATGGTAGCTTATTCCACAGTTTGAGGGCAGCGGCTGAAAATACTTGCTCACCGCTCAACATCACTTTGGGACAACTGGTCTTGCTCAGGGACCCAATGAGGAAGTCTGTAGGATTCAACTCGGGAACTTGCAGCCTTTTCAGGATGCAAGCATCCTGTTCCAACCACTAGGCCACTACTTCTTCCAAATTGGTTTAATTTGTTGTTTATAATAAATAATTGAACAATCAAATAAAAATACAATACAAACTATGTATCACTTTCCTTTCTCTTTACTCTATTTTTTGGTCTATCACTTAAGATCCTTATAAGAAGAATTTTCAAGAGGAACAAATGGCCTGGCAGGGAACTGTAACCCTCCGTAAGAATCTACGTGCCACAATTTGCTCATCTCCACTTTATTATAACAGAAGAAAACAGGCTACGGATAAAATATCTGCGCTTATTCTTCATACATATACAATTGACTTAGTCATTATGAATGCATTCTTTGTTTCCTGTTTTTGTTGACTGAAGTTCACTTTGTTCCCCAAATGAATCGATACCCAAATGATAACAATCTACAAGAGAATACAATCTACAATTAGAACAAGGCTTTTTAAAGTGGTTTATATTCAAAATCTCACACATGAGGTTTTTTTTTTCATGCACCTTATATCAAACCAAAAGCCTCAACGCTGAAACTTAAACTGTCAATGCTCGAGAAACTTTGCAGAAATTGCTGAAACTATGTCTGGATCTTTAATTTCTTCATGGCAGTCTTAATAATTTCTGAAAGAGGTTGGCAGCACTGAGCTCCTTCTTTGCCAAAGCCCCGTTAATGTCAGAGGGGGATGGCTTTAAGACAAACAACCCTTGAGGACCTGTCCAAATGGCCCACAGCACTGATGACTAACCTGATTTAAAGCTCCAATTTAAGGGGCCATAAATCCTCCTTTTCAATACGAGTCTCAATCTTTCACTTCTCAGAGGCTTGTATGTGTCACAGTTTTGGGGGATTTTATGTTTCGCATGACATCATCCCTCACCCCATGCTATCAGGATTTACATATCCTGTACAGAGGAGCTAGCCTCATCCATGAAATGACCTATTCAACTTGGTTTTTGTTCTGCATCAAGAATCTTCTCCGCTGTCGGTGTGAAGCTAATTGGATACAGCAGATGCCCTAGCTTTGCTTCACAGGGAGAAAGAATAATTTCAGGAAATAAAAGATAAAGGTATGATTACCGTGAAAACAGCGCACATTCAGCTTTTTAAGCACTGTCTCTAGAAAGGAGTGGCAGTGACAGATGAGAAATAAAATTAAAGACATCAGACAGGCCAGTGAACAGACTCGATACACAGACACACCAATCAGGATGTTGTATTTTCATGTAAATCTTATCTAGCAGGAAACGCCATTCGTTGGACTTTCATTCATATTAAAAATATTTCCCCAAGTCACCCCAGAACTGCTAAGCCTTGTTCTGATCATCCTGGCACATGGCTGTCATAGTGGTATAATGAAAAACTCAACATATACCACATGGAAAGAGAATTTTAAATCAGGCAAATACTTGAAAACTTGCTAACTTTAATTGTGCCTCATTAATGCGTTCTGCCTTGACCTACATAGAAAGCTCTTCAAAAATCATTAAGCCAGATCGATTAGGAGGCATACAATTCCTGCAATACTTTCAGGAAATCAACTCGCTCACATGGTTTAGGGATGCATCCAGTGAAATTGGTGGAGCAGCTGTGCCTTTGAACTCTCTAACATGTCTCCAGGTTTCAGCGCAGCCTCGGCTAGTCTCAGGTGGTTCTGCGGCTCTGAGGGATCTCCACTCAGGAATGCCTTGAGGTGCACACCCTCTGATCTATCAGCTCCCTTTAAAGATCTAAGGACAGACTCTGCCCATATCGTCCCTTGCAAAGCGCCCCAGAAATGAAACAGTTCCACACAGAGCATGCACCGCAAGCCCTTGTTTCCACTGTCTTTCCTCCGAGGAAGGAAACGACTGCAGCCAAGTGAGTGTTGGGCATGTTCTAAATAATTTCAAGGTTGTCTTAATTAGTCTTTCGTCATGCAAAAGCTCAGTCGGCACACATGTAGAGTCATAATGCAGAGCATTTTGGCTAACACCCACCATGCTTCACACCTCAGATGTCAGAATCTGCTGAATGCAGTTTCTTACCCCTTAGCGGGAGCTTTGCTAACATTTGTCAATCAGTTTTGAAAAATGATTCAGTAACCACAGAGAAATGTTATGCTCATGAAAGTCTATTTTCTGGTCAATTTGGAGGAAAGGCGTAGGAGGAGGCTGCATGACTGAGATCCAAATTATATTTAGTCTCTTTACACTGGCTTCCTTCCTTGTTTCCCAGGGGCTTTGGGAGACGGAGCCTTCTCCAGCTTTTTGTCCCAGCACATGAGCTGCAGATGTAAGCAATCTGTATGCCAGGAAGGGATTGGTGATACCACAGCACCAGTTGCATCATTTTCACAGATGCGGCTCCGTACCAAGGTGAGTTTGATAAACACACCTGTGGCCAGGACCACCTGCTTTTTATTACACCCTGAAGTCAGTGTGAATAATGAGCTGTTTGGAAAATCGCTGTGCGTTGGGTATGAACAGCATTACCACACTTCCATGGCACTGCTGACAAACTACCAAGGCTAGCCACGTGTATATAAAAAAAAGAAAGAAATCAACTATCACAGGTGTGAAATGGTAACACAAAGGATTTTTAGCCTCTTTCAGGATTGTCCAATTTTATGCATGGCGTACATATCATAACTGTTTAGGATGGATCCATAAGGCCACAACAACAAAGATTTATTTCAAAAACAGTGTACATTTTTTTTTACAGTTGGGTAGTTAGGATTCAAGCAGCCCATTTATAAGAAATCGTAGGTAATGCAGAAATAAGCTTAATATTTTTTTAGAATTGCACAACTCTTGAACTTTTTCCAAGGTTCTGTTAGATCAAGAATGGCAAAACTCCCTGATAACACACATTTAAAGCCATTAATTAAAAATGCAGAAGTCTTGACAGATGAACCATGCCCCACTTGCTGCCAAGAAAATGTAACTTCTTCTTGGGGGTTTTGAAGTTTTTTTTCCCAATAGTAAGGTGACAATTTAGAGTTCCCTTTTTGTTGCTGAATACAGCATTAAGAGCTAACACTGGAAACTGAAAGTACAAAAACAAACTCTGAAGCTGGCTCTGCATGAACATTTTTGACATGAATTTAGAAAGCATTTAGGCAATATTTTGTTTGTGGTGTGCAGTATTTTACTGACCTGCATCAGTTCAATGGCTCAGTAGCAGCCATGGGAAATGTAAGTGTTTGGGAAGGAAAAAAACACTGAAGAGCTTTACAGTTATAGCTGGCTGAAAAGTCTAAGAGTAGAGTCCATATGTTATTTTGAACTAAGCAGGGCAGAGATGTTTCAAAAAGACCTCACAAAATTTGGCTAATGTAAACAATTACATATCTCCATCAAGATTACAGATCAGGTTCCTATTTATGAAAAAGAGGAAATTTGGACATACCAGCAAGATAACAAGTACAATTTCTGGTTAATTTCATTATGAAAATGACCAAGTGTTACAGCTGCAGTCGTTAACTTTTGTAAAAATGTATATTTTTTTTTACGTATTTGATAAAACTGTCACTGTGTCCTGGCAGTAAAACATGTGACATATGATCTGCAGAGGTGGGTAGTAACTAGTTACATTTACTCAGTTACATTTACTTGAGTAGCTTTTTGAGCAAAATATACTTTTAGGAATAGTTTTATGGCACTGCACTTTTTACTTTTACTTGAGTCATATTATTACTCAAGTATCGCTATTCTTACTTGAGTAAAATTTCTGGCTACTCTACCTACTGTGAGTAACTTCATGAATAAAGAACATAGTTGTTTTAACCAAAAACGCATCAGAGAGACAAAAATCTAGAGTTGATGTTACATAATTTTTAAATCTTAAATCATCAGCTGTTATGATTAGTTACTCAGTACTTGAGTATCTTTCTTACTGAATACTTTTTTACTCTTACTTGAGTAAATTCTTCGCTGTCTACTTTTTACTTTGACTTGAGTCAAAATATGTTGAAGTAATATTACTCCCACCTCTGATAATTTGTAAAAAAAACTTTAGAAATACACTGTTCCCAGTAAAGATCAACCAATCAGAGCCAGGAGGAAGGTCTTAGAAATGTCAATTATGCTCGTGTACTCACTGCTCACACCCCTCCTCGAGTACAAAGTGTACTGTCATGCAAACTCAAGATTGCTGGTGGGCTGCAGCTGTGCGGAAAAATGGTGGACAAACAACTTAAGGTTACAGGAAAACCACCGATTTCTCAATTGGCACCTGCTCAGAAAACAAAGATAGGCAAACAGAAGAGGACTGATGACAAAAAACAAGCAAAAAGGCAGAATTTGACCAACCCTGAAATAAAATTAGGGTAAACATTGGTGCAGCACGGCGGTTTCCACTGAGGTGGAGGGGCTGTAGAGGGAGGGCTTGAGCGCAGCAGAAAGCAAGGGGAAGGAACATATAAGGCGTCCTCATTCAAAATTTCAGGCTAAGTCCACATTTTTTTCTGAACACCATTTTTCTTTGCAAATTAGATCAAGCTCAGGCAGACTAATTTTGATGACCTGGCAAGCCAGATTATGAAATATTTAGCACACTCTACGTTTTGCACATTATCAATCTGGGTCTGCTCCCATCGAATCCGTCTAATTGGGCGAAGTGACACCTAGTGCCTGTCTACCAAAGGTTGGTTCTAACCAATCATGGTATCAAATGAAAATATTAGCAGCAGGTTCCATACGAAACCACAACAAGTTATGCCGATCAATTATCTTCTTGCTGTTCTTCTTTCAAAGAAAGAATGGTGGATTCTGCCATACCAGATGGTGAGAGCAGCAACTAGACGTGTGTCTTCATGTGCTGCCATGTTTATTTAGGTTCGGCTTTGGGCTTGGCAGCTCTTGCTTTTGTCACAGCTGGGACCGCCTGCCTTAATCAATAATACTGCAACATGATAGGCCCAAACTGCTTCTTCCCAAACGATTGAGTTGGATTCTCATGTGTTTGTGAATTCACAAATACCGCAAGAATTCAGCTCTCAGTCAAGGTTACAATTTTCAGGTCTTGCAACAGAATCCCAGTTAGATTTAGGTCTAGACTTTGACCGGGCCTTTTGAGTTGGTCTTTGTTTTTCATGATGCTATTTGTTCACTAATTTCTCTACAAGATCTTTGAGACTTTCACAGAAAAGTTAAATTCATACTGAGATTTAGACGGCTGCTGCAGTCAATGGATGGCACTGGATTTTACATACCAGCATCAGATTGAGGGGCAGCTGAATATAACAGCACTCCATACCTTTCCGATTTTAATTGTAAAAAACTCAGAAAAACCCATGAACCATTTGTATTCCATTCTACGCATAAACAATATTTTGTGTTGTTCTGTCTCATATAGAACTGTACATTAAAGATTGTATGTGACAAAGCGAGAAAATCATTGAATAGTATGAATACTTTGTCAAGGCAATGTATAAATATAGAGTATTTGAAGGTTTATTAACTTTAACAGAATTGGCAGGGGGGCATAACAATGATCTGGTTTTCACAAGTAGTCCATCTAGTCGGTTTTGAGAATCATGGATTGAAAACCAAAATAAGTGAACTCTGCTGTACCACAGAAAATGTAAAAAAAAATCACCAAAATAAAAAGAATCTACTTCTGACCCTGAATTTAAGTACAAATGTTCACAGCCATCCAACTGTCATACAAATTAATGAATAGTGCAGATCAGTGTCTCAAGGCTTCAAGATAAATTGCAGGTTCTGTTGATTTTCAAGAAATTGCCTTAATATTTAAAAAGGCTCAACCTTGGCAGACATATTTAACTCCAACTTCTCTTTAATAATTTAACATACAAGACAAATTTCAGTAATGGCTGGAAACAGAACAGCATGCCCTGAACATTTCTTTGCAAGTCAAACACACATCATCCTGAAGCGCTCACACCTTCCATTGTCTTCAACTGAGTTTGCAAAAACAGAAATGGCTCTGCCTACTTAAAAAATTATGATTCTGGCAGAGTGGATATGTAGATCCATATATATGCACTAGTCACAGTCAGTCTCGTCAACGCAGGGAGAGTCTCAGGGGAGGCCAACATTGACGTGCTTAGGCAGGAGAGAGGCTACCGTCAGCATGATTGCTTCTGCTTTTTACAAAAGCAGTGAGGAAAAGAAAGTAGAGAACAGATCTTGGTGCAGTACAACAAAGTAAAATCCTGCATTACTCTTTCCACAGAAAGACATTGCTGTTCCTGAAGCAAAATTTGAGAAGAGGAAAGTTTATTAACACCATGTATCTTCAACTTTTGGCCAACGATTACAGCATGTGCTTATTCTGATGAATAAAACGACTCAGCAGACAAAAAGAGCCTTATTTTTATTGTTAGTAGATGGGCTTAAAGGAGCAATAAGCAAACGTTCATTATTTTAGATAGAAAGAACTAAAAAATATGTTTTGTGAAAAACTAAAGGTATCTTTTTAGATGGACTATGGTTTGATGTCAGACACCCTCTCTCTGCGTTGTTCTCCAGTCTTTTGTTTACAAAAAGACTGGATGTACATGCATGTGAACAGCTGCCTCTCAGGGCTTAGTCCTTCCCTGCCCATTAAATGCCACCACTGCGTTCACCAGCAGACAATCAGGACCAGTTATTACCACAACCCCCCCCCCCCCCCCCCCCGAAAAAACAACAGTCTTTGGCAAAGAAGTAGTCATATAAGGAAAGAGGCAAAACAAGAATTAACATTGGCATTGAGTTTCCAACGTGGAGAGCATTTCGAGATCAGAAGCAGCTTTGACTTGGAGCTAGCTTTTCTTCTCTGGACAGGTGAGTGACAGCATGAAGTCAAATGCTGGTTTTTGTTGGTGCTACAGTCTTGTTGGACTTGTGTTGCTATGTTGATTAATTTCAATGTAATGCTACAATTGTGGCATGTGGGTTCATTGTTGGAGTTTGACCACTTATGGGCAAGCCGTTACTGTTATGTGAGGCGAGTAGCCAGTAGCCCAGCTAACAGACAGCTAGCGTTGTTTAATGCAGCCCGACGGTCTTGTGAGCTGCCCACCATGATCCTCACATACATTCATGGCATTCTTTTTTTTTATTGAAATAAATAACTGGTCTGTTGCTTAGATCTTGGAGGTAGAGAGAGGCGTGGCTTGCCACACATCTTGTTTTGGTCTACAGACAGCACTCAACAGCCCTCCTAATGGTGACATTTTGCTTATTGCTCCTTTAAGGTACCTTAAGAAAAAAAAATTGACATTAAAGATGTATTTTTGCCATTTTCTCAAGGTTTCATCATGCATTTACTGATGATCCTAGAGTAAAATGTAAAACCTTCTTTTTGCTAAATTTTGCTTAAAACTGGGTCATGCAACTACACTATGATTTGAAACATGACAAAGAAATCTTCAACAAAATGGATGAAAGATAAAATAATTGACATATTATTTCAACCCGGTTGAAAAGCTCTCCCAAGGCCTTTAATGACGTATAAACAAATACTTGCAAACCAACAAACTCTTGGAAAAAGAGAGCATCAGATCCCCAATAATGTAAGACTGACAGTCATTTTGAAATCGACTGTCTCATGTTATTGGTGCTAAAAAAATGTTCTACAATCTGCTGAATAATAGGGTGGGTTTAGTCTATCACGCTACATTTTAGCTTCATCTGTTTGGAAACAAATATTAACAGTGCGGAGTCTACTGTCTATTTGAGATTAGATTGAAATCATTTAAGAACATAGAGAAGACCAACTAATTTTTACCAAGTCCTGATACATAAAACACTGCACTTGAAAGAAGGTGTAAAATAATGGACAGAATACTGGTTAGACGTTATTGTCTCTTTTTATGTCATGCATAACTGGTGATTCAGGAGTAGGTAAACAAAAAGCTAAAAGAGTCACTTTTCAGTATTTTTTTATGTAAAACTGGTATATGTGCAGAAAACTTAAAATGTTTTCCTGAGATTGGTTTTAATCTTGCAAAGAAGTCAGACAATCAAATATTTTCTTTTAAACACAAAAACTGGGATTTTTCAAAACATGTTTTTTTTATTTAGACTAATCCACTAATATATGCTAAAGTCAGCAAATGCAAAAATACCATATGACATGTATTTATTGTTCAAGAAGTACATAAGATCATATTCTGCCTTAAAAACAGCATAGTGGTGGGAAAAAAAGCTGTAACATCACTCAAGTGTACGCTGTAAACACATTATGATGAGTGCCTTTATACCGCAAGCTTCCTTTCTTCATAGCAGTTTTCAGCAGCGTAACGGTTCCTGGCATGGATCAAAGTAAACACTTAAATAAATGATGTTTGATTTTATCAGTATTTACATGAAGGCTTAATGCTTTATTTTTGTATCCACCACTAAGAATGGTTTTCTTTATTGTTTATCTGCCGCATCTCTCTCTCTCACCAGGCAAGTGCCCCACCTACAACTGCAAACACTGCCACGATATCTGCTGCTGCAGCTGATGAAAGATCAAGCGAGTCTGTAAACAAGCTGTGAAAAAGGGGTTATGTTATGGATGACACCATTGCTTAATTACAGTCTTTCACACAAAGCAAAATCCTACTTGTTTTGCCATTGTTAGCCGATGATGCCTGCTGTTAGAGAGAAGATATTTTTTGAGAGCGTTTAATACCTAAGAAATAGATAGATTAATTTATGCTATCTATACTGTATACGAAGCTGTAGATCCTGACAAGAATGCAGTAAAGAATCCTGTAACTATTATTGAAAAATTCTAACTTGACTCAAACACATGTCCTAAACACAGTGTTAAGAACAACTTTGTGTTATCAGTTTGTCCTTCCCCTTGAACCTCTGGGCCGTTTAATTTAATACTGTATTTAAAAGATACTCCTCCTTGCCACTGCGTTTGCGGTTGAACCTTTAATCAGACTAAGATTAACTTGTGGTTTCAGCTGGCACATGTTAAAGATGGAGTTAATGATGTGATCAGTGGACTATATTACAAGAAGAATCCAAATTGAATGCTATCACTGAGAGTCCTGCATGTGTGCTCTTTTTATTTTATTTTTTTCCCCAAAATGTAGCAACATTTACAAAATGTAAAAAAAAAAAAATACTTATCATATTCAAGAGGTTGGGACAAGTATAGAATTATAGTGGCCCACCCTTTTACACACTTTCATACTGATCTGTCACCGGTTACATGAAGAAATTTCTTAATAACGTGCAACAAGTTATTTGTTTCCTTCCAATGTTAATTGCATGTTTCCAAATACTATAGGATATATATGACATTTAAACAACAGTACTGCTAATAATTAAACAAATAAAATATAATTATTGCTATTATTATTATAATGATGAATTATTCATCAATCATAAAACCAACACATTTGTTTTTATTTGTCTCACTTATGTGTATTTTAAACTTCATATTTTGAATTAAATTTATTTATTTTTGTAATTACACTCTTTAACAGTTGTTCTAAGATATTTAAAACCCAGAACATTTTCATGTCATCGACAAATAATACAAACTTCATTAATTCAGATATTTTGCATCTGTGATTTTCATTTGTCATATTATGAAGAATTTGGACCCAGTACTGGCCCTTGAGGAATTTTGCAAGCAATTGATTTGTGCAATTTCATAATATAGAATATTCCTTATTTGTTTCATATTATGTTTAATAATAGCTTATTTTTTTTATCTTTTATAGTTAGTTCCTGGTCTTTAGTTTGCAGTCTAAAAGATGGTTTGTGAATTCTGTTCCTTTAAATCTCAGTATTTAATTGTCTCCTCTTTTCTAATTCTCTTATATACTTTTTGTTTTTTAGATTTATTAGCCTTGGAATTATTGTTGTGTTTTTATGAAAGCTGGCAGGTGATCATTAACATTGATTAACAATCTGCGTATTGAATTATTTATAATTTCATATGTGAAGATGTTGTCAAGTAGAGTTGTTGAGTGGTCTGTTGATTTTGGGTAAAATAATTAAGCTGTGCATTGTGTTTATGAAATTATTTGTATGTTTGTGATTATTTGCATTTATAACACCAAAATTAAAATCTCCACATAAAAACAGATGTTTGTTGGGTAAGCCAATAAATGTAAAGTTCAATGGAAGTTCGTTGACTTTTCCATATAAAGTGCTACTCCACTTTGTTATTCCTGCTCATAAATCAGAGTTCATACCCATCAAGTTAGAAATCTGTCTCCTTTTCTGAACTCATCAGTGTAATAATGTTCAATGGTTGTGAGAAGAATGACTAAATATTCCTTAAGTCTGCTGAAATTGGCACACACACTTCATGTTAAAAGGGGTGATTTTCAGTTTATCCTGTGATGTAAAGTTGTGATTATACAGCTGATGGTTTTAGCTGAAAAAAGTTCATGTCTGGGTCAATTTCACTTCCAAAATCAGCCGGGTTGCATCTGTGTACTCAAACAGAGTTAGTTCCCGTTGTTCCTGTGTTTCTGTCCGTTCTGTGCCATCACTGTGTGCTGGGGCCTCATAAACAAAATTTAATGATAAAAGTTGGTATTAGGGACAAGCCCTGAAACCTGGGGGCGCGCAAAACAATTCAGATGTACGAGACCCTGTGTAGACGTTGTCTTGATAAATTTGGATGTGTAGGAAATAATGCGCAGGTTCACGTGTATCTTGGGCAGCCCTGTCCCTGTCCTTTAATACATATAATGCAAATCAGTATAAATACCTGGAAGGCACCCATCACATGTCCAAGTACCTCAAGGGATATTTGTAGTGAATGACAGCAACCCAACAGCTTATTGAGTGACACCAGCAACTCATTGAAGGAAACTGGCTGAAAATAAAATGTTTGTCTGCTCGTTCCCGTTTTGTTCTAAAATCTCTATCAATTTCAAATGGCGCTGTCTATCTGCTGCATTGAGCTTGATTATAGTGTATAGCGGATAGTTTTAATGTTCACCAAATTGTCATAGCATGAATATGCCTCCAATATCGCCGACTCTACCTTTATTGTCAAGTTTTTTTGTAAGTAGTTCCCTGCAGGAGGAACGGAAAATTTAAAAGACTTTATTCTGAGTTCATTTCAGACTTTAGGCATGGAAAGTAAAAGTAAGTTCTCCCAACAGAGACATTTTTGCAGCATTTTAAAATGGCAAGAAAATAACTTAATGTTATAGCCTCACACTAAGTGGCAAATTAAAGGTAGAGTCTGCGATTTATCCAGAAGTTTCTCCAAGTCCCTTCTCGATTAACTGCGGATGCGCAAAACTGTCTTACCTTGCTCTTCGGCTTCTCAGGGGGATCGCGTGAAAAAAATCTCCCAGATCCGCTCTGGTCTCATTTCTTTCAACAGAGGCCGTCCTCTTCTTCTCATAAACTTTAATGCGGTTTGTTTCTTTCGACCACTAAGCTAACCGCTGAGCTAACCACTAAGCTAACCAGATACATACTCACTAAAAGTGCCCATGCGCAGACAGCAAGTGGAAACTAATGAGGAACGAGCACGCACACTGGCATTACGTGAGCGCGAGAATGATTTGCATGTGGGACAACCAATGGATTAGGTGAATTTGAGGGAACTTGAGGGACAGAGGGAGGTGAGAGCAGGACCAAAACTCTAACCAATCCATGCCCTTTGGACTGAACGGCAGGGATTGGTTAGAGTATTTACAGGCCTGCAACTCCCACAGAGATCGATTTTTTAACTTCCTTTTTCTGAATATATGCATTGACTACTGCCAGGATGGAAGGACAATTTTACCCAGTATAACAAAAGGTGTTTCTGAACACAATTACCAACTATAGCGTTAACTGTCAGGTCCGTAAAGCTTTCTGTTTATCAAAAGTAGGATCACACGGAGCACTGCCCACTTTAAAATATCCAAACTATCCCTTTAAGTAAGTTACATCCTTTTGGGCAAGTCTAACAAAGTTTGACATTCAGTTTTTATATAAAATTTTTTATCCGTGTTTTTTTATTTCTATATGCATGAAAGTAAAGATGGTAAATTAAGTTTAGTATTTTAATAAAGACATCTTATGCCTTTATTTTTTAGAATATATGAAAAAATTGTGATCCCCTGGTTCTGAGTTGTTTTTTTCTAAGCAGAGGAAGTCCAATCTTTTCGAAAAGAAAGACCACCGCTGAGTTCACAAAATTATTTAATATCCTTAAAAGTCCTACAGGATTTTGAAACAGGGTTTTTTTTTGGAATCCTGACTTTGAAGCACCAGTTTAAATTTAGACTTTAGGATGTGTTTGTTTTGTGGAAAGTCAAGGGAGGGGCACAAAGTGGACAAAATTAATTTCAGACCTCTTTTATGTGGGTGGACTGGACTTTTGGGGTTGCACAAGAAGCAAAAGATGACATCAGAATCAGCCCATGTCTATGGTAAATGAGCCATCGACACATGAGGATTAAGTGATCTCACCCTCCTAAGCTTCTCTTTTGTGGTCTCCCGCCGAGGCCCCTTTGACCCCTTTAGGAGCCACCTGCACTTCATAAGCAAGAATTGGGGGGTTTCACAGGAAAGGTTTCAACCCAGATGGCAAACACTGAGCGTCAGCAACGCAAAGCGCCCTGGCCAGGGCAACACAACATTCTTGTTGCATGTAGTCAGCCTGGTCAGGGAAAACCCACCGCTGGAATGTTATTCACCCAGTCTCTAACACCTGTCAGGTCAATAATATGAACCCTTTTACTAGGATAAAGGGTTGATGATATGGTGGGTCTACAAATGTGGAAATTGAGCACGTTAAATCAAAACAATAAGTCTAAGTATTTTCACTGCGTTATTATATGTGATTTCAATTCACAATTCAAAAGGGAGATTACGAGAAACTGAAAGCAAGTCAAAGAAGAAATTACAGGAAAAGCACACCATTTATTTCCATTACTTCCTGAAGTCGCCTCAGTAACTTCTCACGATAGTAGGTTTTTACTATAACTATACAAGGAACTGAAAGAATGTTTTGGGCATTTTTAAAGGTTACTGTTTATTTCATGCCATTTCTTGCAGATAATGAGGAATTCTTCAGTTGTTTTCTGTCAAATACAGCAGCTCGTGAGCTTTGCTGTAAATGAAAAAGCGTTTCAAAGATGTTTTCCTGCTTAATGACGAAGTTATTCTGTGACCTTTGATGACACTGGGAACTCATTTGTTTTTCCTTTTAAATAACAATAGCAAATGTAAGAGTCTAAAGTAAATTCCTTGGATATGGTTGTTGATCTTTTCCCATTATTTATTAATTTTTTAAATGCACTTTAATTTTTTGCCATCCTGTTGTCCTGAACATCTTGAAGGTCATAAATAATGGCACAAGCTTAACTACTTGATAACAACTGTTGTCTCAGTCCTCTTTCATGAAGCCCCTGTGTGTTATATGATTTTTCTTTTTGAGCTATTTTTATCCTTTCTGTTACCTACATTTATAAAAGTGATTTGTTTCACTGTACAATTGTGTAATGTTGGGATAATGGGAAGAGGAGAGCAAGGAATGGTTTGTGAATGGTGCATTAAAACTTTGCCACAAACTTGATATTATGAGGACTATTCATGCAGGCACTGAGCTGTCGCTCCATGGTGGCTCAGGTTGGCGGTGAATAGGTAAGTGGAATATCTGATCCATGCTGTTTCTGACGGGTTTACTGATCTCTCAAAAAGATTTGTAGGCTAGAGAAAACAGGCAGATGAGCTGAGAGATAAACCGGCTGCAGGAGCACTACCAGTGGACGCCCATGGACTGAAGGGACTTTCCCCAGCCATGTATCGCTGGTGTGATCTGAACCAGGAAAGAACTTGAGGAACTACAGAAGGCAAAGCGGGAGGCTTGAGGTAAGTTCCAGGTTGCTTGTTTGATGGCACAGATAAGCCATTTTTTACTGATGAGAATCATTAGTACAGGAATACAGTAATACTGTCCTTTGGACTGTGCTGTCATTTTTTTTTACCTGTGTGCAGTTAGATTAAAACCTGGTATTTACACTTTTGTTTAAAAAAAAAAAAAAAACACAGGTCCTGCATGACATTAACTCTGCAACCATTCTTCAATCGCTGTGATTGTGTCCATGTCGGTGTCTAATATTTTAGGCAGGGAGGTATAAATTAAGTCAATGTCCCAAATCGCGCACACCATGACTTGTATTTGAAAGTATTCTGACAGTAACATTTCCATTTAATAGACCAAAAAAAGTCATCTGTAGTGAAGGCTTGTGTATTGCAAATGCTAAATTTATCAACCATTGCAACATTTATCAACAAAGAAGGAGAATTAAACTATGTATGCTTTAATCACAAGAAATAAATGTTGGACACTCAGTTTTAGCGACAAAAATATGGTTAAGGCGGCAGCACATGGCATGGCAAAATTAACTTAAGTAGCTGACTGGATGTTATAGCGGGCCTGAGATCTGAGAAGATCAAGAATCAAGAATTGTTTATTGTCATCGCAGCAAAATTATTTCGAGACAGACACCAGCTTAGGATTCACACAAACAATATGTACAGGTGGACATAACAAACATAGACATAAAAAAAATAGGGAGTCAGTTGGGTGCAACGGTCATCCACATTTGCTGAGAAGCTCAAGCGTGCAAAACAGTCTTTAAGGTCTGCTAGGACTCGTACCAAGTTCCGAAAGTCAGTCGTTTTTCAAATATGATTTACTGTGTTGCATGAATTAGTCATTTAAAGCTTCTTTGATGATGCTTTTATGCCTGCAGTAAATTCTGTAGCTTTTATTTTAATTCTCACAGCTTTTACGAAGAAGCTGTTTCTGAGTCTGTTAGTTTTGGATTTGAAACTGTCAGGATTCTGCCAGTGCTTCCTGCTCTCTCTTCTCTCTCTCTGTGACAGGTGATTGCAGCTGACAGGTGGGCGTGGTGCGCACCTGCGGCTCGTTGTGGCTGCTCTGGCTGGAGCTTAAAAGGAGCGTTCAGGCAGCTGGAAGATGCCAGAGTGTTACCCTGTCGTGGTATGCCTAGGCCACAGATCTGGCTCCCGAGCTTCGTACCTGTGAGTTTTTGGAAACCCTGTTTTTGGACTAATCCTGTCTCCTGTCTCCTCCAGTTTGTCGTGTTTGGATTTACTCATCTGTGTTGGCTCCGTGCTCTGAGGACCGGTCATCCGAATCCCCGCCGCTCAGATTTTGCTCTGGCATCTCCACTCATACCCCCTTGGTGGTACCAAGCCGGGCGTGAGAACCCCCTTCCTGGATTCACCTGGTTCATCACTGTGATGGACCGAGCAGCAAGGACAGTCAGGCACAGGTATATTTCCAAAAACAGGGTTCTTTTATTTAACCCAAAAAGGATAAAATGTACAAATGGATCCAGAAAAGAGGTCAAAGGAACAAAACTACTCAAAACAACTAACAACAGAACTAACTCAAACAAACTAACCTGCCTCAATGGGACAAAGAGGAACTTAAATAGTGGCTGAGCAGTCCACAAAAGCAACACATAGGGTAAAACATACACAAACCTAACTAAACCAAATGAAGCAAAACCCCCATTTCCCCCCATAGACTGATTTGGTATGGTCCAAATCAGCCTAGCCCCTTGGCCACCTGCTGGTTCCTCAGCCAAGGGACTAGAGCAACTGAAAACTCAAACAATCATAACAAAACGGGGTAAAGCAAAATGTGCACACTAATTTTGAAATAGTGTTATGATGATAAATAAATTCCAAATAATGAAATGGCTCTGTAAATGAAGCCCTATATGAAAAAGAAACTAAATTACATAAATGGTATTTTTACCACATCTGTGTGGCTGTAAATGCAGCCATCACAATCAGCCACACTTCGGTTCTTCCAGCTGCTCCTCCCGCCTGCCGCCGCAGTGGTGCTGTTCGGGCCCCCCGCCTGCGTTCCATCCGCCAGCTTACCTGTCACTCGGTCACCTGGTTACCACGTCGAAGAGATCCCTGCTGAGTTCCACTTACTTCCCCAAGCCCGGTTCGCGTTCTCTGTGGTAAGCTCCCCCTTCTTTCGCGCTTCTCCCATGCACTGGAGTTATCTAACCGCTCTCCTCTCGTCCTAGATCGAGCGAGTCCTGGCGTCACGTCTCTCACTGGCTCAGCCCCATCGTGATTTGTCCCTTTGTTCTCCTCTGTTCGTCTGAGTGTCTCAAATAAACATCTTAAAACTGCTCTCTGCCTCCCAATTGTGTCCTGCATGTGGG
This sequence comes from Fundulus diaphanus, assembly GCA_037039145.1. Lineage (NCBI taxonomy): Eukaryota > Metazoa > Chordata > Actinopteri > Cyprinodontiformes > Fundulidae > Fundulus > Fundulus diaphanus. The sequence goes on along the minus strand of CM073142.1, from coordinate 27,168,219 downwards.
CCAAACACCTTAAAACCATGACAGAAGAGTTCCGGAAACGTTTGCCTGATGGAGGAAGGGCAATGCAAACAGTGCATTGCCCAGGTGGGTGGGATCTTTGACAATGCGTCTCGCCCTTCTCTGGACTAATGCTGCATAAACCGAGTCCAGTTCTTGCAGACGGCATCCCACAATTCCATGTGCGGTTCTCACCACCTGTGCTAAGTCCTTCTTCTCCTTCACTGTGCAGCTCCCATACACACAGTTATGCTAAGACATAAAACACTTTGTATTGTAGCTATGTAAAAAGAAAATGAGCAGATGAGTGGAAAGTCCAGACCGTTTCAGTTTTCTGAGGATAGGTGTTTACAGACCAGGAGAGTGTCAGTGGAGACGTGGATGCCCAGGAACCTAATGCTGTCCACACGCTCCACCACCTTCCCCTGTATGCAGAGAGGAGCATGTTCGATCTTCCTGGACCTCCTGTAGTCCATTATTACCTCCTTGGTTTTGCTGGTTTTTTCAATCAGATTGTTCCTGGAGCACCACTGAGATTGTTGACCTCCTCTCTGTAGTGGGTCTCATCATTGTTGGAGATGAGACCCACCAAAGTGGTATCATCCGCAACGTAACTATTATGTTTGTGGGGTGGACAGCAGAGCGATCATGGGTGAAGAGGGTGAAGAGAGCAGGACTGAGGACACAGCCCTGTGGCGTGCCGGTGCAAAGGATCAGTGGAGCAGATGTGCGTTTCCCAATCCGCACCATCTGGGACCTGTTGGTGAGGAACTCACTAATCCAGGAGCAGAGCTGTGCAGATAATCCCAAATTGTGGAGCTTTAGAGCCAGAATGTCTGGGAGCACGGTGTTGAATGCTGAGCTGAAGTCTATCAAGAGCATCCTAACATAGATGTTGTGATACTGCAGATAAGTCAGAGTTGAGTGAAGTGCTAACGAGACAGCATCCTCCATTGAGTGATTCTCTCTGTAAGCAAACTGCAGGCTGTCCACGCCAGCAGGGATGGCGTCCTTGATGTGTTGCACCCCTGACGGGGTTCAGGGCAATAGGATGGTAATCGCTGGGGCAGTTGATGGTTGTTTTCTTGGGAACAGGCATGATGTTGGATGATTTCAGGCCAGAAAGACCCCTGTCAGTTGGTCAGCACGTGATTTAACCGCCGACCTGACACCATGTCTGGTCCTGCAGCCTTGTCGGTGTTGACCTTCTTCAAGGAAGAGTTCACTGGGTGCAGCTGCAGGATGAGAGGCTAATGGTCCTCCTCTGGCTGGGGAAGATGTTCAGGCTCCCTGCTGCTTGGAGAGTTGAAGCATGCAGAGAAGCTGTTTAAGGTGTCAGGGAGGGCTGGGTCGTTGCTGGGCTGCTGGTTGCTGTGTCTGAAATCTGCGATGATCCTGATACCTCTCCACATGTCATGCGGGTTGTTGTTGCTGAAGTGGTCCTCGATGCGCTGCTTGTATCTGTACTTTACCATTTGGATGCCTTTCTTCAGCTCACTTCTAGCCCTGCTGTAGGCCAATGTCTCCCGATCTGAATGCTGCATCCCGGGCCTTCAGCAGGGACCACACTGTGCTGTCCACCCATGGTTTCTGGTTAGGAAACACTCTGATTGTCTTTGTGGGTAGGACAGCATCAGTGCAGAAGTGAAGGGTGTGTAAAAGATGTTAGTGGGAATAAAGAACCCATTATTTGATTCAGACTTGGACAGACCAATATGTGCCACAACTATTGGAAAAAAATAGTTTTTAGATGACAAGTATCATTTTCCTTTGGGATCTTTCCTTTTTATTTGTGTTTAAATAATTTTCTTCTTTGATGCCACAGCAATAAAAATGGTTGTTTGTGCATCTCTAATCCAAGAAATGAAAGTTAAGCAAAAAACGTTTAAATGATCCAAACACATGATCTTTTAAAAATGGACCTCAAAGCTATCTTGGCTGATGGTCAAACCATACACCTTGTTAAATGAGGAAAGTTTAATAGTAGCAAGAGTAGATATCATCCAACCCTGATGTCTCTAAACAAAATGAGGAAAATAAGCACAGGAGAGTAGGATCATTTTTTTTAGTGTTAGCTTCCTCATTGACACCTCGGGGCTGGAGAGTATCTCTATATCTTAATTAGCACATATACTCTCCCTTTAGTGTGTGAGGGGAGTGTGCCGCAACCAGCCCAGGGCTGATGGAAGCAGGCCCACTTGTGTACAGACATTGATGTGCATCTAATGAGTCCATCAGCTTGTCAGCGTTGCGTCCTAAGGGACTCTCCGCACAGCATTACCACTGCGTCGCGAATGAATGTTCAAGGTTTGGAGATGCCACCTGTCACTGCATCTTGGCTGAGCATTTACCAAACAGGGCTTTGAGGTAATTCCTGTGCAAGTGCACCTGTTGTTTTGGCAAATTAAAGTAACCTGTCATCGCATGTCACAGCACAGCTCTCATTTCTTCACTGAGCCCCCCTCCCAGTCAAATTTATGAACGTGTGTAGCAGACCCTTAGGAGGAGTTTAGAAATGTCAAAAGCCTCCAGATTATGAATGATTTAGCAGTTATACCTCGAGAGCACAAGCTGTAAATTAATCTGCTGTTAGTCACCAACACTTCTTTCTCACTTTACAAGATGCAATCAAGACAAAAATGTCCACGCTGCCTAGTGAAGTTTGCATTACAGGATTCAAAAAGAATCATTATTATACACCAGACGTTTTCTTACACACTTAAAACCAATGAGACCAAAAACCACCTAAATTGGATTTCGCTAACCCAGTTATGGATCAAACGTGAAACCTGGATTACTTAGTAATATTTAAGTTAAAATTCATTTTTATACATATTTAATCCCTCTATGTGTCAGCAGGCTGGCTGGTGCTATTCTTCAATAGTTAGTGTGGGAGGGGTGGTGTATACCTAGGAAGTGGTTCTGGTCCATCACAGGGCAGATAATCATACAAGCACATTCTCCAACCTAACAGTGGCCAGTGAACTTAAAGTTCATATTTTTGAACAATGGCAAGCAGTTAAAATTACCTGAGAAAAGTTATGCACGCACAGGCCGAACATGAAAAGCAGGCCCCAGGCAGGGGTGCGCTTGATATAGCAGTATATTGGTCGCCCCACATACAGAGGCTACTGGTCCTTGATGCAGCTGTCCGGAGTTTGATTCACGACCTTGGGACCCACGGTGGATGCATTCCCTTCTCTCTCAAGCCATTTCCTATATCTGTCATGGTTTAGTTTTTGTCTGGCTTTTTTCCCTGTTATTTTCCTATACCTCCTTCTCTCACTCAGCTCACCTTCCACTCCCCAGCAATCAGTCACACCTGTCAGGCATTAATTAGTCAGACTCACTCCACCGGCCAGCCTCCCTACAACAGCCTCCCTCAGTCTTCTCTTCCCTGCCGGTTCGTCATCAGTCTCCACTCACTTCACGCCTGTCAGCCTGGGTTGCCTCTGTTAGCGGTTGGATTAACCTGCCACCTCTCTGCTTCAAGTAAGGCCTGTTTTAGCTACTGGATTTTCCTGTCCCACCTTTAAGTTTCAAGTAGGCCTCTGCTAGCTGCTGGGTTTCCTGCCTCTTCTGTGCCTCAAGTGAGGCCTCTTCCAGCTGCTGGGTTCCCTGTCTCATCTGTGCTTCAAGTTTGCTCTCTGCCCTGCTGCTGGACTGCATCTCAGGAACTCTCTCCGGTCCTCTAGCTCCAGCACCTATCCACAACCTCCTGCTCCTGCTCAGTTGAGACTCTGGTTTACTCACTCCACTACTCATCCTCTTTTCAATAAACTCTTATAAACCTAGCTCAGTGTGTGGTTGAATTCGGGCTCATCAGATAAATCGTGACAATATCATTACTTTTGCTAAAAGCTATTAGTGCCACAAAAATTGCAAAAAAAAAAGGCCCCAGCCAAGATTTATTCTAGAACCTTATTACTGTAAGGCAACAGTGCCAAAAACTGTGCCAATGATTGAAGGACAAACAAGGACAACCCTATAATGTCAAGCACTCCCGTCTTCTCAAAGCCCCAGGAGGTTTTCTTCCCGTTAAAGGGGAGTTTTCCTCTCCTCTGTTGCCGCTGTCGAGAGAACTTTTTCCCAAACGGCATAATAAACTAAACCTGACTGCATCTTTTATGACTAGGATTGAACAGGAATCTTTGCAGTTGACTTTGAATCTGTCTGTAGGATTAAATTTGACTGACTATCTGTTTGCAGACTACATATGATTGTTTTGTAAAGGGCCTTGATACAACATTTGTTGGGAATGCGGTACCGCGCACGTGACGTCACGGCCTTAAGAGTAACGCCCCTTTTGCCGCACCGGTAGGGCAAACAGTCGTAGAACGCACATACAAACCAGCCATTACAAGCGCAACAGAACCAGCGATATGACCGACTTTGCAGCCATTAAACTTACCCAAGACGATGTCCCAGGCGCACGGTTTACTGGTCGCACTGTGGAAGAGCACACCAACCTTCAGCTGAAACGGTGGCTTGAGTGTCGAGGGCTCAAAAAAACCGGAAGACGGGCCGAGTTGATTCAACGGTAAGCTTTGTTTTTTTCCCTGCTCGGCGTTCATGCCTTTGTTATGATTTCCACCGTGCTCCGTTCACGTCGGCCTTTTTTGTTTGTTTGCAATCAACGTCCAGGAATCTGTATATCTTGCCAATAGGTAGCTACAAAACGATTGTTCACATCTCAGAATCTTTCGCTTAAGAGATTCAGGGTGTTTGTTTTTGAGTAATCTATCCCGGTAGCAGGGTACCATGTTAGCGCCTGCTAACATGCTAGCCTATATGCTATCATCACCCTTTCCACCGACAAAATGCTTGCTACATATGTAGGTGAATTTGGTAACTTTTTCCGGGTTGAAATGTTGTGTAGGCCGCCCGCACAAGTGTACCCAACGCACACATTTCTCCTTGGCACTCTTGAGTTTCGGGAAATTAATGAAGAAAACATCCTTCATATGCGGCCGATCAGCGTACCTCGAGTCGCTGTTGCACGTCCCATAGCAACAATGTTTATAAACCATGGTCTTAGATGTTGGAAAAAGCAGTCGTTTACCGAGTAAAATCTAGGCTAACGCACGTCTCTTCCACACCAAAACAGCGGCGCGTTTGGGAGTTTGCCCTACTGCGTACCACGTGATGTGACGTCATCGTGACGTTGTGTTTCTAAAAATAGCTCGCGTGCGGTACCGCATTGAGCAGAGCAAAGAATTTGGGTTACAGGAATAACCCAATCGTTGTTAGAGTGTTCCCAGTGAATGTGATGAGACCCCTGCTCACACGGAAAGGTTTCAACACTTTGATTCTTTCCCTCCAAGTAAATATTTTCCTCTTCTTAACTAATGCACCGGAAGCCGCTGCAGAGGGTGGTGAAAACTGCCCAGCACATCGCCGGGGCACCGCTCCCTTCCATCAAAGACATTTATAGGAAGCGGTGTCTGAAAAGGGCCGGGAAAATCACCAAGGACTTCACTCACCCTGCACACACACGCTTCTCCCTCCTGCCCTCTGGGAGGCGTTACAGAAGCTTACGGACCAGAACCACCAGGCACCGGAACAGCTTCTTTCCCACAGCTGTCACACTCCTGAACGCCTCCTGATACAACTATAAGGACTGTAACCCCCCATCCCCCCATACAATAATAACATATGGACTGTCCTCACACACACACACACACACACACACACACACACACACACACACACACACACACACACACACACACACATACCATGGACTGTTCCCCTCACACACATACACAATTTGTATACAATCTGTATAGATTCTGTAAATCTTATCTGCCATTATTTATCTTGTATTATAAACCCGCTAATACATAAATAATCCTTCTCCTAACATTCCTGTATATTCTGTATAATCTGTACATATAGCTCCCATATTTATATGTAGGGGACATTTTATAGTCCCCTACTATTACTTTTTACTTATACATACACTTATAAATAATATTTATATCCTGTATAGCACTTCTGGATAGATGCAAACCACATTTCGTTGCTTTGTACTTGTGACAGTGCAATGACAATAAAGTTGAATTCTATTCTATTCTATTCTATATTCTCAGCCCGACAAGCGGAAGTGTTGCTTTACATGATATGCGGCTATGAATGTGAAGATCCTATTAAGTAAAACTTCTCTCATGCTGTGCTAAGAAAAGCCCTTTCAAACCGATTGAAACCACACTAAGCAACAATGTGCTAATTGAAATTGCAACTGAAAACAACTCTCTATTGTTACAGTAACTCATCCTGCAACCTTGGTACGCATATACAATGGAATGAGTGAGAATCTCATTTTTGTTGCAGTCCATGTCAATATTCTGAGCTTTCAGCACAAATATGCCCCACATCTTTATTATGATTATCAATTAAATATACGCTGATGTGGGAACTGCTGCATGATGTATTGGATTTGAATGGCTGCAAAGAAATAATGCACAAACATCAGCTGCATTGTAAAGAAAAGCAAAGTGAACAACGGGACTTTCTGCGTGCATTTGAAGCGTTAAAACGAGGAGGTGCTTTTGGTTGCAGCCCTTGTTCCCTTGTTGTTGCTCGTGTTCATTTTCTGCACACATTTGTGGACAGTTGTTCCTTCTGCAGTTGTAACATGTGCTCTGGTTTCTGGTCAACTTCCTCTAGGTGTGGAGAAGCCGTCTGCACCCCGTGATTCAAGTAGTCATACAGAAAAAAGGGAGAGAAAAAAAAGCTAATCATATGATAAGACGGATGCTTATGGTTTCAGAAAGCTCTTTTTGCCCAGATACAGCCAGAGTGTCTGTGTATGGCAGTGTGGGTGGGGGTGGGAACTTGTTTACAGCTCACACACGGTGCTTTGAGTCCTCTCGACAGGGAAAGAAAGACAGGGTATCAGAACTTGGCGGAGTTGAAAGTGCGCTGCACTAGTGGTGAGTTTTTTTTTTTTCAGGTATAAAAATACTGCCTGTAAGCAACCGAGAGCTCAGTGGTGGGACTAGAGGTACAACAGCCTCCAGGCTTTAAAGAATCACTTATCTGTGGCAATCAGCCCAGTGTTGTTGAAGTAGGTTAACCAAATCTCCATAAAATGCAAATGACCCATGAAGTCTTGGGATCAAATTCTCCGGCAGTGAAGGTTTGCCTTTTTATATCTTCAAAAACGGGATGCATGGGTGCATTTTTGGGAATATATTTGTGTTGTACGCACTGGTTCACTGACTTCAGCGCGAATGAAACCAGTAAATCCTTCGTCGTTTCAGGAGAGAAATAGGGGGTAAAGCCAGAAAATCTTAAATGAGCAGATCCTGAGGGTGAGGAGCTCAGCGAGGGACGCGCCGCCAACCAGCCTGGAAACCTGGCACTGCTTGGCTTGATTGGTCTCAGTGGGGAACTGGGATGGAGGGGCAGAAACTCCATCTACATACACTTGCACGCGCACAGCCGGTCCATACTCCTGCCGGTGTCCTCAAAGTGATGCGCGGACATCTAAATCACACTCTTGCGGAAGAAAGGAACATCCATGTCCAAAGCCACACACACCCACATAATAAATCTCCCTCACTCAAACACAAACCACCCACATGACGCCCACGCACATTAAGTCTCACACATCACAACTTATGAGCACAGCGTGGGGGGCTGGGTTCACTTTCACTGTGTTCTCGGAGGCTGTTCAGCAGCTAATTCTCCCGCGCGAGGACTCAGAGAGCCTGGACAGCCACCTGCACCTAGGACGAGGGGAAGGGAGGAAAGGGAGGAGGACATGAGCGGAAACAAGAGGGGAGGTGGAAGAATGACATCACCTTCCCTGAAATGTCACCATTATCTCAAGCCTCGGCTGTCTAGAGAGGTGACATCATCCTCTCTTTACCCCCCTCCCTCCCTGCCTCCCTCCCTTCCTCCCGTGTTCGCTCCAAGGCTGTGTGATGAAGGAGTGTTTGTGTGCATGAAGGCATGCGCACAGGAAAGCATTTTCTAAAGAGACAAAAACAAGCAGAGGTGGATGTTTGTCTGCGCGCCGTCTTTCGTTCGAGCCCTTATTTACTGTAAAGAAGCCAGTCCTGCTTCCGTGGCTTTAACAAAGTAAGAGATGATACCATACCACCTGAGTTACGTGCCGGTAGATACTGGGCCCAGTTATGAAGGATTTCTTTTATTTATTTTGTTGCACACACTTTTTGGTTATAGTGTTAGTACCCCGATCCAGGGTCACGAAACAACAAGGTGGGAGCTTGATTGATCAAAACAATGTTTATTCCTTTTAGGACATTATTAAAAACCAAAACAGTAATCTGACATAGAGGCTGTCTTTGTCTTTTTTTTTCTCCATGTTTACTTGTTCTGTTGGTAGCGTTCATCCATTGCATCCAGCAACAGCCGGGTTCACCAATCTCTGCCAGGTAAATTTTGCAGATTGGAACCTGAAGACTTGAGAAATAATGTACATATATACGCATGAATAATCTCAGATAAATGTGTAGTTTCTGTGTGCATTTGCTGCAAAAGATCTTGCTAGACATAAATATATATATATATATATATATATATATATATATATATATATATATATATATATATAAAAACTATATAAACTATATAAATAGTTTGATCAATCTCAGAGGATAATATGATGCTTAAAGGGCTCCTTGACAGAGTTTATAAATATTTCTCTTTGTAGATATACACAGTCATTTTTAACTTGAATACATTTTTCTTCCATTTGAATCAAACATTTGTGGTGTAAACAAAAATAACAGGTTCAAATATTTGTAACAAAAATGCTACATTATCCCCGTTTTGCAGTAGGTGGTGTCACAGTGAGTGGACGCTAGAGCCACATTCAACAGCTGCTCACACATCGACAAACTAATAGAACAAACTTGGGACTAAACGCCTTGCTCCAGGCAATATTAACCCTATCAGCCCAGCGGAAATTACATACGGTATCTTATATAAATCAAGTACAGCTCCAAAGTTATAAAGTGTAAATATTAATTTTAGTATTTGTGTGACACTAAGGCATTAAATATTTTTTTTCAAGTGGAACCACTATTCAAATATCACTATGCCTGATTTATAGGTGATTAAACCAAAGAAAAATCTAATTTTCTTAACCTCGCCTAAATATTTTTCAAAATAAACAATGCAAAACTACATGAATCCCTTCCCATATTTACAGTGCATTATGGGTAAATTATTTTTTGGGGGGGATAAGTTGGTACGTTCTTTTTTCATTTTTTTCTGCCGGGAAATTATGATGAATGAACGGAGGTTTACAACCACATTTCTTCTTTTCATCTTTAGGTGAATTCTGGGGGGACCTTGAAAGTGTGTTTTTTCCGCCAGGTTTAAAGCCTATAAAGTCTATCTTATGTTCACGTCCGCTACCTTCACTGCACACAAATTACAGTGACAGCTGGGTTTGTTTGTTAGCCAAAGTTTTCGAACTCGTATGACTCGCGCATGCGCAAATGATTGATGTGTTTACATGATGCTTTTTTATTTCGATCGGCCCTTTATTCCGATTACTTTTGTCCATGTAATTGTGACTAATGATACCGACTTTGAGGGGGTTGAGTTAAGCATGTCTGTGCAGCAAATCATTTTTCTGAGAGAGTGAGCAATGTTTGATAGCCAGTTAAATGGTATTTTGTGTGTTTAAAGTGCTGTAAAACCGAATCTATTTGTGAAAAAAAAATTAGGGACTTGTTTTATAAACATTAAAGTGACCGTTCTTGACCTACTTTTAAAGCGTGATAAAATAGGCGTGGCTCTGCTAGTACCGAGATCGGGCCAGACGGGTTTCAAAATTTAAAAAAAGAGCAAATGGTGACAGAAAACAAACGTGTTTGTTTGTTGGGTTTTTCTGCGGGATATTTTTCACACAGCTGTCTTGTAAAATGTTGGGGAAAATCAGTGGGTGAAAAAGTGAGAAAAAATAAGCATCAAATCTGGTTAAACATTGTATATCCAACTATCTTTTGTCTGCTTAGTATTCACAGACTTGGTCCCACACAACAGAAAGCTATTTATGGTATTCTTACTTCCAAACCTAATTTTCTGCACTTTATGTCTTTCCTGTGTGCTATAAACAGGTGTTTCACTGCATCCCTTGTATTTCCAGCTGGCAATTTGGAGCTGTAAATTTCCAACTATGATCTAAAAGTGTTCGCTATACTTTAAATTGTGTTTTTGTGTGGAAAACACAGTTATATGTGTGAAATGTCATCTAAAAAAACTACTTTTGCAATTTTTTGATGCTTGCAAGCAAAATATAATGTGTGGGAGTAAACTGAAATCGCACATCACCCTGAACACATCACCACCATGGTGAAGCACAACGGTAGAACTATCATGCTGTGGGAATATGTTCTTCTGCAGGACAGGGAAGCTGGTTGGAGTAGATTGGGAGCTGTGTGCAGCTAATTACAGAGCCGGTGAAATTACCTCCCAGCAGGAACATACAGCCAGAGCTACAATGCCACACTTTAAATCAAAGAACATTCCCATGTGAGAGTGGCCCAGTCAAGATCTAGACCTAAATCCAATCATGTATAGACATGTGATCACTCAATTATTAACATTTCTGCTCTTAGTCATTAAAGTATCCTAATGGACTGGTTCTGGAGCTCCTAAGAAACATTTATTTGTCCCACATTCACCATAAAAATATATGTGTCTTCTAAAAACACATATTGTGAGAGGTATTAAAAGGGTGTCTCATAAGACTGTAAGTTATGGTGTTGCTCAGAAATCGCTTCACATAAACCCACATTTGCCTGTCACCTACAGCAGTGATTGACCTCTGTCATGTTGTTACACCATCTGATGTCCCCAGCAGCTGACGGTTGCATTGCAACCATGCCATCTCTGCCCTTTGTACATGTCCCAACACACCCTGAATACTTCGCCCGATGTCACATACAGAGCAATGCCTTGCCAAGAAATGCAAAGATGGCAGGTATAAACATTTTACATTTTATTTCCTTCTCCGTACATTTATTGTAGTTGTAATTTATGGTTCACTCCCAATTTCTGTGGCAAGGTTTTACTTCAAATCACTGCTTTGAAAAGAAAAGCATGTAGGTGTGACTGGAAAGCAAAGGTCTAAATTCAGAATGGGTTTTGGTAGCAATACTAAAAATAACTCTAAAATGAGCACTTATATATAAATGTGTACTGCTCACATTTTGACAGATATTTAAGTCCCCACAGGAATCGCTCTCTAAAAAGGCATAATTAACTTCTAAATATCTTTCGTTTGTTACTAAAAGTCTTTTTAACCAACAGTTTTACATGAAAAACCAATCAGATTTGTGTATGGAGTAAAAGTAATTGTGCAAGTTCCTCAAAATATGAATCTGATGAAAAGAGTTTGCGCTTGGCATAACAGGTGCACATATCAAAAATGTAATGACTGCAGAATAGTGCGAGCATGGTAACTTTCTCAGGGATCGAAGGAGAGAAATTAAAAAAAGAGTGATTACCAGTGTTGGTCAGATGGACAGAGACAAGACAACTGAATGCTAAAATTTCTCCATGTCTACTGAATGTGTTATTGTTCAAGTGTTGAGTCTCAACTTCAATAGGTGGGAATTTTCTGTTAAGATTCTGGCAATCTTTTGTATGCAGTCCACACATTCTCCTCTTATATGCGTCATCAAACTATAAACAAGACACAAATTACAATAGCAACCACATCAGCGAATATACAGCAAAGCCTTTAAGTATCTAAACACTTAGATAAAAAGAGTATTGTGCTTGTTAGTTTCCCTAATGGCCGAGTCAGTTGAAGATGTGAAATGGTGATTCGTTCTCAGACTCACTAGGAGCATAAAGTAATAAGGGGTACATCCGGTGAGAGGATGAAGTTACAGTGGCTGACCATTGTTGCTGCTTTTTCAGTTGTTTCTTAAAAAGACTACTCCAGTCCCTGTGCTAAACTCTAATCGTTCCATATACACAAAGAAATCTGAAGTTGTTTATACCGAATTGTTCTCAGCCTGTGGCCCTGACTGGCAAGAAGTCCGCTGTGAACTCAGATGTCTGACCTTTTTCAACACATAAGCCCGTCCGAGCCACACAGACAACAGTAGTCTTCGGTGTGGTAGCTGGTATTGCAGAAAGAAGGCTCAAATTCTGCTACTTTTAGTATCAGGGATGTGTTTTAAAAATAAAATCAGAAGAAGGACAGAGAAGGAAGAAATTTTGTAAAAAGAAAATTATTACTAATAATAAATAATAATAATAATCGTCATTATTATTATTATTATTATTATTATTATTATTATTATTATTATTATTATTATTATTATTCAGGAGAAATACAAATTGTCCAATAGGGCTATGGCAAAGCATAACAAAAAATGGAAATTGGCACACACACAAAACATTTTTTTAATTAAATTAAAAAAATTAAAATTATGTAAAACTCCATGAACAGCCTCATACATGATATAAATTATATAAATATATATTTTCAATAAAAGGGTAATAAAAGGTATGGTAATTTTTTTTACAGACATGAGTTTAGTACTGGTACTGCTAAGTATAGAAATATAGACGTTAATTTTTCTTTCATTTAGTTTTGACAAAGGGTTTCCTCTGCCTTCAAGTAATTAACATAGTGGAGTCCTGGCTTTAATCTGGTAGACAACCTGAGGTTTTGGTAATAGCACGGAAGCCTTCAAACCTTAAAGATTTGAGACATGTAAAAATTTTAACAAATAATGTAAATAATGCCAATACAGATTTCTACATTGATTATTGAAAATGGTATAGTTAATTTCTGGCATGCCATATTTATACAAAATTTAAATAAAAGCTCCTTTTTCTCACCTGAAAGAAATTATTTTGTATTTGGACTACTACGGTTTTCAATGTTTGGCTTAGCTGTGAATGAATGTCATACATTTTTTTTATTCAGTTTTTTTTTTTTTTAAATCAGCTGAATGGGTTTGAAATGCTTGACAAAAGCCAAGAATTCCCAGCCTGAATTTACAACAGTATGATATTTTTATTTTATTCAGTCATTTCAAATTTGTATTGCCAGAAAGATTTTTTACTTTCTATTTCTTTGACATGTAAGGTGTATTTTAACAAGGGTTTTTTGCCAACCAAAACCTGCTCTAAACATTTATGTGTCAAACTATAATCCTTTAACCGTTGAGAATCTTTTGTAATATTATGACCTTTACTTTTTCTGCTTTTACCAGTTTAACCTGTTTTAAATGACCCGCTGTTTGTTAACACTTTTTCTGTGAGACCTATTTAACCATTACCGTGACCTTAATGCTTTTCTCCAGGGGGGCTTAATTGTGTATCATTTTAAACAGCGGCTCCCTATTCAGCAAACTTCTTTAAGGGCACATGTGACATTCTTGTGCATTTTTAACTTGTTTGCTAAAGCCGCAGCACAGGGGCCCCTGCTGCTTCTCACCTTCATTGTAATGCAGGAAAGGTTATAATCCAGTCAGAGGCCCGGGCCACTTCACACCTCGGTGAACACTGCGAACCCCCGCTGAGGCTGGATGGGAGAGTCAATGACCACTTCTTACTGAACACACACCCTTACACACACACGCTGGAGAGCTACACACCTGCTCCCCAAACCAAACAACTCCCCCTTCAGTGCTCAGCCGTTCTGCTCTGCGATCTCTTTGTCTTGCAGGTGTCCCATCTACAAGTCAAAAGGTGAGCAAACATAGGAGTCCGGACAAGTTGTGGTGAACCGTTACTCCCCGAGCTGATGTCAACAACCGTTTGACCTGACTCGCCGTCCAATATGACCACCGGGAGGAAAGATAAATATTTCTTACTTTGCCAAAGACACAGAAGGTGGGTTTCTACATGAGGTCAGGTGGTGTGGGGAGTGGACCTGGAGGATCAAAGCATTCCTCACCATCCACCAGCACAGCAAGGACTCAGGGCGTGGACTTAAGTGGGATGCTTGGGCAGGACTCGGAGTCATTAAACCACTTAGAACAGATGATCCCTCATAAAGGAGCCGGCTATAAAAATAGAGAGGGCAGGTCCACCATATTCAAAACAAAAATGTAATGTTTGCTATGTGACCCGCCAGATGTTCTGGGCAGAAGTAGTGGTAGTGAATATGATAGCACAGCATATTCTAAATGCATCATCAGATAATGTGTGCGATGAATCCCCCCGTGGGCAAGGAAAGAGCTGCTCAGGAGAACACTAAGCTGTTATTTGCCATGAACTGAAGCTGACTTAGAAAGATGCTAAACAAAGCAAAAATAAATTAAGAAATCTATGAACGTTCTGCTTGACTTGAGTATTTCTCTTTTCCAAACTAAGGAAACGGATGGATTTGAAGAGGTGACATAATCTTTCAGATTGACGGATGTCTGCGGATGACCGGTCTGGCGTGGGATCACGTCATCTCTTGTTTTTGATTTTGCCCAGCTCAGACTGCTTCTGTCACACTACAGATGAACACAAAACGAATCTCACTTTAGGACTGCAACACTAGCATTTGCTGTCTACCTGTAAAACCCCAAATAAATGACTGGGTCTTCTTTTAAATCCAAATGCTGAGTTTAAACATTGGTCAAAATGATGTTTTACTTCCACTGCCATGGTAAAAAAAAAGGCCTCTAAGTTATTTCTTTCACTTTATACACTCCGTCTTGTAGCAATTTTGGGCCACTTGCTGTTTTTGTTTCCTTTTTCAGAACTGGGAACATTTTAATGAAAGTAAGAGCCCTAATGCACCTGACACATCAAAAGAGTAGGTAGTTGGTCACATTACTACCAAACTATGGGCTACAGTAAAATTGTTTTGATGCCACATTTAACCAGTCAGCCTGTCTATTTAGCAGTGGAACACAGAAAAAAAATTGTTTCCAAGAGTTTTTTAATGTTTTCAATGGTCAGAATATTTGTGGAAGTATAATCGGTTCGCAGTAGTTTGTGGGGTTTATATTAAAGGCAAACTTATTAAGGTGATGTAAATTTCACATTTACCAGAATCACGACTGGTTGAATTTAAGGTTTCAATTTCAAAGCTAGCACAAAATGTTTGATATAATGAACACACTTTTTTTTTTAAAAATCACAACTTATAAAACTTGTGGCTTTGGTACAATTTAAAATTGCACAAGTGATGTTCAAAGTTAGAAACAACATGCTTCCAAAGATAATACAATTTTAATTTAAACCAACCATGTGTTCGCAGCACTCTTAAAAGCAAGTGCATATCAGTTTGTGAGGTGATTTTGTGGAATGGCAAAAATATTGCACATTTGAAAGGAAAATGTAAGGAGTACATAAATGTGTACAAAAACTAATCAGATAAAATGTAATAGGTGTGTGTGTATGCTAAGCTCAGATCTGTATTTGATAGAGTAAATTTATCTGCAGGTACATTGATGTATGTGTAAGTAGCTATACGTGCTTATGTATGATTATAAAACTATATGTGCATATGTGTATTCATGTATATATTAAATCGCAATCTTGATCAAGGATTTGGCTGTAAACTCAGGAACAGGACTGGAATGAGTCGTTGCTTCTTTCTGTTCCCTTTGCAAAGGCCTTTTGTTTTGTGTTAAAGAATATCTTGTTGTATATCTTATGTGGTTACTTAGAAAATACGGAAAAAAATATATCTTATTGTTCAAAATAAAATAAAATAATAAAGTATAGTATCCATTTTTAGTCTTATTCATATCTCGAGCTGAAAAATGTTACACATTTTTTAACAGTGTCACAATATTTTACCTAAAACCCATTAATACGTATAAGGGAAACTAACCCCATACCTCGTAAACCACCTCCACCACAGGCAGACACTTTGAACAACAATGACCTGATAAGACTTCACTGAATCTCTTCCACAGGATGACAAGAGAAATGTTAAAACAGTTATGCTTTGAACAAAGAATGGGTCTTAAAGTCTATACAGACAATAGTTTATTTATTGAGATTTAGTTATTTGCATCCTTACAGTGCCTGATGTATAAATTTTGATATGAGTAATTTCAGGGACTTCAGCCTCCTCAAGAAATGCAGAAGTTCCCTGTAATAGAATCCCCCCCCCTTCCACAAAAACACAAGAAAACAACAGCAACAAAACAAAACAAACGAAAACAACAAAACAAAAACCAAAACACCCTTTTGCTTAGCAGTACAGTCTGTGGCTTTATCTAATTAACAAAAACTATTAATTAATTTCATCCCTTCAGAAAGAAAAGCAGAGATCAGTTTCACAATGTTTGTTTTAAAAAATGCATTCATCTAAATAAATCTGTCAAACAGGAGACTCTGAGAGGAAACTTGGGTTTTCTTGACATTATTCTAGTCCTATGTACAGGGCAAACAACAAATAGCCCCGATAAAACATGGGGGTCTCACTCTAAATTACTATTAGTAACACGCTTTTCTGCATCTGACCAACACCATACCAGGGGCAATACTTGATGTCGCACTGACCATGTGACAAATGATTGTTCTGTTATGTCAATTATGGCAAACAAATTAATAAGAAGCCACTTAAAAAACTAAATTAATCCCAGGACCCCTTTCCTGTTGTTTCAGGGTCCACAGTGGGCCCCGGACCTCCAACATTGTAAATCACTGCTCTGAACTGCACATTTTTAATTTATAAATGGGCCATGCTGAAAAAAAAACCCAACATGATTTTTGATCATTTTAGGACACTTGGATTGTTCCTGTTTGATACAGAAGAAAATTACTACTTAATTACTGCTCTATGTAGTTAAAACTAACACAATAAGATCATACTGGTGCTCTTAAATTCAATTTTTGATCAGCAAAATGTCATCACTCACAACCACAACTGAGTAGCTTGTGGCAGACCATAATTATGTGTTAATTAAGCGATAACAGGCTGCCCCACCCCAGCATGATGCCAGAGTTAGGTGAGTCACCACGGCTGGCCTTTAGTGACTCACCTAACGAACAGAGCTGGTTACTAGCTCCGAGACAAAAGTTGATAAGTTGAAAATTTATTGTACATTTATTAGAATCAATGAAGAAGACAGAATCCGTTTTGTTAGCGGTTAGTTTATTTCCAAACATATCTTCTTAAATTTTGTACCGATTTCATGAAACGGTGGTAAAAGGACCCAGACACATGGAGAAGGCAGTCATGCAGGTAGATGGAAAAAACAAACAAAAAAAACCCCAAAAAAAAAAAAACCTTAATACAACCTAAGGTCCAAACTTACAAAGGGTAAGTTAGCCAAATCAGAAATAGTAAAGAGGTACTCCATAAAACATCCCTTCCTTCTTTAATTTTGTACCCATACACACACAATTTCATACCAATATCGCCTACCTTACAACTGCATATCATGTTATTTCTATTGGTAGTAATTTTTAATGAATTATAAATTGCCAAATTGTGTATGTTATTATCATTTTAAATAATAGTTTGAATCATTTATATTACTCCCTGAATTTCTGTTAACTCTGGCTCTGATCCCTGTTTGGGCCAGTCCACTTTTATCAAACATGCTATATTATGTCTCCTGATCAAGCCAAATATCTATGACCGACCACGTGCTGATTTATAACATGATTGAGTCGGCTAACACCATTTTGCGACAGTTGAAAATGAGAAGAACACATATAGGAAATTACTTTAAATCATAACTGTGTACCAAACATCTCCAAAGGCAGGTTGTGAACTGACACGTGACAAAATGAGCAATATCAAGCCAACAAGAAATCAAGTTTATCTAAGAGGTTGCTGGTCCATATTCTTTATAATGGGAGTTCTAAAAATACCTTAATTTTCAAATATTGTGGAATGACCGCCGCAGAACGGAGCGTTGCATGGTCTAACACGAAACTTTAAGGGGGAGCTCAGACCAACAGAACCCAGTCATTGGGCTGTCTGTGTCCCTCAAGCTAATAACAGCTAGCATTACCTTATGTTGTCCGAGAGGTTTACTAAACTGTTGCAGATACAGGAACTTTACTGACTTTTTTATGGCGCTCTCAAACAGTCGTACTGTTAGCTTAGCATGTAGCACCATTTGGCAATTCGCATTTCTTGTCTGTCTGCCTGGGAAAGTTCCCGCAAACAAGCCTTTTGTGTTTATCTTGTCTATAAAGAGGGTCTTGTGTTTTCTTCTGGGTGTACTTCCCATGTAAGCAGACGTTAAGACTGCCAGCAGAAGCTCATCATTTGGGTCAGGTGAGCAGCTGCAGGGAGGCCTATATTACAGTGGGGGAAACCCTGCATAGTCATGCAGAACAGCCGCTGTACCACGCATACAGCGGTAAAACCAGCTAATGAAGTGGGCGGAGCTCTGCTTGGGTTGATAGGTGAGGGGCCGTGCCAGTTGCTTTTGACGAAATAATCAGGAGGTTTTTGAAACGTATTCCAGACACCAACAACACCTTTACTAATTGCCAAAAAATGGTTGTATGGTCTTCTTAGTGTTTAGACTGTTTCTAGAAGCCATAGAGACCAAATGGTAGTACAAAAAGTGAATTTTGCATAATTTGTCCTCTTTAACATGAAAAAACAGTGGCCAAGGGCTATGCAAGACATTTTACTCTGGAACTCCTCACTCCCTGCAGCCTCGTTATGTCGTCTTGGTTTAACTTCCTCACCATAAAACAAAAAAACAAAGAAAAACTGGCCTGTTCAAGTATTCTAGCTGCCCTGTAAACCCACCTGTTTACCTCATCTGCTCCTTATATGAACTTTATAATACCCCCTGTTATCTTTCTATCCGGAACCCAACTATTTGATAACTGAAGCTTTACTTTGATCTCATTCTGTACAATTTAATGACGTTTTTATGACTAAATCTTGGCTACAATATCCGGCTGGAGGCAAAAAGACAAATGGCTACCTGCCAAAGTAGTTCCTGGTACACACAATGTCAACTTGACCACAGACACAAACACACAACAGCAGTTTCATTGTTCCTGCTAATAAGGCTCGTCTTCGCTAACACAACACACAGCTTGTAGCCTCCCTTTAGCCCTCCCCGTTCCCTCAGTGCAGAGTCCACTACTGCTTTCTATTTTGAGCCAGAGGGCATTTGAAATAACTGTGTCCAACAGTGACAGCTGTAAGAGAGTTCAAGTCTGGGGCAGAACAAGTCCGAACCACACCCTCCATTGGTCATCAGATTAGAGCAGCATCAAGGCCAGGAATCTTCAAACAGGTGCTTATTAATCTCTGATTTAGACCTTCACACAGTAGCAGGCGTGGGGACTTTAGCAGCTACAATAGTTTGACTGTGCAATAGGCTTTGTGATCATTAAACCTGACTTTTTAGGAAATCTCTTAGCCTGAACCCCCGAGCTGCCACCATCACATTCCCCTCCTCCCTCATTTATGCCTCGCTGGGTGTCGCCTTCATGCATGAAGCTGTGCCAGCATGCAGGAGTATGAACTCGGGCTGCACAGATGGCTTTTTGGCATGTGGCGTTACTTTAGCGGCCGATCCCTGGGGGATCTGAGGTAAAAAGTATCATATATGTTATGGCAGCATGTAAGTGAGCAAATAATATGAGTCACTGTTACTTTAGCCCTTCTGGGCATGTTGAGGTGTTGTGATATATGAATGAAAAAGAATGAGAAGAAGCGCCTTAACGCAATGTTTTATTCCTTCTACACCGCGTGGTAATTTGGACAATTTGGTCGAATAGTGAAATGTTGTGGACGCATGTGAATATTTTGTTTTGTGTTACTGAAAACCTAACCTTTCATGTGTGAATATTTATTTAGTGGGGGAAAATCCCATGTTAAAAAATAACTTTACACAAAATCATCTGTGGCTACACAGAATGATCTATTAAAAAAAAGAGTGTTGTATATTCTCCGATTAGTTTGACTTTTTGTTTCTCTGGGGTGCGACTATTGAACTGTAGGCTGTACGAGGACCCAAATTTGTTTTGTCACGACACACAGTGAGGAGGACCGTAATAAAGGCAAAAACTCCTCCTCCTGTCCTACCATCAAAAAAGTAACTACAAACTACACTGGGACTTTATTTGGAGCCGTGTTTTGGTCAGATGAGATTAAAACTAAGCTTTTTGGCAACAGACATTCCAGTTGGGGTTGACACGAAGCCAAGGATCATCATGTGAAACAAAACACCTCTTCTCAGGCATGGTGGAGGACCCGTCTTTCTTGGGGCAACATACTTACAATATAAATACAGTTAAAACCAGATATGTGCTTTTTACTTAAAAAAGTAGACAACCTTGGGAGAAGAAGAAGCCAATACTCCAAAAGTGGCATAAAAACAAGTTTGCAGTTTGTAAATGATAATAAAGGACAACAAATTCAATTTTTGGGGGGTACCCATCACACAGCCCTGAACTCCGTCCCAGAGAATATTTGCAGGCAGAGCTGAAAAAGTCGTTTGTGAGCAGGTTGGCCTACAAACCTGACTCAGTTACACCAGTTCTGTCAGGAGGAACGAAGTTCAAGGAAACTGCTGTGAGAACCTTGGGCATGGATGCAAAAGACATTTAACCTAAGTCATACAATTTATCAGATGATTGCACCAAATACTGTGGTAATGTCTGCCAACTTCTAAGTTTGAGGAGAGTAAAATTTCAAACAAAAAAAACAACTAAAATTCTAAGAAATAGATATAACTTTAGTAATCCAATCTGACTTAAAAAGGAAGCATTTAGCCAAGCCAACTTTATTTATAAGCACTTTAAAAACACACACAGCTGACCAAAGTGCTGAACAAGAATGAACAGCATACCTGATAAACACATAAAATAAGTTACAATCAACTAGAGTAAGATTCAATATAAAACACGTAAGAATGTTATAAGTAACTCGAGTAAAACATAGTATGAAACACTTAATATATGTAAAAAAAAAAGTTAGTAAAATAAATAAGGTGAGCTCTGTCATGATACGTCAAAATCTAATGAGAAAAGATGGGTTTTCAGAGCAGATTTAAAAATGGACAGTGAAGAGGCTTGTCTGATGTGCAACGGCAGCAAGTTCCAGTCTAGTCAGATTTAGCTTTAGACGGTGTGAAGAAAAAGTGTGTGGATGTAAGTATTTGTTTTCAGCTGCTTATGTAGAGGATCTTGAGGGGAGCTGAAGGGGCGTTGGGTTGTCTCTAACCTCTGTCCTAGACCTGTTTTAGAGCTGCTACAGGAGCAGGGTGCTGAATATTGTAAGAGACTCTTCACATCCACTTCATGAACTTTTGTTAAACTGTCATAAAGCACCACAAGATTGAAAACCTTTTTTTCCACACTATTTGCGGTAATGATTGGAGAGAAACAATGTCTCAATTTATGGTAGACTGTTCAAGATAAATTCAATCAAATTGTTTTAATTCAGGGGTGGGCATTTATTGTACCATTTATCGTTATCGTGAAACATTTTATCACAATAAGAAATTGGATTTATCATAGCAACGATAGACTCCAAATATTGTTGTTTGAAACCCCAAAAGCTGTCTGTTTGTTATTGTTGGTTCCACGAGACTATCAATATATTTGAAAATGTAATTAAGTGCAGTTCTGGTGTGCAGTTTAGGGATAAATATGACACTTTTTTTTATTTTAATGTAATCTATAGGAACTGAAGAAGCCTTTTTAAAAATGTTTTTTTTTTTTTTTTTTTTTTACAGGCATTTGTGTTTGAGATATTATGACTGCTGGGACATGTAGTTACAGCCATACTGTTACTTAAAAAAATACTTTATTGTCACTTTTATTATTATCAAAATAAATACCACAGAATATCATGATAAAATCTTAGGGCCCACCCCTAATTACAGGCACTGCTATATTATGTGTAACCTGATAATCTTGTTTATCTTAATATTAATCTTGTTTTCAGTCAGACTAGGATACCCTATAGTCTTATAAACGTTGTTATTGTGCACTAAACATTCTTTACATTATTACGTCAACAACTTCCATCTCATACTTATCAAATTATTTTCAATTGATTTATTTTTAATCTTTATATTTTCTTTAACTTGACATGTAAATTTTTTTATCGCGTCACTTTAAACACGATCACAAAAGTCGAACGACGCGCGTCAATAATTAAAGCGCACAGCACCGCCTGCTGGTCAAGGTGTGAAATCGCAACTTATCAACTACAAAAAGAAAAGAGACAAGGGCCAATGAATGAGAACAAACGACAAAAAACAAAAACTTGAACACCAGAATTTCGATTGTGGTTTTATTTGCAAGTAGCCTACTTTTATGCTTTACAAATCAACATCTAAGCTTAATGGAATGAAACTGATCAACATCATGTTCTGCGTGTAACATGGTGGCATTACAAACTTATTCGCACTTTTTAAAGAAGTAAGGAAGGAAAATTATAGTGAGACTGAGACGAAAATATTTGCCATCGGATGGTTTTGCAGTTTAAATGAAGCCATATTCCGCCGTGTTCAGCCAGGAAACCGGGATTCCTGAAACAAGGAAGTGGAGCCACCTTATCTGAGGACTGCAGAGGTGAAGGAGTGGCCACCTGACACCTTCTGCTCCACTTTCTGACAGCGTAGGAGACGGTCTGCTCGGCCTGGTCGCTCCCGGAGGGATTTATATACGTCCTATCAAGCTTTATTCCTGGGAGAAACTCAGCAAATTCGGGTGAGAGTCGAGGTTATATGTTCTTTATGCTTTTTTTTTTTTTACTAAAGAAAAGAATCTCATCTTATTTTTTTTTTTACAAAAGGCCTCAAGTTTATGGACGTAAAGGAAAAAAGGGAAAACAACCGTAGATTCTTTGGTTTTTATGTCCTTTTGATTTTATTATGAAAAAAGCAAACTGTGTTTTTTTTCAATGCCCCAGTTTACGCTGTGTTCGTATTGGTTAAGTGTTATTTATGGGGATTGTAACGGCGCAAGTTGAAACGCAGTGCCCTTGTCTCTCTTTAGAGGGAACTTTGTTCTAGAGCACAGCAAGTCTGTGCAGGTGAGGAGGCCGGCCAGGCGCATTCCAGGCCCTGGGGTTATAATGTTGCGATGCACAGACCCCCTGCTATCTGTTCAGAGCACAGGCATGTCTGAATGGGTTGTCTGGGTTTGGAAATGCGCCTTCACAACAACAGCTCTATTCTGAGGATTAGGAAATGAGCTCTAAAAAGTAGAGATGGCCATCTTTTAAACGTGGTTGTGTCCAAAATGATGTTGATTTCTTCAAGCAGAAGAGCTGTTCTATCAAAGAAAGCCTAAAAAGGTGATGGGTAGGGTCTTATGGATAATAGCACAATGAGTACCAAGAAGCGCTATCTTATTCCAGGTCAGGGTGGAACAGATGCTTGTACAGCCCGGAGTGCATGTCCTAACAGATTTTTTGCAAACGTGTTTTTCCTTGCAACACTGAGCTGTACCTGGAAAGGACAGTACAGCGAGATAGTGGTTTTCTACAGAGGCTCTATAAGAACACCAGGCATTTGTATGCTGATGTATTTAGGTATTGAAAACACACTGCAATAAAAAAACAATAAAAAAAGCTTAACATGACGGTACACTTCAACCCGATGAAGAACAATATTGCTCATGGAAGAGGTGATGTTAGTTTCTCCTTCATATCCCTAAACTGAAGATCCCATCAAGATCAGATGTGCCAACTTTTAAATCATTTACTGACAAATAACTAAAGTTATTGATGTATACACAGAGGCTTTGCAACTCATGAGAGAAAAGTAGATGATACTTGGAGTGGTTGGCAAAGTTTTTATCACACTTTTTTTTTTATAAATGAAAACCTCAAACGTCAATGCATTTTCATGAGATTTTATGCAGTATTATAACGCAAAATAGTTTGTAATTGTAAAAAAAAAAAAGGAAGACACAAATGTATGAATAAATGGTTTTCAAACCTTTTTGTGCACGGAATCTAAAATAAATGTGGTATGCCTTCGTATTTAACCCCCGTTACTCTAACTGCAGGTGAGACCGGTATAATCATGGAAAAGTTAAAAGTTATCAAACTATCTCTCAACCTTTACAGTTTCACACGATCTTAAAACTACAACCCGAGCTACAAGGGGCTGGCTACATCAAAGCATTTTAAAACACATGCTCAAGGTTACTCAAATGTTCTCTATTTGTGTGTGTGTGTGTTGCAAGATGTTGGTCGAACACAAGCTGAGCCGCACGCTGTATACATGAGCTTCCTCTTTCCTCAAGTGCTGTCTTGTTTAATGTTCCTGCCTCTCTGCCGGACCCCGCGGAATTTCACTCTCATCTGTCACCGTTACCCTCGAGCAGATATACTGCGTGTTTCAGTGCAGCACGGCCGTTCGCAGACAGCGAGGACACAGAGCAGGAAGAACCATCGGGAAGAGGTGACCGGCTCAGTGTCCTGCTGACGCCTCCGTAGTAGTGAGATGTTGAAAGGGTTACCTCACACAGATTTGTGCTCACAGGAAGGGAAAAAAAACCTTCCTAGTGAAGATTTGTTACCAGCTGGAGAATGATAGGCGAAGGCAACATGTGCCTGGATTTTGTTTACATGGAAAGACAAGAAAAAAGGAAATTAATTATTTTCTTGCTGTTTAGCTGTTCTAACAGCTGCTTTGTACGTTTGTAATGGTGAACGTCATACTTTAGGGAGCTCATCTGTCATTTGAATAGTTTCAGAGGTTATGCCATGTTAACTAAACCCTGTTTTATTTTCATATTTAGTGGAATGGCATCCATTTCAATTAAGAAATTACAGCTGATTCTAATTACAGTAGGCCAGGTTTTTACACTCATCTTTGACAAAAGGGTTGAAAAAGGATTCTTTTTTAATGAGCACAAGCAGTAGTCTTGTCAGCGTTTCCCAATTATCTGGGGTTATTTTTCTGTATGTCAACAGTTAAAATGAACAAAATTTGTTTTGTGTTTTATAGATATTGTTCTTATTTTCTTTTTTAGAAATGCATGTTAGAGTGCATTTATCTGTGAACGTGAGTGTCATTAACCCGACTCTCGCCAGATGGATTTCGTTCTGCTGAGCTCCACACATCCATCTGGAATCGCTGCCATTGGGAGGGATTTCATCCATCCATCCATCTTCTTCCGCTTATCCGGGGTCGGGTCGCAGGGGTAGCAGCTTCAGTAGGGAGGCCCAGACGTCCCTCTCCCCAGCCACTAGGGCCAGCTCCTCCGGGGGAATCCCAAGGCGTTCCCAGGCCAGCCGTGACATTGATGCTGGTCTTTCATCAGTGTTGTCCAATCTACTGAATATTAATTATTTAAAAGAACAACAGAGAATGGCTTTGACAGCTTTTGTTAGTGGAAACGATGTTTTCGCCCTTCTCCCCATTTGGCAAGAGCTTGATCTTCCAACTGTAAAGATGACGGACAAGTGGTTTATCCAATCATATGCAATGATTTTTGATAAGGCACCTCCCTCTGAAATACATCTCTAACGGAGCAATCCCAGATGGATGTATGGAGCTCTGCGGTCAGATCTGGCGAGAATCCGGTTAGAGTGTCACACTACAGCTGGAGAAAGCAGGGAAAAAGAAGAAAACATCAATCTTGCTTACAAATTAAAAATGTCTGATTTCACAAATCTAATGTGCAGCAAAGTATAGTATATATTGCTAGAAAACGTAAAATCTGATTAAGAAGTTACCAGTTATCTATAAACTAAAGAGGCAGATGACTAAGGCGGACACAAAGCAACTTTCTTCTGGCATTAACCAAACGGCTTCACCGAGAGACTAAAGCAGAAACCAGAACTGAAAAACACATGGCTTACCAACAGAACGTGTGGTTGTTTGCACAGGCGAGTAAGAATCTCACACTGAGCAAAAGAAACCAGTTTTCAAACTGCTCCCCAGATCACCACAAAGTGCATTACATATATTATAAGTGTTGTGTTTAAATGCTAATCGAATAGAAGAGACATGCTGATATGTCACGGTGTTTCTCATCTTGTCACGTAAACTGACATATAAGAAAAAACACTTTACATGTGTCTAAACAGGAAAGAAATAAGCCCATATCATTGAGATCCATTTCATGGGCGGTAAATATTTGTGCTGTCTGTAAGTTGCAAGAATCACACTACTGAGTTTGTTTAACATGGTATAAATGGACATTAAATTACGTATATTACAGTATCAGATACAGAGGAAGGTGCTGCTGGAACATAATTTACCTCAAGGGGTATATCATGCAATATCCACATTTTTTTAGCCCTTAAATGCAGAAAAGTTGAATGTAGTTTCTCCAGGAGGTGCGTAGATATCTTAATATTCTGTTTGGGAGATATTTTTTGGATTGTTCAGTTTTTTTCTGCTTTCCGTTACCTTTTTTAACAATTACGTCACAGTATTTGCTGCTGAACTGCTCAAAAAGTCATAGACTTCCAGCTTACCAGTCTTGTGAATTTGTCACTTTCATTTATTTTTATTTTGTAGTCCAAGCTCACGGATGCCGAAACTAAAAGTGGATGTGAAAGTGAAAATGTTCAGTTGTTGGGTGTGTTAACTCATACAATTCATTACACTGTCACCCGGGATACTACGAGCTGCTCTTCAACAAACCTCAGAACAGGGCAAAAGATGGGCTGTGGGGGTAAATTAACGAGGAATTCAGACCAAAGGATTGCAGTTTCCCTTTATATAGACAGCAACTGAATGGTTTAAATATGAAAAGGAGCCTCATGGGATGCCTATCTCCAGTGGTCAATGGGTGAGAGGCAGGTTACATCCTGGACAGTCAATGTTCTTCAAATCACATTCTTGAGTTGTAGGAAGGTTCAAGCTGTGAAAGCAAAGACATGTGGTCATCTATTCACAGCCTCGGATGATGATGATGATCATAAAGTCACATAAACCTACAGGTTGGACATTCAGCAATGCACAATATCACTTTCCTGTTGGTCTAAAAGTGTTTCAGTGAAAGAAAACTGTAAAGCCTGTCAAATACAAAGGCACAACTTAAGCATTTTTTATTGCCTCACAATATAGTGTTGACATTTGTAACTTTTACCCTACTAACGTTTTTGCCCTTTTCTAACAGACATGAAGGGTGTTTAGTCTTTTATTCACTGTGGAGGAACTTTAGCCCACTTTTCAGAAATATTTAAATTCAGTCACATCGGAAGGTTAAGGTCAGGCTACGGCACCTCGATCTGATTTAAGTCCAGAACTTCTAATGGTCTTGATCAGAGGTGACCTTGTCTTTGTGCTTTTGAAACAACTGCATCTGGGGTTATAGTCATGAACTGATGGCCTAATATTCCCCTGCAAGATTTTATTGGTAGAGAGCAGAATTCATGGTTCCATAATTATGGAAAATCATAAAGCAGGCCCAGACCTTTACACAAGCACCACTGTGCTTTAATGCCATTAAGATGTTCTTCATTTGAAGACAAATGTCATGGGATGGACGCCTTTAAAAAAGCTCCACCTTTGTCTTACCAGTTCACAGACGATGGTTTTTGGAAAATGTGAAATGGGCATTTGTTTTGACCTTTGAACTTTTCCACTGATACGTTTTTTTTTTTCTAATCTCTTTGTTATTGCTGAATCAAGAACGAGGCAAAGGAGACCAGCAGTGCTTTATATGGTATTCTGGGTTTTTAGTGACCTCACTACTACTCCTCCATGTTGTCTCCTTTTGTGGATAATGGCTTTCGCTGTTGTTTGCTTAGTGAAGCCTTAGGATTATTATATAACCCTTTCTAGACTGATAGATTTGACTAACTTGTTTGTCACCTGGATTGCTTTTTCCCCCTGAAAAAATATAAATGAAAATTTTATTTGCAAACAGATTTGGGCATGTTCTCAGGTTATGTTTATCTGATATGAACATTTGTTGATTAAAGACTAACAGAAAAGTATTCAAACCTTACTTTCGACCTATTAGTAGATCTAGTGCCCTGTAGGGCCGGTGGCTCTTTCCAGCAGTCACTGGGCACGAGGTGGGGTACACCCTGGACAGGTCACTGGTTTCAGATGAACAATAAACCTAAGTTGTGTTTTTGGACTATGGAAGGAAGCTGGAGCACCTGGAGAGAACCCACACATGCACAGGGAGAACATGGGAGAACTCAAAGCAAAGAGAGCCCAGGCTGGAATTTGAAACGAGGATCTTCTCACTGCAAGACGGCAGTATTACCAACTATTCCACTGTGCAGCCCGTGTTTTCTTTTTCAAACAAGCAAACGAACAACAGAAATATGCCAGTGATCGATATAATAAGCTGCACTCGCTCTGTTCTTGCATTGGCGTGTTTCTGTTCTGCTCGGTATAAATAATTTGTCTTTCTGCCTCTCGGAGAATGCAGGATATTTTGACAGAAAAGACTTGGCTATTTTCTAAACACTTGGAATCTCAGTGTTTACTAATTGTTTCTGCAATGTTAGTCAAGATATATATTTACAAGTCAAGCATTCTTCATGTACTAATGTACTGTGGGATTGCTGGAACCCCTTCATTGGGCCACAGACAGCCAGATGATGGTGCAACATGCTTCGCTCTTGTCCTCTCAGCCTGTCTCCCTCTTCTCTCTTCCTCGTTGCACACACTCGCACATAAAAACACGCCTACATGATCTTGCTGGGGAATTCGTGGCCTCAGGCTAACAAAACACAACCTAACAGCGGTGGAAGAGCCCTGAGAGAAACTAACACAACTCAGCACGCCTCACAGCAGCCTAACAGCATGGAGCTGCTCAGTTATGACGTTTAAAAGGCCTTTTCCTCACCAGCGGGGTTGCAAGGTGGGTAATTGGCAGAAATCTCGTGGTCAGGGTAGATGTCTGTCTTTGCAAGATTGTTTCTAAACATGCTGAGTCAAAGAGCAGCAGGGAGTTCTCAGAAAAAGAGACTGTTAAAGTAACTATTTCTAATAGCATTTTTCTGTTGCTTTCAGTGAAGGTGCGATTTGTAGACTTGGGAATACAACTCAAGCTCACGGTTTCAAGGTGTGTGTTTGTGTAGCAGTATAATAAAGAATTATCATAATTTACAATCACCGACCTTAGCCATGTTTGTTTAAGCCAGGTGGTCAGAGGGTATTCTTGCATTGCTGGAGGGCCTTTCTCATATAGGAACAGAGGTCCAGAAATCTTTAGAAGCTGTTGGTGGAAACAAGAGTTTAAGGCCAGAAAGTTCACTTTTATTCTATGTAAGAAATAAATATGATAAATGAAGCTTTAAGATTGTGGAAACAAATAGAAAAGGGATGGAAGGGTTGCAGACTTAATACCTGTGTAGATTCTCAGTTATCCGGTCATTGTGACAGCAAACAGGCTTATATCAGAGGCAACCAGATTTTCGTTCAGTTCTTTCTGAAATGGTAAATGGCTTGTACAGCGCTTTAACTAGTCTTGACGACCTCCAAAGCGCTTTAAACTACAGTTTAGTCATTCACACACACATGGTGGTGAGCTATGTTAGTAGCTACAGCTGCCCTGGGGAGGCCCTGACAGAGGCAAGGCTGCCATACACCGGCACCACCGGGCCCTCTTACCACCGCCAGCAGGCAATACAGGTGAAGTGTCTTGCCCAAGGACACAACGACAGAGACAGTCAGAGCGGGGGATCGAACCAGCAGGACAAACTCCCTAACCTCTACGCCACCGTCGTTGAAAGACTCCTGGAAAGCTGTCGAAAGAACGGAACGAAAGTCTGGTTGCCTCCAATTTAAGCCTGGTTGCTTACCACAATAAAGTGCAGCATTTTGGTATTTTGGAAATTTCAGTATAAGACAGAAGGTAGTATACTGTACTTAGTTGTCCAGAATATTGTTAATGGTTAGTAATGTGTTCAAAATTAGTTTTCAAGCTGAAGTAGAATTGAAATAATATGTGGATAAGCTGCCACTTGCAAACTTTGCAGTACCTTGTCTTTCCATCGTCAGCAACCACCTCCTCCTATAACACCTGGAACACGCCTTTAACTAAACGACCGGGACATTCTTTACGTTTCTCTGCACAAAAGTAGTTTAATGAAAAATCCATGGCCGCTTTACTGAACATAATGTATCTAACATTCTGTCACTTATATTTTCATATGGAAATAAATAAATCATCCAGCCATTGTCTGTACCTACTTAGCAGGTACTTGGAATGGGGCAATAATGATTAGAGCTTTTTTCCTCTGTAAATTTAATTGATTTTCTGTGTTCAGGCAGTTTAGTCACAATTTCTCTGTAATCTTACAAAACATAAATATGATTGATTTAAAAAAAAAAGGACCAACAGAAAAATTTAAACAAGCTAAACATTTGCCTGACGTTTCTCGGAGCCTGACGTGATATTTCTAAAGATAACCAAGACATCTGGCTAGGTTTTTTATGAGTGCATGGTTGACTAAAACAGGAACAGCCTTTTTTCTTCGGTGTATCATGATTTATGATGTGCCCCCATTTTGTAAAGGGTTTTGATCAAGATGAAGTGTGTAAAATTTACTGTGTCCTAACACAGTCAGAGTAAGTTACTTCATCCCACGTTTCACTGTCTTGATTTCTTTCTTGTTCCATTCTTAATGATCTTCTGATCATCTTGGGTTGAACGTTCAATACATACCCAGCCTATGTGTGCCCTCCAGTGGTCATGGTTGTATTAATCAGAAAATACAGTAGCTTGGAGTACTCTGCCATGCCAGCCACTTCAAGCACTTGGCAGGCTGAGGCAAAATAATCTTCCTCAGTGAAGGAGACAAAGTGTCTGCATGGTGTAGCATGAAATAAAAAAATGAGTTTAGAATTGAAATATTTTCTTTTGTAATCTAGGACTAGTGGAGAATGGGATGTGGGCTTTTATTGTCCAAATCCAGCTCTGGGCTTTGTCAATGACTCTTTTAGGAGCATGAATGTAATCACTGGATTCAAAAGAGGCAAACAGCGGCACGTGGTAACCGAATGTATTATCTGTGTTTAGCAAGTCAAGTGGCTTTATATATTTCAGTTTTGATCCAGTTTGGACCACTGCTTGAGAAGCATAGTGTCAGTCTATTTGAGCAACAATTATCAGTAACATGAAAAAAATCAGACGTATTGACTGAATCCCCGTCTGCCATTTAAAATAGCTTTGCAAACTTGAAATCTTTCAAAGTACTGGAAACTCCTCGAAGATTTGGGTGTAAAATCCATCACAGTCAATTTTCATTTTGACAAACTTCACTCATTTCCTGAGAGAGTGTGGTGTAGCAACAGTGGTATTTGAAACTAAACCGTCGGATAGAAGACACATTAAAAAGAACCAAATTTATTCTCGTAGCATTTGTTTGGAGTAGTTACCCAGGAGAAGGTACAAGGACCCTAAAAAATATTGCCTAAGATACTGGGTTAACCATTAAAATCATTGAATTCAGGTGTTTCATAACTGCATGGCCACAGAAAGTGCAGCTATTCTGCTTCTACAAACATTTCTGAAAGAATGGGTCGTTCTCCGTGGCTCAATGCATTCCAGCGTGTTACCATAATAGGATGTCTCCTGTGCATTAAGCCCAGTTGTGAAATTTCCTCATCCACGGTCAACAATTAGTGGTAATAAAACAACGTGGAAGCAAATAGGATCAGTATTAACACAGCCACAAAGTTTTAGACAGTTAAAACACACAAAGCAAGGTTGGTTGATGCTGAGGAGCAGAGTGCGCTAAGATTGCCAACTTTCTCTAAAGTTAACAGCTATAGACCTTCAAACTTTGTTCAGAATAGCTCAAGATCAGTGCTTAGAGAGCTTCATCGAACGGTTTTCTGAGTCTGAGCAGCTACAGCAATATAACTCATCCCCAAGTGCAATGCAAAATGGCGGATGCAGTGGTGCAAAAGAAAAACTAGAGCAGCGGAGATATGTTTTCTGGAGTGAATTATGCCTCTCAGCCTGGCCATCTAATGGATGAGTCTGGGTTTAACATTTGCTCAGAGAACTGTTTTTAACGTTTAAATGCATTATGCCAAGTGTGCAGAAGGGATTTTAAGGCGTGGGGCCGTTTTGCAGGAGTTGGGCTTGGTGCCTTAGTTCTTAAATGTTTAATTATTTCTGAACTCTTAATGCTTCAGCAAGCCAAGGCAATTTGGATAATTTCATGCTCTCATCTCTGTGAAGACAATTTGGGGATGATTCCTTCCTGTGCTGACATGACTGTGCACTTGTGCACAAAGCAAGGTCTATAAGCACATGGATGAGCAGGTTTGGTGTGGAAGAAATTGGAAGCCATGATATCAACCTGATGGAATATTTTTGGGATGAGTTAGACGCAAGACTGTGAACCAGACCTTCGTCTCTAACATCACTGTGTGACCTCAGAAATTACTTAATTATTTTTTGTCGAATAAACACAAAATCAAGCTTTGTGGAAAGCCTTCCCAGGAAGTTTAAAGCTGTTATAGATTTAAAGAGTGCGCCAACTTCATCATAAACCCAATGGATTGTGAACTTGGTACTATTCAAGTACATATCTGTCTAAATTCTTTAGTATTTTTATTAAACCTTTATTTTAACAGCTAGCCTTATTGGTACACATATTTAAAAAATCATGCAGAACTGCAATACACAACTTACTATAATACAGTGTTGTGCATAAAATGCTAAATAATTAACAAAAAACAGGAATTAAAGATCATGAGTAAAAACCTTTTGACAATACAAGATTTGAACTAAGGAAAACTAATCAGCAGATTGTGCCTTGTTTGCCTTGAAAGGCCTATTTGTTAATGGGGATAAAGCATCCTAAATTAACCCTCTCACAAACCATCATAAGCTGTTATGAATGATAATGAATTCCAGGTATCTGCATGTTTTTATTGCAAAGGCTTTCCACTTGACCTGACATGAATTTCAGGAATTAAGGTCTCCAATTAATGACTCAACATGACTACAGACTGATGTTGATAAAAATTTACAAATGATCAATTTAAGTACCGTATTCAAAGGGACATAACTGTTTTTTGCTTTCAGATGGGACTGTTTACCACATGTACTTTGCGTGTTTTGTGTTTGTCTCTCTGTAAGGTAACAGTAGCCTCAAATTGGTAGAGCTAATGGCTGCTGTGATAATACCACTGGAGCTGGTGGTTTATTATATTGTCTTTGTAGAGTGTAGACTGTTATTTTTGATAAAATAAGTCCCTTCCTTATTGCTGTTCCAGCATGGATGAAATATCAGTCGCATCTGGTGAATTGACCTTTCTTGTTGAATGGCTGTTTTGCTGGTCCACCACCGTTTTGTTTGATAAATATTGCAGGTCCAGGCTTGGCAACACAAATATGGGAAACATGCAGTCTGTCATGAATCATTGCAACCATGTGGCACAAGATCAGAGGATAAATATGAAACAAAGCACATGAAACATGACTGTAGTAGTATGATAAAGATAGTCAGAGAACAGTGTCCTCTGGTGATGTTGTATTTGCAGGTTGACACACGTTTTGTTTTGATTCCATTTATTAATGGCAGACTTTAAAAACCTCACAGTTTCTGTCGAATGCCTTCAGTTGTCCTTAATTCAAATGTTTTTTTGGTTTTTTTTGTTCGTTTGGTTGAAAGGATGATGTGGGCGTGACAACGCCAACCTGGTTGTAACAATGTACGAGGTGATGTCTGGTGACACCCTGGCCTGGAAAGGAGCCAGTCCAAGACAAAGTGGCACAGACACCGGCTCTGAAAGCGAGTTCACTGAAGAGGGAGGCCCGGTAAAAATCCTCAAGGTGTGCTTCTGCACCAACAACAACCTGGGAAAGAACTTCAAGCTGGTGAAATGTAACAGCGCATGGAAAATCCAGGTGAGAGCATGCCATTGCATGTATAGGAGAAGAAGCGTCTGAAGGAGGAGATGATGATATAAAAATGTTTCTGTGATTGTTTTGATAATAAATTCTGGTAGACAGTGGTAAAGATTGGAAATTACGTTTTAGTTTTTATCTCTGCCCAAAAAAAAATGGGTTAATGTTAATTTTCTTTGTCAATGACTCTCATTGTTTTGCTCCAGGAGTTAAGATTAAAGATGTGACAAATTCAATTCAAACGTTTTAAAGGAGGGGAAAGGAAACCTTTACTAAACATTTGGCAATTGTGTTTAATTTTCCCTCAGGCCATCATACGATCAATCCTGGTCAGCGGTCGATTGGGGCCGAACGTTGAACTCTCAAATTGTTACGGTCTTTTATTGAAGCACTTAAAGTCCGAAGAACTTCACTGGCTGCATCCAGATCTGACTGTTGGTGAGGTTGAACAACGCTACGAGAGTCATCACGTGGAGGCTGAGTGGAGGTGCAGGAAGATTGTCAAGCATTTCTGTTGCATAGACCATTCTTGTGATGTACGATATAGCACAAGCACATGTCTAATATTAATACCTTTCCTCTTTTTTGGGTGCAGGTATGACCTTAGGATCAGATACATTCCGGTCAATTTCCTGGACAGGTTTCAAAAGGACAGATCCACCTTTCTCTATTTTTACCAGCAGGTACTGAATTAAATTGTCACTCTGTAATTGTCTTTCTCGCTCACCTTTTCAGCTCTGACCACAGATGGGTTGAAATCAGGGCTTTGTGACAGCCACGCCCTGTTAGTGAATCTGTTGTCCTTGACCCCCTTTGTAACAGATATTGCATTATACTTAGGAGATATTGTTTTTTTAGAACATTGTGCCCAACTTTTAACTTTTTGGCTGATGCAGAGAGCAACTTCAGAAGTTGCCTAAATATTTCCACATAATCTTCTTTCTTTATGGTGTTATCTATTTTATGAAGTACACCAGTTACTCTTGTAGTATGAAAGATAGTTTGTCGTTTCCTCCCTTGTACTTCACAGTAGAGAAGGTGTTCTCAGGCTTGCAAGCTTCCCCCTTTTTCCTCCAAATGTATCAGTAGTCGTTTAATCAAACACTTCAAGTCTCCAGAAATTAGGATATTTTTCCCCACTCATTGCAAACTTCTGGAATAATGGCTATCTCCTCCCTTATTGGCCTTTTAGGCCCATCTGTGTCACACTGTGCTTTTTGAAACTTCATTACCAGCTTATGCCAGCATCTTCAAACCCTGAGAGACAGAACCCGTCTCCTCCCTGAATATTATGATTGTTGGATATTCCCATAGAATTTATACTTGCAAAAAAAAAAAATCTTTAAACTGATGACCATATCACATTCAAACATCTGGATATTGTATCCTAAGATGAACCTAAGATGAACCCAACTTGCAGAGGTCCACAATCAGCCCATGTTTTTTCCATGATATCACACAATGAAGCTACTCCTCCACAGGTGTGTTGCCATTTAACAGATATTGGGAGTTAATGTCTTAACTGGTCATATCATCTGGGCTTTCCCAAATTCTTTGAAGTCATGGGAATTTTTTTGCACGTAAACATCTGAAATTGAGGAACGTCGATACAAATTCTCAAATAAACTCATTTTAGCATTATTCTGGGCTATTAAGGACATAGAGGTTATTTTTGCAATTTTGCAAACCTAAAATAGTCAGATTTAATGTTAGACGGTGAGACAAACAAGGTTTTGTGCACTTTTATACCGCAAATATAAACAACTGGTTCCTGCTGTACAAAATATATCTCATAACCTACAGTGGAGAGAAGAAACAACTACTAATATTAATATTTTTAGAATATAAAATATTTTAGTATTGTATAAAGTTTGTGCTGTAGCGTTCAGAAAGAAACAATGGAACTGTGCCTAAAAACTGTAAAAGCAAGTGAAATAAATGCTGATGTACGGTACATAGGAATCTCAGAAACTAAACAATGGTGAAAAGAGATAATTTTTCTTTATTATTTACAGTGTAAATGTTTATTTAGGGGACAATATTTCCATTTCTCTGAGTAACAGCAGGTAATTTTTCATTACAGGTGCGTAGTGACTACATGCAGTTTCATGCCAACAAGGTCAGCGATGGGATGGCCCTGCAGCTTGGCTCTTTGGAGATCAGGTGAGTCACTGCATTCCTCGGCTCGCGAGTCAATGAGTTGTTTGAATTCAGGTTGCTTTGTGCGTGGGCTTCACTGCAGCTGTTTGGCTTAACTTTTTCTTGTACATGAATTGCATAACATAAAATCATTGCCAGTCGAAATACCTGACATTTGTTTGCAGAATCTAGCAGATACTTACATGCCACTCTGTTTTTACAGGAGGTTCTATAAAGACATGAATGCAAAGGGCCTTGAAAAGAAATCTAACTTTGAACTGCTAGAGTAAGTTTTTACACTTTGCTGCACCTGTTCTGAAATAAATTTGACGATCAAATGGCTCCGAACTTCTCCAAAATAAGGTTTCAGGTTGTTAAAATCCATGTGAATGTTAGAAACTTTATTCCCTGATGTTAGGCGACTATTCAGGCAAATGAAAAAAAGATCAAAGACAAAGAAAAAAAAAGACAAAATCTGACAAGTAAGCAGAGAAGAAAGGCTAAACTAAACTATAAGTGGGTCAACAACCGGGCAAACGGGGGCAAACAACAAAAGAAACAGAAAAAATTTGCAAACTAATCACTATCAATAGAATGAGCTTTATATAAGAAATTTCTAAATTAAAATTGAAAATAAAAATAAAAAGTTTACCAGAAGGAATAAAACCTAAATTCTGAAAGAGACAAGATGATGTTGCTTCGGTTAGAGTAGCTACAGAAACAGGAACAGAAAACCTATAAAGTTGGGAAAAAATAACAAAGATCTAAATATTTGGAAAAATTAGAATTTAAGCTACAGAGCCTTGCAAATGTATTTATATCTCTTAAAGGTCTGATTTGTGGCTTGCATGACTGAAAAGTTTAAGGAAGAGAGACAAGAAGACAATGGCGTCCCATTTGCAGTTTAGAAAGGATATAAGTGAAATGGCAAACATGTGGAAGACGTAGTTCTGGTCTGATTGCATCAAAATTAATATTTTTGACCTACATGCAGAATGTGTCAGTAAAACACGGCAGAGGGAGAGTCATTTTCTTAAGCAGGGACAGGGAAGCTGTGCAGGGGCTGGGCTGATGAAGCAGAACTCTAGAAACTTGCAGCCCCCAGATGTATCAAAAGACTTCTAGCTGTGCTCGCAGCAAAATGTGGTTTTACAAATTTATCGACTTCGGCATACCCAATAAAAATCTCACACATTTTAGATTTTAAAAACAATTTAAAAACCATCTATCCTATTTCTTTAACTGTATTAGTATGCACTACTTTGTGCTGGTCTCTTCCATAAAAGTGCCCCACTTTTTTAAGAGAACATGTCTGTGTCCTTTAGAAAAGAAGTCGGCCTGGACCTTTTTTTCCCACAGCAACTGATAAACAGCATGAAGGTAAACCTCTTAACCAATATTTACAGGCGCCAGCAGATTAAATTTTTTTCATTGACATTGAATTACTCTAAATGTTTACGGTATGTAAACGACTGTTTGGGATTGTGGTCCAGTCTAGGCAGCTAAAGAAGATGATCCAGCAAACATTTCAACAGTACGCAATGCTCAAGGAGGACGACTGTATGATAAAGTTTTTTGAGACCCTCAAGACGTTTATCAACTATGATGAAGAGGTCTTTCCATGTGAACTAGTGGTGAGTGGT
The DNA here is from genome assembly GCA_037039145.1 of Fundulus diaphanus. NCBI lineage: Eukaryota > Metazoa > Chordata > Actinopteri > Cyprinodontiformes > Fundulidae > Fundulus > Fundulus diaphanus. The sequence continues at coordinate 27,130,741 of CM073142.1, read as the reverse complement.
GTAAAGCTCCCTATAACTAGCTTCTCATGAGCCCTAAAATCCTATGGCTGTCATTGTCGGGCACTCCAAACACACAGTGTTGATGTTAACATCACAAACCTTTGTGTCCGTCACCAGCAAGGCTGGAGTCTGTCTGTGGAGCTGGTCATTGGAGGAAGGGGTATTCGGCAACGCTCTCAGAAGGATTCAGCGGTGAGTGAAAAGATGTTTCCTAACCTGTTTCATACCATGAATTTCTCCCAAATCATTACAAGCATTGTAATATCTTCATGTTTGCTGCTCGTTGCTATGTTGTATCAGCTGTCTGTCACCTGGAAGGAGACTGCTTCCTTTAAAGCTGTTACCATTACCCTGTTTCTGCTGCTAAATCAGGTTTTAGTGCCATCTGTTCCACTGGTCACCATGAGGATTTCTGCTGTTTAGAAACTGTGCTGCGTGTTTTCTGCATCTGTCTAAATCAACTTATCGGCAGCTCCAAGCTTTATTTATGAAAGCAAGAGGGATGAAGAAATAGTCAGGCAGAACGTGTCATTTGTGTTTCACGGTTATAGTGGGAGGAAACAGTGCCACGCAACTTCACACTTTACAAGAAGTGGCTAAAGTTTAAGTTCACACGGATTAAAGGGGTATTAATTCCTTCTCATAGTTCACAACTTAAAAATTCTGCGTTACTTCACACTCCAAGGATGAACTAGGTGTTTGTTCGTCAATTTCTGGTGAGAAAACCACTTCTGAAAAATAGTTATTAAATGTTGGTGAAAGATGTTTGGGCAGGGATTATTTATTGCATCATTGTGTGGCATTTGTAGTAAGGCCATTTGTTAATATAAAGTGTGTTAAAACATGGCCTAATAAAGTAGCATTTTTGTGCTTTTCTGTCTCAAAGAGCAAGTAAAACGTATAACTCAAAAGCTGCCCATTCAGACTACATTTGTGAAAGTGGTTCATTACAAATATCACGGGAAAAAATGACTTGTTTACAGCCATAAGTTGAAGCCTAATTATGTCACAAATCAAGCAATGCTCTTTCATCATAAACCAGCCTACCTGTCATTTTGTGCCACAGGCGTTATTCCTAACTGACTTCAAACAGATAAAGAAAATCCAATGCTTGCCACAGAGCGACGGTAAGGCGCTCCTAAACATCAGTGTCGAAGGCGCCAGACAAGTAAGTGAAGCCAAAAAAAAAGAAGAAAAAAATAACCTCTAAAGGTTCCTTAAGTTATTGCTTAATTTAAAAACAACAAGACTCCAAGGATATTTGATCCTGCTTCCATCTGGATGTCATCTTCTTTAACAGAGCCTGTCTATTAGTGTGGCTACGGTCCCTATGGCAGAGAACATGATGGATCTCATTGATGGATATTGTCGCCTGGAAAATGACACGGACGACAGCGTTATTTACCGACCAAACAAAGGTGTGCTTATCTTACCACTGTCTGAAAACGGACAGCGAAATCACCAGTGCGTTCTACATGGATTGTAAATCAAGTTCTTCAAACAAATGTTCTTAAAACCGTTTCCATCTAGATCACAACCCGGCACGGTCGTCCCTTCCTGACATCCCCACAAGGTGAGATGTTTTACCGGATCACCGTCTTGACACCCTTAAGGAGCCATAATTAAAAATTCATGATTTATCTTGTTTTGTTTATTCAAAAGAGACCACAGCTCAGCCAGACACAGTATGGGTGAGTCAAAAACCTCAGATTTTTTTACATTTTTCAGGCGTGTGCGTGTTTATTCGAGGTTTCGCTCCCTTTGCTTTTTCAGGTTCTGATATTTATTGTGAGATTCTTGACGAGAGGCCAAAATCAGGTTCGTCTGAAGCTGTCATGCATGGCCATTTTAAGATAAAAGCAGTCGAAACCATTTTTTTCAGTCCCTAAACATGTCTTTCTCCCCGTAGCTGTGAAGTATGGGATTGATAGAAGTGACATTGTTCTGGGCCGAATCCTCGGGGAGGGCTTCTTTGGCGAAGTGTACGACGGAGTGTACAAAAAAGCCGTAAGTTACTGTTCAATGTCAATGTCATGGTCAACTTTATTTATATAGCACGTTTAATACAGATGCCTCTGTCCAAAGTGCTGTACACAGCGGCAACAAACTAATATAAATATGTATATCCATACCAAATAGTAAATAAACAACACAAAATGAGAATAGTTTAAAATTATGAAGTTCAAATACCAAAAATGCTTAAAACACTAAATCAATTTTTAAATAAATATAAAAGAATGATAAAATAATCTGCTCAGCCTTTACAGAGGTAAACCTTTTAACCAGACTCAGACTTTACAACAGAGGCTGGACAGGAGACACATTTGGAGCCAGAAAACATATTTGTTCGTTGTTTTATTGGACAGAATGGCGAAAGAGTCAATGTGGCAGTAAAGACCTGCAAGGACTGTTCACCAGACGTGATGGAGAAATTCATGAGTGAAGCAGGTAACGAGAGCCAAAATTGGTTAAATAAAAAAACAACAAGAATTTTTGCAGATGAGAATGATATTTATTAAGGATGAACTTTGCTTGGCAGTTATAATGAAGAACCTGGATCATCCTAACATCGTCAAGCTGATTGGAATCATAGAGGACGATCCTGTGTGGATCGTCATGGAGCTTTACCAGTACGGAGAGGTTTGTCCCAGTCTTTGCGTCTTTGTTAAACCGCCCATGTGGTTACGTCCAACACCGTGTGGTCAGTGCTGATGCTGAATAGGTGAACGTTATCTAACGGATTAAATCATCTCCACAGCTCGGTAACTACCTGACGCAGAACCAGAACAAGCTGACGAACACAACCCTGGTGTTGTTCAGCCTGCAGATCTGCAAAGCCCTTGTCTATCTCGGAGGGTGCAACATGGTGCACAGGTGAGAAATAAAAATAATAATAATAATAATAATTTGGTTAGTCTTCTTTACAGGTCCGAAAGGTCAAGTTCTGCATGCAGTTAGTATACAGTATTATAAGATTTTTGTTTACAGGATGTGTCGTTTTTGAAAGAAAGCAGGAAAAAAAAAATAACAAAAAAGTCAATAACCTAAAAGATAATTTCCACAAAGCTGTACAAGAAAAAGGCATTATCAAATGGGATCTAAACAAAAGAGTTCTTACTCCTTGAACTATTGAACATTTTATAAGGTGTTAACCAAGTATTATGGGAATTTTGTGTGATAGGCAAACACAAAGTAGTTCAAAGAAGAACATTTTTTTTTTTTTACATATTTTAACATTTGCATTCAGCTCTCTTGAATTGCAGTTGCAGCCCAATTTGATGGCTTTTCTTTAGAAAATGGCTCCGTCATAGTATCAATAAAAATTCTTTTTATGACTGGGCCATTCTAAAACATGATTATCCTTTGGTTTCAACCCCTCTATCGCAGCGCTGGCTCTATCTGTCGGGGTGTTATGTTGATTTCAGATTAAGCCCTGGTCTTTGCAGCATCTAACAGGTTTTCTACCAGGATTGTCCTTTTTGTAGCCCCATCCATATTCCCATCAAATGGGATCAGCTTGTCTCTCTCTGCTGGAGAAAAGCGTCGTCAAAGCATCGCGTTCCAACCACCATGTTTCACAATGGAGAGACTGTGTCCAAGGCCACATGCAATGCTAGTTTCCTACCACATGTAGTGTTTCACATTGAAGACAGTTACACTTTGGTCTATATGCGAAACACTTTGGTCTATATTTCGTATTCATACCTCAACATTTCAAGATGTATGAATACTTTTTTTAAATGATCTGTAGAAATGACTGAAAACAAACAAAAACAAAAGGAGTATGAAGAGAAACTGGATCAATAAAAAATATGTAGATTATCTTGAAGTATTGACACTCTTAATTATTTTTTTATCTCCTTTTATGAATTGTTTATATTTTTAACAGGAGTCACAGATATTACTATTTAGAATAAAGAATAACGAATAATCAATTGTTAAGTTAGAAAATGGTCTTTCATGTAAAGACAAACATCCTTAGTTCAGTTATGTCTGTAGGGGGCACTGTGGCTTCACCCAAGCCCCTCTGATCAGCCCCATAGTCTTTTAAAAAAAGAGCTTTATGTCTGATTTTTGTTGTACCCGACCTTAAAAAGTCACTTAATGTGTGTTGGGTCTCATTCCAATTTATAGCCTCTTTAGTCCAACATTTCTATTAAATATTTGATCGACAGATTTCATAAATTGAAAGAGTCCTTGAGGGTTTTATCACCGCTTCACCTGGATTCTCTCTAAACGGAACCACAGGTTACTGTAGATAAATCAGAATTCAAAACTCAAAAATGGGTTTAAAAACATTTTCAGTTATCATACAGAAAAATGAGGGTTTATATGGAACATAAACTTAGAAACCTTTGCTCTATATTGTGCTTTATTTTCTTGTTTAGAGTGTTCTCAGAAAACCTCCAAAGTTATCAGTCTCCAAATACAAGGTTGCAGGTTGCACCTGCCTGAACCACCTCTGCTGATTCCTTTTAATGTGGAGGAGAAGAAGCTCTACTCTGACCTCCTAATCCTATCTCAGCCAGTCACCCCAGAAAGCTGATTTTGTCTACCGGGATGGCATTTTTTCTGGGTTATTATTCATATCTCATGACCATGGGTGTGGGTTGGAGCGTAGATGGGCATGGAAACGGAAAGATTTGCCGTTTGGCTCAGCTCATTCTCTAACACAACAGATGGAAGCAGCAGCCACATTACTGCAGATGAGGCCCTGATCAGTCTATCCATCTCCAGCTCTATCCTACCATCTCTCCTGAACAACACACTTGAATTCCTCAGCGTGAGGCATAGCGGGCTGGCTTGTTCTTGAGAAAAATATGTTTGTGCAGAGATATGATTGTGTTTTGTGCTTAACTTAGGACTACTAGGGATGAAAACACCTGTAAACACTTAAAAACAAGAGTATTTGACAAACTACAACAAAGATATGATCAGTTTTTTCTGGGATTTATGAACATCAGTTAAATATTTTTACTAAAATAATTGCTGTGAGGTTTAAAATACCGACGGTTAGGCAGAACATTTGAGTAAGCTATGCTACTCGCAGAAAATCTGGACGTTATCAGTAGGATTCAGGCAGCAAGGCCGCCTTTCACAGCTCCAAGCCTCAGTGAAAACAAAACATTGACAAAAAAAATTACCTTTTCGCCTGCATAAAAATGTAAACATTCCCTTTCCCCTGTTTGGATTGTGCTAAACTGAAGGTTTCTCTCAAGGACAAAGCTTCTTATTGAGGCAAACGTTTGTTTATATGTATAAATGTGTCCTTATTACCCCAGCAGATCGTGGCCTGTCATGATCGGCTGCAGTAGCATTTTCATGTCCCATTGTTTTGCTTTGATTTCAGAGACATTGCAGTTCGGAACGTGTTAGTTGCAAGCCCGGAGTGTGTGAAGCTCGGAGACTTTGGTCTGTCCAGGTACATCGAGGATGAAGAATACTACAAAGGTAACAGAAGAGACAATAAAAAAAATCTATCAGAGGATCTGGTGGTTAATGAATATTAGAGAAGGCAATCTAAATAAAAAAAATTACTTTTACCTTTTTTTATAATGTCCCTGAAGCTTCTGTTACTCGGTTACCGATCAAGTGGATGGCCCCAGAATCCATCAACTTTAGACGCTTTACCTCAGCTAGCGATGTCTGGATGTTTGGTGAGCTCAGACACATTTTCTGATTTCCTTTATAATCCTCAAATTTATATCTATAGTGCTTAACTCATGAATTACAGAGTGAAGTAATCTGAGCTTGTATTCAGTTATGTCGTGTGTGTGTGTGCATGTGTGTGTGTCGCTCTGCAGCTGTGTGTATGTGGGAGATCATGAGCCGTGGGCAGCAGCCGTTTTTCTGGCTGGAGAACAGAGACGTGATTAACCAGTTGGAGCAGGGCATCAGGTTGCCCAAACCAGACAACTGCCCTCCTGCCCTTTACTCACTCATGACGCGCTGCTGGTCCTACGATCCTGGAGAGAGACCCACTTTCACTGAGCTCGTGATCAAGATCAGGTATTTATTTAGAAAATGTAATGAAAGATCCCGGGGATTTAAAAACTGTAATTCTGTCATGATCTCCCCCTCAGTACTGATCCTAATATCTGTGATAGGCTTAACTGATAGCTGATGTGAAATGTCAGATATCAATGAAATGTATTTTATTGATAATGTATATTTATTTTATTATATAATTATGTAGTTTCAGCTAAAGCTGCTATTAGTCTGAGAAAACCAGGTCTAAGCAAGAAAAAAAGCAAAACACCTTGTAAATACAGTTAAAATGCATCTTAATAAGTGGCTTTATATAATGCGTTGCAAAATTATTCTTCCCTTTTGGCTTTTTACCCATTTAGTTACGTTCCAACTTGTAATTTAACTTTTTTTAAATCTTTTTTGCAATGGGTCTACACAAAATAGTCTTGAAATTATGTAGTGAGAAAAAAAAAAACGATCTGAAAATTGGCATGTGCATATGTATATGTATTTGCCCCCTGTCTCAAACCAAACACATCTCATCATCCCAAGAACACCATCCCAACAAGCATTATGCTGTTTTTCAGCAGCAGGGACTGGGAAACTGATCTGAGTCGAGGGAAAGATGGATGGTGTCAAATGCACCAAATTTCTGGAGCAAACAAGCATTGATATAACCCTGTTGAACTCCACTGCTAACTTTGTCAAATGTTTAATCATAAATGGGAACTCAAACAATTCTAGTAAGACAGCAAGAAAGTAAGGATCAGCAGCTAGGTTAAAAACCTAAACTATCTTTAGCTTATGGAGGAAGAACTGCATCATCAACCATATGAAAGCGTGACATGTGACTTGTTTCACTTTTCTCTTTTACTCTTTGCGAAAAGGAGAAATTATTTCCTGCTCTCACTGTCACTGTTTTTACTATGAAAAACTTAAAAACGTTAACGTTTTTGTAAATATTGATAATAGGAAATTTAAATAATCATGCACATTCTTAATACTTTGAGAATAAATATTAACTTTTTTTTAAATCTTTTGCAAGACTTCTCCTAGCTCCAGAAAGGTTGAGACAAAGAAAATGTAGAAATTTTAAATCAGTAGGATGAAAGTCCAGCCTTTCCTGGACAGCTTGCTATCAGTAATACACCAACAATGGGAACATACTGTATATTGAGAAATGTGTATTGCCGCTGAAGCTTTAAGAAATATAGTAAGTCATGTAGCTGTTCACCGTGTATAATTTTGGATTATTTTTCACAATTAAAATTACTGACTCACTCATTTACTTTGAATTTCTTTTTTCAGTTTTTAATAGTTGTATAACTGTGTGTAAATCTGGTCATGTTTAAATCAAATTTAATTCAGTTTATAAAAACATGATCCTAACATGTTTCTTTCAGTGACGTCCACAAGATGGAGAAGGAGGAAGCGGTAGAGAGAGAAAGAGACAGAGACAGAGTACGCACCACTAAGATTTTTGAACCAAAGGTGAACTTTGCAGAAGCTCCCCCCAAGGTAAAAAACCCCCCAAAAAAAAAAAAAAAAAAAAAAACTTGTTCATTTTATTTTGTATGATTGTATTCATTATAAGAAAGCAGGTCAGATTTTATAAATTGACTTACCTGTTTCGCCTTCACTGAAGCCCTCAAGGACGAAGCCAAGCCGGTTTGGGAACACGCTCAATATCGGTCTACATATTCAGGTGCGGCAGTTTAGGCAAATAACCTCAGATGTTTACAGGATTTTTACAATGGGACTGATCTGTTTGTACCTTTGTGCAGCTGAATGAGGCTCTGTGTGCCAGCTCACCTGACCTGGCCAGCCCCTGTGAATACCAATCCCCGATTGACTCCAGAAACACGCTTGCGCTGCCAGTTAGGTCCCCCCGTCGCCTCAGCTTAGGGGTAAGACCTTTAGTCATGTTTAGATTAAAAAAAAAACATTTAAGCTTATTTCTGTCAGCTGGAATGCTATAATTGTCAATCATTTCTATTTAAATAAACTCTATATTCACTGGATTAGGAGGGCGAGTTTCTGCAAACGGAGCCAAACAGTAGGAGGGACGCCCAGCAGCTGTGGCAGAAGGAAAGACAACACATGCAGGACACTCTGAAGCTACAGAAAGAGCAGATGATGGAAGATAGGAAGTGGCTGGAGAAGGAGGAGAGACTCCTGGTGGGAAACAGAGCATCACTAGCTTTTGTCAACACCCTCTCTAACAGTACAAAAGAGAGGCCCCATGTCTTTAATCTGTAAAATGAACCTGCCTGTTCTCTTGCAGGACCCCATGGGACAAGATGGCACTCCCAGCTCAAGGGTAGGTGTCCATGTGTACAAAATCAGATATGCACGCAGTCTAAAGTTGACCAGGCTTTCCGCACAATTTCTAAGTGACAATACAGTTCCTAGAGGAAATATGTCAATGTTATAGTCTAGAAAAAAATGAATGACCACTTTTTCACTGAAATTAAAGCTGCAAGTGGTTTACATCATGTTTTTTTCAAGGTTTGCACATCTCAGCTATTTGACTATTGTTTTCAAAAATAGCTCATGCTCAGTCAGTTTGCATAGTATCGAGGTTTTTCCTTCCCGCTAACGGGTGTTTTTTCTTTCCACTGTCGCTTCATGCTTGCTCAGTATGAGGGATTGCAGCAAAGCCATGTACAATGCAGACGACTCTCCCTGTGGCTCTACGCTTCTCGAGGAGGGAATGCTGCTTGTCGGGACTTTGATGCAATCAACTGGTTTCCTTATATAGGAACATTTTTTGACCAATCTGTATAATCTGACCCAATCTGTATAATATGATTGAACCTAACTTGTAAAGTGCCTTGAGATGACATGTTTCATGAATTGGCGCTATATAAATAAAATTGAATTGAATTGACTTGAATCTATGAAAACCAATTTTCAAACCTCACTGCAGATTTTCAGTCAGATTTTAGATCGGGGCATTTTAACACATGAATATGCTTTTGTCTAAAAACCATTCTTTTGCAGCTCTGGCTGGTTTTAACCTGCTAAATGGTGAACCTTTGCCCTTTCAAGTCTTTTGTAGCCTCTAACAGCTTCCCATCAACTCTGACAAACTTACCTGTTGCTGCTAATACATCCCCATATCAAATGATGCCATCACCATGTTTCACAGCCGTGGAATGGCATTTAAGCTGTTGTGAAGTATTAGTTCTTTATCCTGACATAGTGTTTTGTATTTAGGCCTGAGGTTTCTGTTGTGGTTATCAGTGAACCTTCTACCGCATGTTTGCTGTATCCCCTATTTGGCTTGTGGCAAAGTTTAAACGGGGGCTTCTCATATCTTTTACTCAACAATGGCTTTCCTCTTTCCACTCTTCCATTAAGTAAACCTTTGCAAAGATTTTGAGCTGTGGTGTGCTCTACAGTTCCTCCAGAGTTACTACAGGCTCCCCCTGCTCGGCTTGTCAGTTTAGGGGAGCGGTCATGTCTGAAGTTGTGCCATACGTTTTTAAATTTTTGGATGATGGACTGAACAATGCTCAGGTGGATGTTGAAATTGGATAATATGGTGTTATTTCCTAACCCTGCTTCATGCTTCTCAAAAACTTTATCATTGGTGTGTATTTGGGATCACAAGAGTAAAGAGGGCTGAAAACAAAATATGGTCCCCACTTTTCAGATAAAATTCATTAAATTAATGTTCCTTCTTTTTCAAAATTATGAACTAGTTTTTGTAGGTCTAAAATATAAAACCCAAATTAAATACATTGCATTTTTTGGTGGAGTGGTTGTAAAATAAAAACAATGTTCATGAGGGGTCAATGCTTTTGCAAAGCACTGCATGACAAAGTCAGGTAACATTTCTCCAGATATCTTCCAACAATTTTTGCAAATAACATACATTATCCAATATTGTGGAAAAAGATCAATGTTTGTCATTTATTTTAGGAAGTGAATTAATCATGTCAACCCATTTAGCCTGTTAGAAAAACTGATGCCCAGGTTCCTAGCGTTTCCACTCTGTAAAAAAAAAGGTTACAGAGAAGATGAATATTAGGGAAAATGGGGAATGCCTTTGATTTATTCCTATTTTAGTGGTTTGAAATAGTTAAATATGTATTTATAAGGGATATTAACTTTGTAAGAGGGGTTTACATTTTCCAGAAAGGGCAGCACATCGTCAGCATATAAACACATTTTATGGATTGTACTAGCTGTTTGAATTTCACAAATACTTTTGGTTTTGCAGCTGCCAGCAGTTAAATGAATATAGAGAACAGTGAGGGGAGAGTGGACAAGCCTGTCTCTTTCAAGATTGAAGCTCAGAGAAATCAAGACATTTTATTTTCACACAAGCATTTAGTGAGCTGTATGATAATCTGGTCCACGACAAAGATGTCTGGATCCAAAAATAATTAAGTTAGCAATTATAAATTTCCAACAAACCTTGTCAAAAGACTTCCCTGCATTAAATGAAACAATTAAAGTTTTTTTTTTTGGACGTTGCAATAGTCTATAGACTGATGTGTCTTCTTGTATTATTCACAGCATACCAATTTATAACAGATCAAGTCTGGTCAGAGTGTATAATATGAGGGGTTATCTTTTTATGGCTTGCGGCCAATGTCTTGAGAATAATTTTAAGATCTGCCTTTATGAGTGATATTGGGCAGTAGCTAGATGAAAGTGAAGAATCTTTATCCGGCTTGAGGATAAGATTGTTGTTAGCACATTTCATGATGGGAGAGACCATCGAGGTTTCCTGAAATTGGACGGTGGGAGCCAGAAGTGGCCAAAATTCATTGTAGAGTCCTGCAGGGAAGTCATCAGGGCCTGGAGCTTTGCCATTAGGCATTGCTCCAGACCCTCTATATTGGCTGCCAAAAGTAACTCCAGAACCTTTTTCTGTTCCTCATGTAAAAATCTATGTCAGAATTCGAGGAATCAGTATACTTGAGTATAGAGCTTCGTAAAAATGTATTTAGAATTATGTTAATTTCTTTAAGATTATAAAGAAAGAAGATCAGGCATACTTCTAATGTAATCGATGAAATTGTTAACTTTTCCGTATTCTTTTTCAAATGATTTGCTAGAAGTTTGCTAAATTTATTACTATGACCAAAGTTCTCCAACCACAATCTCTGCTTCTTCAGCAATCACCTTCTGTGGCTTACTCTCCTTGTAGATATCTTCTGGACATCTGTCCAATCAGCAGGCTTGATTATGTTGCTTATTGACCCAAACTGAGAGATTATTTAGACCACAGGAGTCTTATTCCTCATTCACACAGACTCTGTCCTTTTTTCTACCCATCGCAAGTAGAAGCCTAGACAATACAGTAAATCCCACCAGCTCTGTGGGACACCGGCATAATGGACAGTCCTCCTCCATGACGGAGCAAAAGGCGTACATTTCTAAAAACCGGACAGGAAGTCAGACATGGGAAGAGTAAAGCGGATCTGGAATATTTCAAAATCAGAGAGGAGGCTGTCTGGATGCACGGACCGATCCTACACGCATCCAGTGTGGATTGTCACACGGCACATTTTGCGATGGATAATTGAGCGGACACTGAACGTTAGTGTGGATCCGGCTTTACTCCAGTCTTCTCTGTCAACCCACCTGACTCACATTTTTAGCTCATTAGCAGGATTCCTGCAAACTTGTGCACATCAGGAGGTTGTTCAGTTCTTAGATTTTGATGTGTTGAACTTCGGACAAATCAAAAAGTTGCAAGAAACGTCCGCAGGTGTTTTGAGTTAATTAGTTGAACAGGGTGCAGCACCAGGAGTTTCCAATATTGAACTTTTTCACAATATTCAAATGTTTAGGTGTTACTGTTAGAACTGGATCTAATGACCCAAGCAGTAAAATTACGAAAGTGACAGCTTCACAAAAACGTTTTCTGTTCTTGTCTAATGCCTACATTAGGTGCTACTTCAGTTGAGATATTTTATTATTTTTAACACTTACTAGAATTTTGTGATTCTAATACATAAATACATGTTTGTTTTTCACTTTGTAGCCTGAAGATGAAACTGAGCACGGTAAGCTCTAAGAAAAAATATATTGTTTTACATTCAACTCTAATTCCCTTTTACTGTTCGGTAATGGGATCTTTCTTTCCACACAGCTCCACCTGAGAAACCCCCACGACTCAAAGCACAGGTAGACAATTTCCCCATTGCTAAGTTTTTGCATGGTCATTTAAAGCAGACGAAATACTCTTTTCCTACTTATTTTAAACAAATACTTTTAACAATTAAAACTCCACTTTAGGCTGCTCCCACAGCAGAGATTGACCGTTCTGATGATAAAGTATACCAGTACGTTATGGACCTGGTCAAAGCTGTTGTCCAATTCAAGAATGACATCGCTGAGCTGAAGCCAGAACAATACATCACCATTGTCAAGGTACACTGAGACAAATTACCTGCCCTCAACCTCCACTTTGTAGGTCGTTGCTGTTTTATTGGCTAATTTAAAAGGTAGAGAAAATCCTCCTGAGTCATACACCTGATTCATTTTCTTTATTGATCTGTCCTCATAGTCTGTTGGGATGGCCTTAAGGGATCTTATCCACAGCGTGGATGATGTGCTGCCCAGTTTACATGAGTCAGTCAGGACTGAGGTACAGTAGGATTTCAAACACAAGAAAAGCATGGTGTTTAAAAACTAATATCCTTAACTAAAACTGCACAGAGGCAGGACTCTGCAAAAAGAAATGCATATATATATATATATATATATATATATATATATATATATATATATATATATATATATATATATATATATATATATATATATATATATATGAGGCCATCATTTATTTTATCTGATCCATTCCTCTTCCTCACTTGCACCACAGATCGAAGGTACCCAGAAGCTGCTCAACAATGACATGGCCGAGCTGATCAAAAAAATGCACCTGGCCCGGCAGAACGCCATCACATCTTTAAAGGAGGAGTGCAAGAAACAGATGCTGACTGCTGCACACACTCTGGCCATGGATAGCAAGAACATGTTGGATGCTGTGGACCAAGCAAGAGTCAGGGCTAATATAGCCAAGCCAGCGGCCCCAGAGTGAACTGCTTGTTTTCTGGTTTCTCTAACCGACTTTTACCATGTCTGTAGTTGCATTCGGGCCTTTTCAGACAGTTTTGTATTAATAAGTATGAGCCAACTGCAGCCTCTGGTTCTTTGGAGAACAATCAGCATGTAAATGAGTGCTATGTTTAAATTTGATGCTGCTGATTAGCTAAGTGAGACTGTCAAAGAGTTTAAATGTAATGATCTGATTTTTAAGCAGGTTTAGGCTCTTGCCGCAGCTGAGGGTCACTCTGACTCCAGCATGGACTTGGTCAAAGACTACGACGAGATATTCATTCCTTTGCTGAAAATTAAAAATCTTTGTAAATACTGAATGCATCCTGTGATTAATGTTTGATCGCTACAACGGTATCAAGTTTAAGTTTAAGCCTAAATCTATGACCCAAAGAGTTAATAGAATATCTGCAATTTATTGAAGTGAAGTTCAGTTGAGGAGTTTATGATGCGTCAATTCTTTACCTGCAGTACTAACTTTTGTGGAGTCTATAGGTTGATGAACCAGAGATTAATTTACCAGTTAACAGATACAATATATATTTGACTTGACTTTGTAAAGTGCCTTGAGATGACATGTTTCATGAATTGGCGCTATATAAATAAAATTGAATTGAATTGAATATTTGAACTGTTCACATACTTAATTGCATCTCTTTTAAGTTGTCATTTATTACATTCCTTGGCTTGTAGCATGTTTATTGATGAGACTGGGCAGCAAAGGTTTTGAATGCAGATTTTGTTTGTATACTTTTCACACAAGTCTTCAGACTTGATGTAAGAAAGACCCTTCTTACATAGCAGTGGCCCATGGTAGGTCATGGTGCATAACAAAGACTTTCCCATGTGAATCACAAACCACCAACAGTACCCTGCTTAGTCTATCATGACAGAAAAATCTATGCTACTTTAAATTAAGTGTTTCTATCAGATTGTTGGCTGGATACCCTTAAAATGTTTTTTTTTTTTTTTCCAGTAGATGTTTCTCTTTTATTGGACTATTCTAACACATGAAAAAGGACTGATCTAAACCATTCCAGTGTAGCTTTAGCTGAACCTTTAGCTTACTTATCCTGCTGGAAGGTGGGCCCAAGCCTCAGTTTTTTGTCCTGCGCAGTCTTCAGCAGGATTTCTTCCAGGATCGCTCTGTCTTTAGCTTAGTCCATCTTCCCATCAACTCTAACCAGCTTCCCCGTCTGTGCTGAAGAAAAGCATCCTGACAGCATAATGCTAACGCCGCCATGTTCCACAGTGGGGATGGTGAGTTCATGGTAATCTGCAGTGTTGATTTACTGCCTTACGTTTCTAATGAAGGCAAAAACAAATGTTTCAGGTCTTTTCTCACCAGAGCACCTACTTCCACATGTTTGGTGGGTCTCCTACATGGCTTGGGATACTTCAAGCTTGTGCGTTCTTTCACCAATAACTTTCTTCCTGCCACTCTTAAACGAAGGACGGATTTTTGAAGTGAACATCTGGTAGGCAAGCACATCAAGAAAACATTAAAAAATATTTAGCAATATTTGATTAAATTTAGAAAGAGGTTTTAGTGTTGGCTTGTTGTTTTTTTTTCGTCATAATTTTGTGTAGGATAACACCAGAAGTTAAACAGATAAATCAAAACCACCGGAAATATTGGTTTATCTCTGATTTTCTCACATGAATAGGTTTATGTCACATTAAACTATTTTCAATAAATTTCAAGTCTTAACAGAATTACATACATTTTTTTTGTTGGGATCGGTGAGCCGGTCCAGTGTGGCTTTCCTGCTTTATGTTATCCACAGTTTCAGTCAGTTTTTTTTACATATAACAAACTGTATAGTACATGTGGTATTGGTGTAGATTGTAGCACTGTAGCAAGAAGGTCCTGGGTTTGAATCCTGACCTGGTGTCCTTTCTGCATGGAGTTTGCATGTTCTCACTATGCATGTGTGGGTTTTCTCTGGGTACTCCAGCTTCCTGCCAGTCAAAAGAAAGGCTTATAGCTAATTGATGGATGTACAGCACTTATGAATGCATTCTATTCAGAAAGAGGCACTTTTATTTATTTAGCTCTGTTCCTTTTATTTTATGATGATTCAAAAAAATAATTGCAATCGTGGCCACTTAAAAAAAGAGAAACGGAGATTAAAAAAAGTAATGCAAAAAAACATTTCTGCTCAAACCTTGTTGCTGTGACCAGTGCAGTCAACCATTACTGGCTGAGAAACAAAAACCAATTAAAACAAAATATTTGTTGTGTCAAACTAATGGGGTGTAAAGTTAGCAAACAAGAATAAATGCCTCTGGCAAATAAACAAAAAAAAAAACAAACAAACCACAAACAAAGAATAACATAAGTGAACTTTCGCTGAACATATTAGTGTTGGGGCACGGCCATGACAACAAAAAGGACTGAAATGCACCAGAGAATAAAATCGACTGGTAAAAGCTCTATATATCAGAATGTGCACTATCAACATATTTTCATGACAGCTACCAGAAAGGAAACTTTTCACAGTGGGGATTCCTGCGACACTATAGAGCTACAAGACCTCAGCATGTTTTGTGTCTTTCTCTTTTCTAACAGATCCACAAGACTGCATAGCAGGGACACGCACATGAACGTTTTGATCCCGGTGGCTGAGTAAAAGAATGTATCTTTAAAGATACCCTAGAACAAAATTAAACAGTCTGAGTAACCATTGACTCCAGCCACCTGAACCTAGCTAGTCCTGAGCTCCTGCAAGAAAGAATCTGAAAGAATTACAGATTAACAAGAAGAGACGGTGTCCCTAATCGTGTCAATTAAGCTGTTTTTTCCCCTTCCACTGCCCCGAGAAAGACAGCATTATCTGCAAATCTGTTCAGATCTCATCAGAATAAGAGTACAGGATGTGTCTGGGCAGAGAAAATTTGTTAAAGTGCAATTTACACCAAAATAAGATTTTTTTTTTTTTTTTGCAAAGAAACTGTTTAAACTGTTTAAATTTGTCTGGGGGCGGGGTTATGGTTATACAGCGGGGTGAGTTACGCTTTAAGGATAACACTAAACAAATGTGTATTTCATTGTGGTTTACTTTGCGTGTGTTGTTTAACGATTAGTGATAAAAGACCTCTGAACCTTGTTGCTACAACAGTTCTTTAGGGTTGTGCTTCTTAAGTGGCAACAAACTTTATTTATTGTTTAAACTCTGGTGGTCCGGTAACTTGAGCTTGCTCCGTCTTATCTGTATTTTCTAATCATTGCATCTAATCACTAAATTGAATAAAATATGTCCACAGAGCCCTTAGAAATGAGCAAAATTCTGCCTCCGTTCTCCCAACAAAAGTTAAAAGTTGAACAGGTGAGATGCGTTCGCCATGTTGTGAGTCTGTAAACGTTTCTTGGCAGTGTAACACCTTTCAACAATCATTCACTGAGGGCTAATTAACACAGAACTAAGAATCAACAGTCCAGAAGGTTGTTGATCCCTAATTCAGCAAATTATTCCCAAAATATTTTTTTATTAAAATAATATTTTATTTTTCCTTTCTGCTTTGCAATGGGAACTGGTTGTTTGAACACAGACCAGTTGTTGTTCTTCATTATTTTTAAAGCTAATTTGACCTAATTCCCAATTCCTCAAAACAAACAAGCTCACCATCATTTTATTGGCTTCAGTTTTACTATATGTTCCTTTTACTGTAGTTTATTAGTTGCTTATTCGTTTCATTTTAACTTTTAGTTTAGTTAAATGTCAATAGCTGATTAGTTTGTTGACTGAAGTAAATCAGTAAATGGAAATTCTTGTATTTTGGAAAGGTGTGTTGATTCTGTATATGTATGCAGTACTTACCATTTCAGAAAGCCAATGATCACATTCACTCCTTCACCTATTGCTCTATAATTCCACACTTCACCAGGCAGGTCATTCATAAAACAATAATTAACAGAGACTAATTACCTTTTGGCTATTATTTTCTGATAATCAGGTGGTGTCCCAATTTGGTAATGTTATTTAAAATGGCTAACTTTGTTAATAATTACCTCTGGTACTTATTAACAGTTATTCATAGCCAAACCAAACCTGTTGTTGCACAACACAAGTATAAAATGCAGTGCACTGATTCCAGAGAGAAGCAGTAGCAGTTGGTCTAGGATCAACAAAAAATTAAAAAGTTTGACTGTAAGATGCATCAACTGCCAAGGGATCATATGAAATCCTTCAAAAAGAAAAAATTACAATTTAAATAAAACTTGGAAGACAAAACCTCGTCAATTTACCAACCCTAATTCAACGTAATACTGATTTTAAACTAAATGTTATAACAGGGAAACGACAATCCACCAACAGATTAAGTCCAAACTGCACCAAATTCTTTGACCAGATTATTTTGATTGATGTCATGCTTTTATTTATTGAATTGATTAAAACATCATATGTATTTATTTAATATTAGACCAGAGCACCAGAAACATGAGCAAACAGAACCATGATGGTGTATAACACAAGAACCCAACGAGGAACGAGTGTTTACAGCACTTTTAATCGTCTCGTTACTGAAAAGTGATGTACAAATAAACTTGCCTTGCCTTGGAAACTCGAAGGCCAAACTCTGGGAGGACGGAACAGCTGAGTCTAATTTACTAAATGGGCAACAGCTGTGTGGGGAGCGTGGTTAGAGGAGCTGAGGGAAAATGGCTGAAATGACAAAGAACAAACACAGGGGAAGGAAGCAAACCAGGGAAAAAGCTGAACAGCGAAAAACGAAATAAAAACAAAATAAACATAAACAAAACACGGGAATCAATTCAAATTAAGAGATTTAAACAAAACAAATAAACAATACATCATGACAGCAACCGTGATAATAACCTTGATCGAGTTTGAGGTTCCTACAGACATCGGGTCACAGATTCTGGTCAGCTACAGAATTTGGTGTTTCACTGACACCCCGCCGGCTCACATAAAACTCGTTAATGTTAACAATAACAATTGTTGCATATTTTTCCATAATTAGCATGCTAACACAGTAAATCTCACTGCTGGTTTATGTCAGCATCCACATTTATTCGTGAGTATTTTCTTGCTGAAGTCAGCATTCTGCTGTTGAGACTGCTGTAGTAGTACTGAAGTCCATTAAAGGAAGGTTTGTCAAATCTGGAAGCTTGAATCTATTCAATATATCTGACAAACTGCATTTTAGATCCAATAGCTGCCATTATAGCTACAAAGATTAAACTTTTTTTTTAAAATAAAACTGAAACTGAAATAAAATGTCACTGGTCTCATTATTTCTAGTAAAGTTAGGTGACTTCGGTTCTGATCCCAGAAAAAGTTTACTATTTAATAAAAATGTACATAACATTAAATCAGATAATTTCTTTTTTCAAACTTTCCCACAAAAAACCTAAATCATGCCAGCCAACCATGGGGGTAGGAAGAGGCCTATTGTCCCAAGCAGGCACACAATAATGAACATCCAGAGGAAGATCCGATCGATGACCATGGCAACATACTTCCAGTCCTCCTTCACCTGTGGAAAAAAAAGAGCAACAGAGAAAGGAAATAAAAATCAATAAAACAAATAAAATATAGCTAGTCAGAAGACAAAATCATATGGGGTAAATTTATTTTGTTTGTAAACTAGCTTTTTAAATATGTGGCTTAGGCAGTGCAGTATATTCAGTTTAGAGACGGTTCCTCGCTTTTCCCTTCAGTCAAAGTGATTTACTACAAACTGTCATCATCAATCATCTTGCAAGAACCTGCGCTCTGAAACTTTAGGTCTTGGTTCTCATCTGCAGTTTCAATGTGACTTTAGGCACATCAAAAGCAGCCACAGAAGTGGATTTTATGCCCACGCTTTACTACTAGTTCCAGAACCTGGGAAAAATCTCCCTGAAGTGACTGTTGGCCAAAAATGTTATGTATTTTACATCAGTGAAACAAGAGAATTTGCTATTTTAAATTGCTGTTCTTTAATTGACTGTTTTTCTATATGTTTTCAGGATCCAACTTTCATCACTTTGTGAGTTGACCAAAAAATCTTCTTGACTGTTTTCTGAACCTTTGGGTTTTTTAGAACAGACTCAGTCTAACCTGAAGAAAATCCTAGGGTATTGATGTATGTATGGTAGTACAGAAAACCCATTAAATCTGAGCTTTCACATACGCTTAACTGCTTTCTTCAAAGACCTTTTAAATTGTCTTGGACAGGCCACTGGTCTAGTCGTAAAAGTCTCATCTCACACTGACAAGGCTGTGAATCTTTAAAGTATAAATGTTTTATGACCCCCAAAAGGTTTCAAATGAGAAAGCAGCTTCAGTCAGGAGATGCTTTTAGCTACTATAATAGCTTGTTGACTTTTTTGTGATTATTGCACTCTTCCAAAGAATTCGTCAGAAAAAAAAATAGAATTAATTTTCTTATTATTGGTTGCCTAACAGGACACATCTGCTTCTGATTGGTTGATTAACACCTTGTGGCGACTCCTTAGCGGCAGCAGCGGCAGCATTCATAGCTATGTTCTGACTCGATCACAAGACAAAGAAACATTACCAGCTTAAATCTGTTTTGGCCGAGTCAGAAACAGGACTCTGCCGGATTTGGTTACAACACAAGACTTGTTCACATTGCACACTTTGATAGTTGCCATGATATTTCTGTGAAGTTGTTGCAAGTATGTTTTATTTTTATTTTTTTGAGACACCTGGGTTGTTCAGCATCACCAGTTTCTCTTTAATATTAGTAGGACTTTACTCATCAGTGTTCAGAGAAGAAACAAAAGTCTTAACACTGACCCATCAACTTCAGATTAGTTTCTGAAGTTGACATCCTTTTCTGGGATTTTCAACTGATTCAAGCCCTTTTTCCATTTTATAAAATGATAAAAAAAGACAAACATATCACAAAAAATACAGCCTCTGTCCTTCCCATCCAGCTCAGCTAAATCTTTTCACTGAGTCAAATTATAGCTATCATATTTTAGATTTTTGGTAGTCTATCAACTTCAAGCACAATCTTCTGCCCTTTTCAGTAAAGTAGTTCCTGGTGATCTTTTTTTTGTTATGCTGCTTTGACTCCTTTCTGCCTGATTTAATCACGATTATATGAGAAGCAATTTATTTGCGCTTTTGCTGTCAAACATATCCTAAATCAGAATCAGAATCAGAAATACAAGTTGAGATTGTTAATTTGAATATAGCAAAAGTAAAAGGTATAAATGTAGGTATTTAGTATGCAGTGTAGCAAAATTAGGCATAACTATCACTAGCTGGCGGCAAAGTGCTGCTAATATGATCCGTGGTGGCATCAGCGTTAGCTTTGAGGTAAACCTCCAACAATAGCCTACAAGGGGTTAGAAATGTCATGATTTCTGATTCCTATAGTTTATGTTTTTTCTGACACTTTTCTTATATGAAAGTAACTTAACTCTTTTTGCCTAGAGCAGAGGGTCACCACCAACATGGTGCCCACGGGTACCAAGTAACCCCTGAGGACCACATGTGGTGCCCACGAGCCTGTTCTAAAAGAACCACAATCCACCACCAAAACTTTATTTTATTCCGTTATTATTCCTGTTTATTCACACTTGCATTTATATGGATTTAAAAATGACAATATCTATAACAAAGCATGAAATTTTATTTATTTTGCATAGAGTTAAGGTGAACTCTGACTCTTCTAGTTCAAAGGTCAGTACTGGTTGGCCTTCGCATGACACAACGCCAATGAAGTAGCTCAAAGTTTCAAAAAGGTTGGTGACCCCTGGCCTAGAGTACCAACTTTCACATTGAAGAGCTTTGTTTTTGGTGTAACCAGTTAGTACCTAGGTATGATGCATGAAAGGATAGAAAAAACATCTGGGTCCGACCAGCTGTTCAGCGGTCCAAAGCAGCCAAACTGGAAATCAACTGAATCAGGTCACCAGACAGAGTGTAGTCACAAGATTTGGTGCTAGTGCCCATCACACAAACCTTATGGTGCACTGAAAGGAAAACTCTCATTTTTAAAAGAAACGAGTAATGTATAATCCCCTATAACCTGTCATATAGCAACACAGTATATCATGGCATTGATTACTTTTAACTTTATTATCACCTAGTTAATCACAGATTAATTTATCAAGCTTAGCATGTTTTAATTAGCAGGGAAATGGTAGAACTACGGTACATCTAATAAGCAATACTCACACTGAAGTCCACGTCTTCAGCTCTCAGGTGGTCTGCAATGTAGTGAACCCCTTGTAATGCACGCAGCACGCCCGGCGATAGAATGAAAGATGACTCTGGCTTCTGGGTTGTGTTAATCCTGGCTCCAGTGGGCTGTCTGTTTAATCCTGCAGCACCTTCCTGCAGGTTTTGGCTGTCACTGATATTTTTCTGTTGCAGTGGAGGTGTCGACCCCGGAGGTCTGGGAGACGGGGGGCGGAAGGAGAAGTATGACGTCAGCGTTCCGAGCTCCAAATCCTCGTAACAGCTTCTCTCTGGGGTTTCCAGAGAGGTCCCGTCTCTCGTCCAGGTGTATGAGGTGCTGACGCAGTGGCCTGATTCATACCCCGCTATGTGCATTTGCCGCCGCTCTTCTGCTATTTTCTGCTGGAGCAGCATCAGCCTGCGGCGCCGGCCGTCGGGCGCTGGCCTGCGCATGAACAGCCAGCGCGGGATCAGATCCAGGAAGACAGAGTGGACCCAGCGGGGCATCTTGTGGGTGCTGGGGGAGCGATGGTGCACGTTCAGCACAAATACGGTGATGACAATAGACAGGGTGACGAAAATCATGGTGAAGAGGAGGTATTCGCCAATGAGAGGGATGACGAGAGATGTGGAGGGTATAATCTCTGTTATAAGCAGCAGGAACACAGTGAGGGACAAAAGGACCGAGATGCAAAGAGTGATCTTCTCGCCACAGTCTGAGGGCAAGTAGAAAACTAAAACAGTGAGGCACGAGATCAACAAGCAGGGAATGATGAGGTTGATGGTGTAAAATAAAGGAAGCCTTCGAATGATGAAGAAGTAGGTGATGTCCGGGTAGATCTCATGGCAGCAGTCATATTTCTTTGTGTTGTACGTTCCCACAGCGTTGATGATGGCCCACTCGCCGCTCTCCCAGTAGTTGTTGAGATCCACGGTGTTTTCTATGCGCTCCAGGTCGATCTTGGCTTTGTCGTAGGTCCACGAGCCAAATTTCATTTTGCAGTTCTGCTGATCAAAGGGGAAGAAGGTGACGTCGATGCTGCAGGAGCTTTTGTAAATGGCAGGCGGGACCCAGCGCACTTTACCCGTGTGGAACAGATGAGCTTTGGTCATATGGGTCACAGCAAACTCGCCGTCGGCACTAGAGAAAAGAAACGTTGTGAATCAAATTCAACATCTGACTGTATTAGAGGGAAGCAAATCTGGGGCAAAAGGGCTGCAGCACGCTAATATTTATTTTTATCTTCTGGGAAAAGTCACGTGGTCAAAAATGCAGCTCACTATTCATTATTTTTATGATTATGGTAGCTTCTGTTGAAGAGCTCCTATCATTTCATCAGTTTCACCACTTTAATTTCCCTGACAGGCTGTAATTAAACAGACTCGATGGAGCAGAACTCCATCATCAACCTGCTCGATTTTAATCTCAGTCAGGTGACTTTAGGAGCAGGGAGTCGTGTCTAAAGTTTGGATTCAACATTGGATTTCAGTGCATTCATGAAGGCTGCTTTCATTTTAAAAAATTAACACATTCTAGAAAGGAAGCACTCCAAATAAAGTTAAAACACGTAAACAGCAATTAATGTATTAAGCCACTAGATGGCACTATGCACGTATCATAAACCTACAACCCAAAAGTTGATCAGCAAAGTGAGTTTAATTACAGGTAATATTTTAAAAAACCTTTAAGTAAAATGCTAAAACAAGCAGTTTGAATAAATGGCTGTTAGTCTCTGTGGTTTGTGACGTCCACACGTCATAATATTTGCCAATATTAGTTTAAGAATGCCATCATAATTAAGAATATTCTTTTCCAAACAATAATACTCATTTAAAATAACATCCAAATACCAAAAATCCTTAAAGAATTGATTGAAAGACAAAAATCTTTGTTATTTTTAAGAATAGGCAAAAATAAACTTATATTTTGCGTGAAATGATTCCTATAAAACACTTGTCGCTCATTTCCCATGTACTTCAAAATTCTTTCATTTTTACTTGCGTTTAACTACGATTTGTGTACTTATTGTTTAATCGAGTATGCCTTAATGTATGTCTGTAACATAATTGTTTATTGTATTGTAAAAACATGAAAACATCGTTTTACTTTTAGTAAAAAGGGAAAAAGAAGTTCAAACCCTAACATTGCAGAAGAGTCATGAGGAAATCACTAAAAAAAGAGAGTAATTTTCAAGGTATGTCGATAATGTAGTTTATTTTGTTTTTTACATTTATTTTGTTAGACTCACTTGTTATAGAGGACTATATCTGGTACCCATATGAGCTCTGATGGAACTCGGATGGACGTCACGTTGTCATAGTCGGCTGGTCTCCAACGAAGTTTATAGTCATTCCACTCCTGGGAAGGACAAACAGGAAATGGCTTGATCCTTGAATGTTTGTCAAGAAGGTAGAAACACTTCTTAAAAAGTTTGATATATTAAGTTTTCTAACCTGTTTTAACCACACGTTAGTTGTCATCATTTGGTTCTTCTCATCCTTAAAAGGCAGAAAAAGAGAGAATAAAGAAATGAGTTGAAAGTAGTTAAAGATGTCAGTGTGAAGCTAAATTGTTATAGATTAAATGCGATTCAAATGGGATCTTGTTCATTTGATAGCATCTCACAGCTATAAGGGGTGAAACAAACTGTCATGGCAAAGAGAAAGAACATCCTCTTTAGATTTTACAGATTAACATATTTTTGTACATGTGCAGGGTATTTGGCATGTACTTCTTTCACAAACTTCCATTTCACATTATTGGTTGATACGAGGTTATATTTAAACAGTTTCACATCAAGTTTTAGGATAATTTCTACATTAAAAACCTAAAAACAATATGCCCTTTCTTTTAACCATGACCATAGATGAAGGGGCAGGAGAACAGTTTTGCCTTTAGACCATTTCTTTATCATCAAATAACAAAGCAAAATAATAAAAACAATAGAAATAATAACAATAATAATACAAAAAGTACATATCAGCACCTAGATTATTGAAAACGGACCCAATGTACAACAGTTCTTGCCCTGCTGCACTCTGCAATCGCTTGTGAATACGTCACTTAAAACTCCTTGATTCAGGAATATCTATTCAGCATTATAAGAGGAAGCTATTTTGCATTGAAACAACAATTGTGTTTGAATCCTTTGCAATCGCCAACTACTATCACTAATTCTTTCCAATCACTAGTTCAATAAACTCACCACATCAATGAGCTGGGCTATGGACAGTCCAAACTTGACAATAACCACATCAGAGATGTTTGGCACAGGTCTTGACCACTTGTTGTAACTGGAGAACAGCGTGTTGAAGAGCTCATCTTCGGCATGTGAGTGGGTCTTGACATGACCAAGAACTGCGGAAAATAGGATGTCTTTATTTGCTCAGAAGCTCTATTTTTGTTACAACCTCATAAAACACATTTCATCTAAGTAATTTAGTTTAATCTCTTATATTATTCTACGAAATATTTCTACCTAAATATAATCCTTCACAAATGCATCCTACACATATGAACATACAAGAAGTTTTTCTGCAAAGTGTTATCGACTTTGTCTTTTTACGACTCAACAGATCATTGTTATCTGAGCTCCACATGAGGACGGTTTGCTGAAATCTCTCTAGCTGAACAGGAGAGCAAGGAAGTCTCTGCTCTCCATGAACAACGGCGACATTCAGGCCACATGATCTCCAAGCTTTAACTCAGCTGAATATGTGGCTTCTCACAGTCACATGGTTGATTTAATGGATTCTTCATTTGAGCTCAGGATACGTTTGCACATAGGTGCAAGTTAAGTCACCAGTATTTTGCTGAAGGATAAGACGCACGGGAAGCGTAGCAGCTGGGGATTTCAGCTTCAGCAGTGGTGTGAATCAGAAAGCCTGCATGTACAGTACCCTGAAAAAGTATTCATAGCCATTGAGCTTTTCCAATTTTTGCTACATTCAGCCACAAACTTTCATGCATTTCACTGAGATTCTTTGAGACACACCAACACAGAGTAGTGTATAACTGGGAAGTCGAAAGAAAAAGATACATGGTTAATTTTTGTTGTAGAAATAATAATCTACAAAACAAAGGCGGGCCTTTGCATTCAGATCCCTTTACTGTGATACCCCTAAATAAAATCCTGTGCGTTAGTATAAACAGAGTCCACCCATGTGTAATTTCACCTCAGCGTAAACCCAGCTGCTCTGTGAAGGCTTCAGCAGTCTGTTAGAGAATATTAGAGACAAACAGCATCATGGGGACAGAGGAACACATCGGATGAACTTTAATGCAGGGTTAGGTTTTAAAACAATATCCCAAGCTTGCAACATCTCGGAGCACCGTTCAGTCCTTCCAAAAGTAGAAAGAGAGTACAGAACGGCCGCCAGGCGGGAGTATCTGTTGACTACTGCACACAACACTGGGAAAAAAAGAAAGCCTTTGCACAAAAAAACCACAAAAAGCCCCCTTTGCAGTTTTGCACAAGCCATGTAGGGGACACAGCAAAACATGCGAGGTGGAGGAAAAAAAATAACAGTCCCTGAACACACCATCCCCATGTTAGAAGATGGTGGTGGCAGTGTGATGCGGTTTGGATGTTTTTCCTCAGCTGGGGGAACAGAACCTGTTCAGAGTTCATTGGAAAATCATTTAATCTAAATTCAAGGCAATTCTAGAAGAAACCTGTGAAGAGGCTGCCGAAGATTTGAAACCGAACCAGAGGTATACCTTCCTTCAGGACAAATTTGATTGTATTTTGATTGTATATTGATTATTTGTGGTAGTTTATTGTTGCCTTTAAGGTCTTTCCGTACCGGTTCATTTATCCTTGTGGAGTTTCTTCGTTGTTACGTTCTGCCCTTTGAGTATTTAGTTAAGACTTTTATTTTATTTTGTGTTAGTAGTTGCTTTTTGATCTTTTTCAGCTTCCTAAGCGTTTATTCTGTGTTTATTAACCACATTCCCTTGGTTTCCCTTATCTGCTTCTTCTCCAACTGCATGGCATTCCCCTCATTAGTCCCCCCTGGTTCTCATGCCCCTCCTTAACTCTCCCAGTAGTTAAACCTACTTAACTCCACGCCAGATTCTCTGTTCATCCATGTCCATTCATCATTGTCTCTTTTCCATCACCTGTTTTCATCCCGCCACTTCACCCCGGGTTCCTGTTGGTTGCAGTTCCTTGTTCGTTCCTCTATTTTGTTGAAGTCATTTTCCTAAATAAACAATGACAACCAGCCTGAGCACCGCTGTGTTCTGAATCCAGCTCCCTCACTGCAACCACTTTACATGACTTGGGATTAAAGTAGATCAAAGCACTTCCATATGCTGGACTGGCCCAGACTAGTGTAGACCTAAATCTAATCGGCAATCTGTAGACAGACGTGAAAACAGATGTTCACAGCCACTTTCTTACTGAAAGAGCTTGAGATGGACTGCATAGAAGGGCAAATGTTTTAGCGCCTGGATGTGGAGGGATGCTGGAGAAACACCAAAAGACTTGTGGTTGCATCTGCAGAAAAAGATGGTCGTACACAATACTGATCCATGGGGATGGGGTGTTTGACTCAAACATTTCCGTATTGGTAAAACAAAATTCAATACACTGATGTTTGTGGTTTTAACGTTATTAAAGATGTAACATAGTTAAATGGATAGGAATATATTTTCAATGCCCTTCACCAAAGCCATTACTATCACATGTTAACAGTAGGATAACTAATTACTTTTTAGCAAAGGGTGTTTCTGTTGCCATGTCTGTTGTTTTAGTGTTACAGCTTCCGCATAAAACAGCTTTCAAAGAAGGGTTTTAATGTAATTCATGTACAAAACATTTGAAGGGATTAAAAAATAAATTCTGGGAAAAATACAATGACTATAAGTGCACCTAGGACCTGATGGTATGCTTTTATAACTCTGTAGTTGATTAGCTTAGTTATAGAGGAGTAACAGCCGCCCTTAATTTGCAAAAACTGTCAAAGTCTCTCAACTGAAGATGGTAAATTCCTCATTTATTTAATTACCTCTAAAACAAAAGCTTTAAACTGACAGTCTGACATTTTACAATTGGTCATGCACCAAGGCTCATTATATTCCACCCCAAAGAAATGGTGATGTTTCCTTTTATGATTTGGTTGTATTGCATCCTTGATTCATTTAAAATCGGGAATAATGGCAGAAACCCCACACCATTTCATGACGTTATTAAATATTTAAACTTAGAAACAGTCTATGTGTATTTATACTGTATTTATACTGTAAATATATATATATATATATGTGTGTGTGTGTGTGTGTGTGTGAAAAATAATTATGATAAATTTGTACTAAAGACTAAAATCAAGAATCAAGTACAGCCATAAATCGTCTATTAGAATTAAGTTTAAATAGGGTCGCACTATGTTTGCAGTTTTCTGTAATAGTGCAGAGGACTTTGCAACTCTTAGAAGTTGGCCGGTTCATCTCCCGCCTTGATTTGGTTATTCTAATCCGACCAACAAGGCCGCAGCTGAGCCTTCTCATCTGGTCTCTTGACAGGCCCGGTGAAGTGCATCCATTTGTCCGTGCTTGAACGATCAGACGTGAGGCTAAACAGAATGGCTCCTAGGCACCATAGATCAAAGAACCTCCTGGCAGTGGAGTCTTGAAATGAGATGACACCTTGAACATCCAGCAAACTGGGCTTTGAAGGTTGGATGCCAGCCAGGCTTTCTTGGCCAGGTTCATAAAACACTGACCGGATTGGAGGATCGAGTCAGCAGCTTGCTCAGCCAGAGGCGCTCTTGGTAAAATTGGGCTGTCAAGTGCTTACAGTAAAAAGTTTGCAGAAGAACAACATGCAACATTTTCTGGACACGAAAACGGCAAGGCTTGAAGTCTAAGAGCTGATCTTTGGCTTGGTGGCAAATGAACCAACTCAAGAGCAGGCATCTGTTTTTCACTGCAAAAGTA
The DNA here is from genome assembly GCA_037039145.1 of Fundulus diaphanus. Lineage (NCBI taxonomy): Eukaryota > Metazoa > Chordata > Actinopteri > Cyprinodontiformes > Fundulidae > Fundulus > Fundulus diaphanus. Next base: position 27,102,580 of record CM073142.1, on the reverse strand, counting down.
AAATGGAAAAATGGGGAAGGAAGATGCAAATTTTAAAAGTTTTTTTGTACAGGCATCTATTGAGCCTGTACAAATAATTAGTTTGTACATTCGAGTAAATTTATTCAATTCGACAAGAGGCAGTTCTAATTGTTGCTAAAAGAGCATTTTTGTGCTCCACTGTGAATCTCATAACATAGCCTATAAAAATTTCTACAAATGTTTTCAAAAAGCATTATGCATTCATAACATCTCATATTTCAACACAATATTAATACATGTTTAAAGTTTAGTACACATCATATGAATATAGCTTTATCAGTTTTTTAGTGTTTTGCACCTTAACAATCATGGGCTAAAACGGGACGTTTTACACAATAGAATGACTTTTGTTCATTGTTCCCTTTTAAAATAAATAAAAAAAAATATTATAAACCAGGAGTGAAACGACATTTCTTACCAAGAGGGAGCATTTAAGAGAAAAACAAATAATAGCACACGTTTTTATGACTATCCGCACAATAATCTAAAATGAATACAGCATCTGGAGAAAATGAAGTTTACCCTGGCTGTGGCTGCAATCACGGCTGACTCAGAGAAAACAAACTGTCACAATTTGATGAATGTATGTGAAAGCTGGTAGGCCAGTTAGATCAGAAATAAATCATGACAAACGTGTAACATCATGACAATTACTTGAGCCTCTCCAGTAGTTCCAACTGAATTACTGTCAATTATCGATTCTAACAGAGGTATCCTATATGGTCTCAAGTATCAAATCATGAAAGCATTTCTGATTGATTGGCATCACAGCGGCCGTCTAGACCCAAGATTTGTTGTTGACCTGCTGCTTTTGTTTTAGGTCAACTGGGCCACAATATAGCGGTCATGAAAAAGTGCTGTGATCATGAAGTGGCAGGTGGTCCAAATAAAAAAAAAATTGGCCATACAGGGAAAAAGGGCAAAATATTTACATCTTGACCTGTTGAAATAAAACTCTATCTATCTATCTATCTATCTATCTATCTATCTATCTATCTATCTATCTATCTATCTATCTATCTATCTATCTATCTATCTATCTATCTATCTATCTATCTATCTATCTATCTATCTATCTATCTAGGAACTGTTTTATGACCAACTACAATATTTTTCATTATGAATACGTTCTTGTCAAGTGTGCAGTAAAAACTATGTTTGAGGCTCAAATGCCTACAAATTACATCCAAAAAAAATGGATATCAGAACATCCCTAGTTTGAAGCTTCTAATTTATATGCCCTTGCAAAAAACCGTATACCCAGTTTGTTTATTCATTTAACAGAGGTCGTTAAAATAAAAGATAAGATGATATAAAAACTGCTTTCAATTCACTTTTTAGAAAACTGAGTTAAAAGACAAGATCACATGAGGTATTGAAATCCTACAAACGAGTTCTACATAAAATTAGCAACAAATTATTTTTTTAAAGTGCAAAAGTGTTCATAGGCGGTGAGAATGAGGTTAAAAACCTTAACAAAGAAGTCAAGGCGATTTCATTGGTTTTAGCTGAAAATATATGCGGACGTTTAACATCGGTAGAAAAATACAAGCGAAGCTCATCGCGGTTCATTGGTTCCTTAAAAAAATAACTATTTAGGTTCAGTCTGCTGTCTTTTAAATTCCTGTTTGGAGTTACGGGATGAAATGAAAGAAGCGCTTACCAGCCTGACCTAGAAGTAGCGTCCAGATTATGACCGTCCCTTTCAGGAACAGGTGGTTGCGAATCATTTTGCGCTCTGCGGGAAAAGATAGGTCTAACTGGATCAGAGAGGAGAGCGCAGTAGGTCCCGTCCGTGAGAGTCCGCTTCGTGAGAGAAACATGTGTCATCTTCACAGCTGGGAGGCATATCAGGACAACTGCACAACTGCTGCTAGAGGAGAGGGAGAGGGGAGAGCGGGAAAAGCGCTCCGACCAAGTATCGCGCCGTCTGGCAGCATGAGTAAATCTCTCTTCGGTCACCACTGAAGGGTGTCAATGTTGTGGTTTCTGTTTAAGAAACCAACTCATCGAGAGGAATGTTGTCCAGGTTTGCGCTGGTGCCAGATCCAAACCATTGCGCATTTACGCACGCTGCGCTGTAATGTTCTTGTTACTGAAATTGTTTAAAAAATACTGATCAGGACAGAGGAAACTAACTATCAGGGGACATGCGCCTCTCTCTCTCTCTCTCTCTCTCTCTCTCTCTCTCTCTCTCTCTCTCTCTCTCTCTCTCTCTCTCTCTCTCTCTCTCTCTCGCTCTCTCTCTCTCTCTCTCTCGCTCTCTGTTTCTCTCAGTGTTTCAAATTCTGTTTGCAACAACGTTTTGATGCAAAGGAAACTGAAGTGCCACCTTTTAATCTAAAACACTTGAAACTACTACACACTAATTATTTAACCTTCTTTCACTGTAGAGCAGCACAAGCAGCTCAAATCAAGAGGGTCACTTCTGGGGAAAGCAGCTAGAGGGCAGACTAAGTGAACGAATATGCTTGGAGATCTTTCAGTTCTCCCGGGGTGTGGACGAACACAGACGACGCACCGTTGGAAAACAACAAACAAAGATGGTTTTATTGGAACAACAAGCAAACATTATTACCTTGATGACAGCACACTCTTTGTGAGTCTCAGGAGAACCCCTTTCACAACGGGTTCTGCCTTAAGGGGCATACTTTCTTACTCCAGATATGGAAAAGTACAGCGACATTTTTTTTGGTAGGCTCTCGTCTGCTCTGCTTTTGAAATATAAATATTAGACATAATTCAATTTGAGCCCTTGTTCGAGTATCAGAGTGATTTTCTGTTGTCTGGTATATCTGTTATGTGTACTCTTTCTTTTTTTGTCCAAAAATAAATTGCACCAGGGTAACACCTGGTGACAATACAGAACCTTTGAATCTTGTTCATTAATTAAATCAACAACATTGAGCATGCAGCGCCTTGTAGAGAATAAATCTCTTGAATTTATTTATTTATTGTCATGCTAAAACCATACACCTGAATATATTTTATGTAATAAATGTACATTTAAAAAATTAATCGCTGTAAAAGGAGGACAAATTATTATTATTTTTTTTATAGATTCCCAATTTGATTTAGGTAAACTTTTTCTATACCATTCTAGAATGCAAACATGCTTTGACCTAAACCATTACACTGCAGCTCTGGATGTACGTTTAGGATGAATGTCGTCCTGGAAGGTAAACATTTCCTCCCAGTCTCCAGTCTTTTTAAGCCTCTAACAGGTTTTCTTCAAGATTTGCCCTTTAATATATTGTCTTTAAACCACCAGATCAAGCCTTGGGTTTTGTTAGTTATCCTTTAGCATTTTGGTTTTTACACACGCACAGTGACAATAAAACACATTTAAGAGGAGGTTTTGCATAAGGTTTTGGGCTAACTTTTGGATTAAGCAAGCACACTCAGACCTAAATACTATACATCCATTTAATGTAAATATATTCTAAATCATAGCGCTAAGATTTGTACCTACTGTCCCCTTTATAATATGTTTTAATGTGATGAAGACAACAATCTGAAGTTCAAACCAAGCATCAGTAGAACTTCCATCCACCCATCGATCCGTTGTCCATCTCTGCTTATCTTTGCCGGGTCCCGGGAAGAGGTGTTGGGAGGTGTTTCATTAGGTAGGTGGTGCCTATCTCCAGCAGACAATGCACAAGAGGTGGAGTACACGCTAGATCATTCGTCCATCACAGGTCAGCAGCAGTACTTCCATCAGGACTCTATCACAAATCACCTCAGCTGATTTGGGTCTGATTGAGTTCTGGCAAAGTGTACATAACAAAGTAGCAGGGGAGCGTGGCTTTCTTCATGTTACACCAAGTCCTTTTTAATTGTTGAGAAAACATAATCCATGTGAACACTCTTCGTATTCTAAATGTTTCCTGACCTTCAGCCACACTCTGGAACAAGATAGCAGGTCCTTCTCTGGTGAAGACCACCACTGGTGTTTGATTTCTCAAAGACTCCTCTAGTTTGGTTCATAAATATTACACTTGGCTCAAACTTACACCACACGCTGTTGCAATCTTATTCCACAAAGAATTCCTGAATTAAAGATAATATTTAACAAGTTGCAATTTCATGACTTCCACAAACAGAGCAGTTTGTTTTACCTTGTCATTCTCCCTTCTCCTAGCCTTTTCTTTCAAAATATATTTGCTTAGCTATTTTGATTCTGCTGAAGGTTCAACTAGACATATACATGCATCTACGTAAGTAACAAAAACACCCAAAGACTTAAGTCTGTCATTCTGAGCACAAAACAGCTTGTCAGCCTTCATTCATGTAGTTATTATTATTCAAATGGAAACTGACATCCAAGCAGTTTTGAAATCCTTTTCATCATTTTCCTAGTGGTGGATTTTGACAATGTCTTTCAGCCGCTGAGTAAATGAAGCATGCAGGGTTTTTGATGACCTCTCCAACCTGCTGGCAATGTCTGCTGCAGCTCGAAGCATCTCTCCAAAGACCACAGACTCCTCTCTTACTCTGCTCCAGAATACAAAAAAAGAAAGACAAAAAAACGGTTATAGGAGGACACATAAGAACAGGAAGTGAAGGAATGCCTGTCGAACTACTCTACAATAGTTTTAGTACACATTATTTTACATTTTCATTTGATCTTTAAAAGGTTCTGAAAGGATCTTAATCTAACAGCAAGCACATAAACCAAAATATTCTGGCATTATTTGTCAACCTGTGTGTGAAAAACAGCTCACCCAATGATTACATAGCTTGTAGAATAATATTTTGGCAAATGACACGTGACTTTTTTTTTACCTGACTAACAGTCTTCCATATATTTGGGGAATACATTTCTTGTGCACTGTTTTTGGTTAAGCCCACGGAGGCTTGTAGACAATTGCTTTTGATCAGCTCTCTAGGTCCCACCACAGCATAACCGATAGGTTAAGGACTGAACTTTGATTAGACCATTGCAAGACCTTGAATATTTACATTTTCAATCATTCGGCTATAGGTTTGTACTGTTGATTATCCAATTTAGGATTAGTGTCTAAGTGTCTGTCAGACAGATGTCTTCACCTTCCATGATTTTATTTTTCTGTGTATTGGGAAGTACATAGTCGACTCGGTGACCACATATTTCCCAGGTTTTGTGGATTTCTACATGAGCCCAAATCACAATCCCTCCACCACCACACTTGGCAATTAGTATATGTTGTTTGTGGTATGCTGTGTTTGGTTGATCTGCCAATCTCTGCCAATCTCTAGTCATTGCAACATACATTTGCTGTCAGATGTTTACATGTACTTGCTACGTTATCATGGGCGGGGATGCCATTCATTTGGGAACTAATGATTTGTTTGAACTGTTCTTCTTTGGTGGAACAATTATACACAAGAAAAGTGATTAAAACACAGATCAGGGTGCACAAGTTAGAATTTTTGTGGATTTCTGTGGCCAAAACTATACATACAAAATCAAACACACACCTACATTTGTTCAAATAAATCTTTTTTGACTTAACAATGTGGAGCTTACTGTCTAACACGGTGGTAGTAGCATCATGCTGCTTTGCTTCAAGTGATACTTCATCATTGCACAGTGGATGGGAAAATGAAAAAGGAGGATGGACTTCAAATTGTTCAATTCAAGAGCTTGAGATTCAAAACCACAAATGGGTATGCTGACTGGGCCATGATCTTCTGCAATGGGCTTCACGAAGTTCCGAACCCCAACCCCATTAAAACGTGTGTGCTAATCTCAAACGCTAGGTATGTGGCAGAAAAACTATTGACTCTAATTAAGATGACCTTCTCTGACAGGAAGAGTGGTCAAACATAAAATCAGAATTATGGCAGAAGCTTATTTTTGGCCACAGAAAGTGTATTTTGAGTTACAAACGACTAAGGAATATTTCACCAAATATCAGGTTGTAATAACCAAGACTAAGCAATGTCATTTACAGTCTGATCGACTCCACTGATGTGGGCTTTTTCCAAATGGCATCCTAGACTGAACTAAATAAAGATGCCAAACCAATAATGTTTAATGAAAAGCAAAATATCCCCCTCTATCTATTGTTATTCATGATGTTTTAACGGTACTCACTTCTCCATCCCGGCAGTGCCATCTTCTTCTAGCTGGTTCTTCAAATCTTCTTCAGCTTTCTCCAAATCCTCATTGCAGCCCTTATGATCTTCTTGGATGCTGATGATGTTTTCTTTAATCACATCTTCATATTTCTGATCCCCCAGCTCTGCCCCCACGAACTGCTCCAAGCTCTCCACCATTGTCTTGATTCCAGATTGAGTAGCTCGCAGATAGTCCAGCTCCTCTCTCCGGGCCTTCAGCTTTCGAGCTGAAACCGCTGCATTAGTGCTAAAGTGGACAGAGCAGTTATCTGGTTGGGGTTCAAATTGGAGCAAGGGGGGCGGTGATGGCGAGGCTAAGAGATAGTTGCTTTCCACACTCACAGGCTCATCACCCACAGCCTCCAATGTATCATTGGTGGCCATTAAGGCAGGGTAGATGTCAAAGCCTGAACCCCAATCATCGTCTCCACTTTGGCCAAATACAGCAGTTGCCAAGGATATCCAGGCCAAGATGAGCTTCATCCAAACCTGCCGCATGGTAGCCTGAAGAGATAAAGGTGAGTGGCTGTGAATTCCCCTGAAAGGTGGAAAAAGATTTCTAGGTTGTGTAAAACATTCAGAGGACATTGTTTGGCCCCAAGGTGTGCTGTTAAAACTTTCTTTACCTAAACTACATAAACATCTTGAACACCCATGAAATGTAAAATATGATTTAGTTCAAGGAGGTATAGACACTTTTTCAACGCACTGTAAATAAGGAGACTTAAGGGCTGAGAGATGAATTTGGAAATATAAAGTACAGTAGAGTATTTATCCATAATTACTAGCTCTGATGCTTTCACCAGGGGTGCATACACTAATATTTGCACAGGTCAGCTGTGACTTCAAAGCACTCTACACTTGGTTCCTCAGCTGTGTCATATTTGTATGTTTTCAGTTTTCAAAGCAGTGTTGTGTTTGTCATGGAATAAGAGATGTAATCTGAGTTGTTTTAGCTGCTAATGACAATCTGTGGTGACTTGCTGTAGACGTACACAGATTTGGTAGTTTTACAACAGATACCGTTCTCCACAGAGGGACTTCTCTCATACAACAGGTCAGTAATCACTTTGAAAAGACAAAAATCAGTTAAATTTCCAGAAATTTTCCTGCTATTCATATGCCTTTTGACACACAGTATGAGAGGTAAATGTGGCTGCTACTCTTCTCTAATACTTACATGACTGAAAAGTGCGGTTCTCTGAATGTCACGCTGCATATTTTAGCGCTGATCATATTATTCTTTGCACAATTTATCAAACAACTTTTTTTCAGCTGAACATTTGTGAAATGTCATGTGCAGATTGTATAATATTATGCATGCAGCATGTATAATTTAGCTGCACACAGGTTGCTGTTATCTGAGTGAATTTACGTTAATGGTAATATTAGAATGATTTCAGTGAACATTACTAGTAATATTATCTGTACAGACTGCCTGACTATCCTCTTGTGGTTTTGTTTCCTACATGAATTAGCAAAAAATGTATCCATACTATTTATCTTAAAACTTCAAAATAGAAATAAAATTGTGTTTCTTTAATATTTATTTTTCAAAAGGTTGTGCAATATTTGGGGATCTATACAAGTTTTATTTTGCAGGACTGAGGGCAAAAATTACTAGATTGCATTGGTGACAGACACTGATGTGTTTGAATGTGAAAGTCTAGATTTGAAATCTTATTGACAAACTGTGGCAAGACTTGAAAACTGATGATCTCATATGATCTCCATCTAATCAGACTGAACTTGGGATCTTTTGTTTGTCTGCTCTGTCCTCTCACACCCTCAGTCGGTGGGAGAAGGCTGTCCACACTGAGCCTGGTTCTGGTGGAGGTTTCTTCCTGTTAAAGGGGAGTTTTCCCCTCCACTGATGCTAAACCCATGCTCGGTATGAGGGATTGCTGCATAGTCAACGGCAAAAAGCATGACTTGATGCAATCTGCTGGGATTCCTTAGTTAGAAAACTTTTGATCAGATCAGAATCTACACATGCATGGAGGGTGGGGCATGCCAACAGGAATCAAACCCAGGATCTTCCTACTGTAAGGCAACAGTGCAAACAACTGCACCATTGTCTAGCCCCTTCAAGTTATGTGTATAAAAGCACAACTGCATTTTATATTCCTCAGAAGGTTACCATTTTACATCAAAATGCACGTATCAGTAGTTATGCGTCTGCATTTGTCGTCAAAAGGAAAATAGGTTAAACTTAGTCTTTTAGTGGTTTTATATTTTTGCTGTATAACAAAGATATTGGTGCAAACTTTGCTGCCTCAGCTGTGGTTGTGTAGTAAAGAGTTTCTCACATTCTGTGGCTAGACTATGTGGTAATTTGTGTCACGCCAAGGATGTAAAAGCCAAAACATTGCCTTGCAGCAGGGTTTCTGTTGTTTCTGGTGGTTTTCTATGGATCTGTCATAATAGCTTCTCAATGCTGACAGTACATGGGGGAAAAAAAGGACCAATCTCCTTTTTTCTAAAAACCACTGCGGTTTTCATCGAACCTGTGTGGCGATCTAAGCTACTTGCTTGTCCATATGGAAATGGAAAATATTTAAAAGCCTCGACCAGACCACAGAGAAAGACGTACTGCAGAGACCTTTCTGCTATCAGAGCACGTTTGGTTCGAGCTCAACACTTTTTCAACTTCTCCAAGCTGAGAGGAAAGTATGGCTAATTTTTATCTTTCTGTATGTCTTGTTCAGAATGCCAAAACCACATCTGGAGACACAAACACAGTAAAATTGTGTGCTTATTTTAAGACTACTAACAGTGTGGAGAGACATCCATAAAACCCACAGTGGACTCCCTCTGTATGTGGCCTCATTATATGGTGCCTTCAAATATGTTGTTGCATTGGTTTTGTGAAGAAGTCTTCAAAGAAGGTTAGTGAGATTATGAGAATTTTACCCTGATATCATGGTAATGCTTTCTTTTGTCTGCGTGCATTGTTGCAGTTAGGATGACATAAAATGTAAAATAAAAGCAGATTTAATGAATTTTCCAGACGTGTTCCAGGTCACAATGACGGCATGCTGGATCTGTTTCTGCAATTATATTATTAAGTGTGAATAGCCTTCATTATATTGAGTCTTAAAACTAATTAGTCAACTATAAACAGAAAAAGTGAAGCATTTGTTAAATTAAATGTGAAACCTGTCACCGGGTAGGATCTTATGTCTCCTAATTGGGGCCATCCAAACACTTTTTATTGCTCTAGACGTTGACTACATTTGTTTCACCAGTAGTAAAACAAATCCTTGTTGTTCCACAGTGACAGCACTGGCCTAATGACAGAGGGTAGTCAGATAAAATTGTCATTTGTCTGTTTTAAAGAGTCTTTTGCTGACATTAATTTGGTTTGCTTAGAACCCTGTTAACCAGGAGAACGTTCACGCCTCAGTGTATCACAGACTTGCAGCATCTGTGGCCTTTGTCTTTGAAAAATGCCTGGAAAGTTCAGATGCAGGCGGTTAGGTACAAACTGCATCTGTGTTGGACTCTGTTCAGCATATAGTGATTTTTTTTTTTCTTGGCTTCACTGCAGAGGATCCGTCACAGTGAAGTGACTTTTATGGGCTGAGTTTTCTCTTGGCTTAAACTAGCAGAAGCATTGCAACAAAGGGAAAGCCATTAGTTTGAACCATTTAGTGCTTCATTGTAATCTTTAAAAACAAAGATATGTAAGCCCGTTTAAGGGATTAAACCCTGAAATAGAATTAGCTAACATGCTGCTCTAATAAAGATAGAAAATATGAAAAATAATTTAAACATTTTCAAGGGATTTGTAGGATTGAAACCAGATGTTTACATAAAACATGCATATATATACATTATGTATATATATATATTTTTGCCAACTGTTCCTGTTTTAGGTAATTTAGGATTACAAAACTTATTTCTATTTGCAAATTGCCAAAGTAATGAGAGACATTTCCAGACTTTCTTCTAGTTAAGAATCTTAATATTTGGCAGAACTGTCTTTTGAACCATATGACGTATCAAATGTTTTGGCCATCTGACCACAAGCTTCTTATGAACACTTTTGGTCCATTCCTCCTGACAGAACTGGTGTTACTGGGCCAGGTTTGCTAGCCATCTTGCTTTTAGACACAGTTTTAGCTCTGCCCAAAATATTCTGTGAGACTGAGTCAAGGGTCTTTTGACGGCCACTCCCAAACATTGACTCTGTGTCCTTAAGCCGTTTTGAAAACAATGTGTTGGTATAATTAGCGTCATTGTCTATTTGGAAGATGCATTTCTTGAGTTGTTGCTTTAATAAGCTATGTATTTTTGTAAAGTGTACCAGTACCCTCATAACTATGATACTTCCACTGCCGTACTTTGTGGTCTGGATCGTGTTCTCAGGTTTGTGAGCATCCCCCTGTTACATGTAAAGAAAGCAACGGTCCCTATGTCCAAATAGTTGAATTTTAGTTTCCATACAACTGTCTCCAAAAATTCAGGTTTCTGCTGTTTGCCAACTGTTCTCCAGTTTTATGATGCTTTTGGAGTAACGATTCTCTTTTACCAGCCCCAGCAATCATTTGCACAAGATCTTGTGGTTTTGATTTGAGTTGATAAGCAAGTTTCTCTCCAAAAAACATTAATCGCTGGGATACAGAACCCACGTGTCCTTCTTGAACAGTATGATAGCTGAACATTCCCATGGTGTTTACAGTTGTTTGAACAGATGAATGTGCCATTTTAAGGGGAAGTGAAAATTGTGCCCAGGATAAACCAGACTTGTGGAGTTTCACATTTCCCCTACCGTTGTCTTGGCTGATTTCTGTTAACATTTATGTGATGACACACACGAGGGCAGTTCTAATTGATCCAAAACAGGAACAGTTTAGTCTGATTTAATGTCAGACAAAAAAGTAAAAGAAACTAGCGAGGGCTCTTTTTCTTCAGTGTACGTAAATATCTGGTTCCAACCTTACCGACAGCGGTATAGACATATTTGTTTTCTGAAGATGACTCTTGGTAAGAAATGATTCTGTGATTTAAACAATTTTTTTGGTGAATCTCTTTTTATCAGTCCCTGACATTGAGATGTTGGCTTGGTTCGTACGGTTGCTCTCGGCTGCACACATCCTCCTCCTTCACTGGGAGTTTAGGAGCTAATCTGAGTGTTTGTCGTGTGGCTGTCATTCAGCTTTGCGGCCCCTCTGTCAAAGCCTGACCAGGTGTGTTTTACAGCTGTCAAAACAAATTACTCTCAGCAGCACCATGACAATGAGGTCTCTGGTATGAAGGCGGTGCCAAAAGAAGTTACTGTTTTTTTTCCTTCAAAAAAACTAATCAGAGTGAATCAAATCAAACAACTAAAATGTGAATAAAAGTTAAATAATAGGAAAGTTAAAATACAATGCAAATTATTTGTATGCATAAAACATTTTTGTGTACTTCCCTTTCATTTATGACAGCATTTTCTTTCAGGCACGAGCAACTGAAAATACAATATTCATCCATCAAGATACAATTTTGTCATGTAGCATCAGCTACCATTTTCCCCAGTGACTGTCATCAAGCGTATTAAGGTATGAGAGAGCAGTGGCATCATTAATTGAGCTTCTAATCAATAGATGGAATGTAAAAAAGGGTCCTAAGCTATAGTAACTGTTTCTTATTTTGCAATGTATGATCATCTACGTTTGTTGGTATGAAAAATAAGGAATTAAGCAGATTTTGTAAAGACATCAAGTCTCTCAGATCTATGAAGAGTCTGTGTTTGTTTTTATGTACCCTTGTTTTGTATAGTGCACTGGAGTCAACTGGAATGAGGGTTGTAAAATACACATGACATTAATATGCAGTATGTTTCTTCTGCAGAGACATAACCTCCTGTTTTTCTTTCTTCCATATTTCTTGATTGTCTGTTAATCTCATGCTGAACGTAGATTGCTCTATGAACCGTCTATGGGGTTTTAGCTGCATTATTTAGAAAATGTGCTGGACTGCCCTTTTGTTATAGCCCCTCAAGATTCAGACATGCAGTGATGAGTGAATTTTCTTTTGTGCAACTAGTGTCTGCATAACATAGCATAAGATTAGGTAACCTCACTACTGGGATAGTGCTCCGGCAATTGAGTAGCACTTTTGTAAATGTCACAGCGATGGTGTACATTTCCTGGATGGCAATGTTGGTAAATCTTTATACACCACTGAAACACAAGGCAGATATGCAGTAGTGTGATGAAGGCGTTAATGATCACCTGTACATTGAATGTGGATAAATTAGGGCTTTTTACCTATGGTTCCTCACCTATCATAAAAAAAAAAAACGATGTTAAGAATCCCAACGTGCATTTTGTGATTTTGTTGAGGCATTGTAACATTATCTTTGGGCCCCATGTACACTGGGGTACTTTCATCCAGTGAGCCACAGCCCTTTACTAAATTACATGATAATTGTCTTTTCTTATGTCCAGGGGTTAATTATGGATCATGTTTCACTTTTCTTTATGTGGAAATCATTACAGCCTGTTTCTAGTAATTAATTTACTAATATTAAAATAGGTTAACTTCTAATTGTTACAGAAACACTTTAATGTCCTTTATTCACAATGTGGTGCTTGATAATCTTTGCATTTTAAATGTGTTTACACCCCTTTTTTCACAATTGATGATACCTTACATGTTTATGTTGAGATACTATCTTAAAGGCATTCTCTTATGGTACTCCAATTCAACTCTTACTTGGGGCCAAATTTCATCATAATTCTTTTGGTTTCCTAAAATCTCTTTTTTTAACCATAATTTGCATTTTATATGTGTATAGGTATTTGTTCTAGGACTACAAATAACAAATTGGAAATACATTATTATTATTATTTATAATATCATAATTTAATATTGTAACAATCAATAAAATAGATTAATAGTCTAATATGTATAGAATGTTTTAGTCATTTAGTATAAATGAGAACATCTACATCAATAGAAGTATCTCAAAACTAGAAAATATCTTTACTTGAACATGTGGTTACATTTTTGCAACTTATGTAAATGTCTTTACCTTAGCTGAGGAATGTGTGAGAAAAAAACCTGAGTGTACTCTCTATATAAACTATTATTCAATCCACACATCAGACTTACCTAACTCCAGTAATTTTTGCACCTCTTGAATCTGCCACTCTTGCTCTTTTAGTCCACTGGATCCACTCAGAACTTTAAATGTACCATTTACAAGTAGAGAGAAGAAATAACTCTGCTTGCCCCTTCATGTTAGAGAACGAAAAGTGCAGACAAATGCAAACGCAATTACAGTAAGTCTGGAGAGTCTGGTCGCCTGTGTGCCTCTGCGTGTCGGATGGGTGGAGTTTTATAAGGAAGGGTAATGTAGCAGAAAAGGCTGAAACTGAATGATTTCTTTCTCTGCAACCGGCAGAGGGGCTGAAACTGGGGAGAGGGAAAAAAGGAGTAATTTACTTAACATATGGGGATTTTGGCAAGTAAAAGGTCAGCATGTGGGGTGCATAGCACAAAGGAAACTACTAGATATCCATATCATAAGCTTTAATTGCAGTTTTCTCAAAATATATCTAAAGACTAGATTACATTTGCCAAAAGAAACAAAGATTAAAATTTTTTTGACAGGTAGGGGAAGTTTTGTTTTCCTTAGACTCATGTTAAATTATTTGGGTCTAACTTTCTTGTGGCTTGCTAAGAAGTTTTTCTTTTCTTTTACAATATAATCCTTCATAATTCAGGTCTAAAACATTTTTGTAATATTCTGGTTTCCATCTTGGTTTATGTTTATTATTTGATCAGTTAGTTCTCTCCTCTGCCTCAGGTTTTATTTCTGGTCTAGGTCTTGTTTTGGATTCTTTCATAGCTTCTGCACAGTTATAGTTTATTTAGTCATGGTTCCTGTATTTACATTAGTTTCTGATTTTTATTATTTTTTACTTGTGTTTTTGCTCTGTCTTAGCTTTTGTTTTCTTTCTAGGATTTAGTTTGTATGGTTACTTTAGTTAAGTATTTTGTCTAGTTCAGTTCTGTCCTGTTTCCTGCCACTTGTCCTGTCAGTCTTTCAGCCACTTCTTCTCCTTCTGATTACTTCCACCTGTTCTGCTTAATTAGCTCTCCCTCTCTTCTTTTTTTCTCCTGCCTATTTATACCTGCTTCAGTTCTCTGCTCCCTGCCAGAACGTCACATCTCTTGTCCCCATGTTTCATGTCCTAGTCCTCCTTACTCATCTGGTAAGAGCTCTCCAGCATTTTGTATTTCTATCTCTGTCTGCTTGTTTACATTATCTGACCTGTTTGCCTGTTTTTGAGTCCGCCCAGTTCCTGTCAGTTTTTTGCTTGGATGTCTGCTCTGTACCCTGCTTATTTTTGCCTACTGGCCTGATTCACCCTGTTCTTCAATTCAATAAATCCTGTTGAGCATCACTTCAAGTGTTTGGCTGAATATCGGGTTCATCTCCTCAATCTACACAAATCGTTACAATGTTCTTAACATATTAAAAGAAACAACTTAAGCAAATACCTTTTAAGATAAGATCATGTCCAGATGTATTGAGACTATATTGATACCATTATGTTTAGTTTTAGAAGGACACAAAGTCTAATCTGTAACAAGAGATTATTCAATAAATGTGTCTTTTTCACAGGATATAACATGAAAACTGAGTACCATCAAGGTGGAAAAGTTTCAGCATCCCCAGGAATTTGTTTACTTGTTGTAGCTCCCTAGGGCTCCTGCAGCCTTTTTATGTTTTACACTTTTATTTTTCAGTGTTTACATACTCAGCTTCTGTTGGTTTTCTATTATCTATTATTTGGCAGTTTATTCTTATATTTGGTTCCTGCCCTAGTTGGCTTCTGTACAATATATTAGTAGTTCTGTTAAATCTTAATTTTCTGCCTGACCATCTTTAATTTAGTTATTCCCTCATGTCTGGCCATTCATCAGGTATCCCTGTTAGATTCAATTCTCCTCCTACCCCTGCCAGTTCATTTTCCTCCCTCCCCTTCTGCCTAATTGCCTTACCCCCAAATTCCATATCCTCCAATCCTGTTTGTGTCCTTGACATTCCAGACCGTCTCTGTGAGTCCATGAAAAGCATCGCCTACTACATCAGCGGTTACTCAGTCTTACTCCGCTCTGAGTTCCTTGGTTCATGTGATAAAAAGGGGATTTAAAGGAGCCAGAAACAAAACAAACTTTTCATTCCTCCTTTTAACAGCGTCCAAAAAGTAGACACAAATTCAACAACCCAACACTAGCCATACACCTGACACAGAGGCACGTGGCACATAGCACAAGACCAGCTGCCTCCAGGTCAAAGAGATACGGATAGAGGCGTAGGGTGTAATGTGTGGTGCTCTGGGAACCCGCTATTCTAGCCAGACAGAATGGTTTTAAAATGTTTATTTTTAAAATAAAAAGAAGGCGGCAGGAGAAACAGGCAGCCAGGAATGGCTGACAACAGGAGATGACTGAGATGGGCTGATCAGGTGATGATGGCAGGAATAGGCACATGACTAAATAATGTTGGCAGGAACAGGCAGGTGACCAGATGATGCAGGCAATGAGATCTCAGTGAGGACAGAGCGCAACACAGAATCCCCAGGAACAGCCTGAAGCAGGCATTGCTCCCAAGCGCCAGTAAGGCCAACTAGTGAGGGCAGGGTGAGAACAGGTTCACAGGATAAGCACCTGAGCGCCACAAACACTGGAGAAAAGCACATGCAGGCAGCACGACGAGAAGAGATGTTCTGGCAGTGAGAAGTGAGCGAGGCAGGTATACATAAGCAGTGAACCGGCTGGGACGACTGGAGGATAATTAGTGGCAGCAGCAGGTGGAGCTAATTATTAAGTGGTGAGAGGAGCTTGAAATGAGCATGAAGTGGAGAATGATCAGCCAAACAGTCCGAAAACATAAACAAAACCCCATATCATGACAATAGGCTACCAAATGCCCCTGCCAAACCCTGACGCTAAGTCTCCCAGTGTAGGTCTAAATAAAAGGCATGTGTTCTGTACCTGTACTGAACAGAGATTATCGTTATTAACAGATTAGAACTGTGGCTATTGAAAGAAGATGAATTTTTAAAGTGTTCTTCTCATATTCAAAGAGTTTGAATTGATTCACTCTGAGGCTGGATGAATCTAAGGCTTTGCATTGGCATCTAATAAAAAAAAAAATGTTTTCTATGATTGGTTTGTGTTTGTTCTTTGGAAGATTTGCCGCCTTGCCCTTCAAAACTAGACCTTTTTGTAACCTACTCTCCTTTAATGATTATGTGATTTAGCCAATCTTTTCAGTGTGTGGAAAAGAGCTTTAATTTCATCTGAGTAAATTTATTCTTCCATTCCATTTTTTTTCAGGGAGGTAATTTTCCATCCATTATCTATACCCGCTTATCCATGCAGGGTCGCGGGTGGGGGGTGGGGCCTATCTCTAGCAGTCATTGGGTTTGAGGCAGAATACACCCTGGATAGGTGTCCAGTCTAATTTTATTAAATTTAAAATTGGGTCAAAGTATGATATAGTATAATGGTAGCTTTAAAATTTATTTTTGAGAATCAAGAGAAGTTTACATGCATAAAGATTACTATGCATTTAAACTTGTGATTCACAATATTTGAGAAAAATGGTGACACCTATTTTAAGTCAATATCTCAAATCCACTCTGCTTCCTTGTGTGACAACATTTCCCAAGATAATGGAAGACATCCACAAGTCTGGATCATACTTGTGTACAATTTCCAAATAGGTGAACGTGTCACATTGATCTGATAAAATAATGATATGCAAATATAACAAGCATGTCCAAACATCATACTATCCAGTAAGAAGAGAGATCCTGAAATGCATGCATCAACCCAACTAAAGCAGAAGATACTGACCAAAATGCGGTAAGAAAGTGTCATTATCTAGAGCAGGGGTCACTAATTAAAAATCAGCGGGGTCCGAATAAAGAAAATCAACAACCAGTAAATGTCCGGACACATTTTTTATTACAATCCGTTACTTTAAACAGTATTTAACACTGAAATAAAATGTTTATGCATCCACCTTATACATTGACTTTTTAAACAAAAATATAACATAAAAATAGAACGTTTTTCTATTTTAAAATCCAAAGTGCTTTTTGAAATAGAGAACCACAATCTTTCACAGTTTGGTATATAGACAATTTCTTGACTTTCACATCTTTTATAAAACACCTGAACTTTTTTTAATTTCTTTTTTATCGCTTAATGATAGAAGTGAGCTTTAGGCTGCCCTGCAAGGATTTTACACCTGGGTTTGATTGGCAATAAAGCCAACCTCAAGCACATATCGAGGTGCTCATTCATTCTGCGCCTTTAAATCAGCTATTTTCTCCGTATGTATGAGCAAGCGGATATGTTTGGGAACGCTCCGGAGGGCTTTGCCATATTAACAAGTGAAGTTAGCACAGGGGTTAAAGCAAAAATAATGTTTGACTGAAAACATTTTCTCGCAAGCCCATATATTCCCGGGCCGTGGACATCATGCCGCATTAGTTGGCTCACTTGCTTAGTGTGCAAAGTCAACTAAATCTGATACTTTTAAAATATCCATTGAAAATTTTTGTATCTCTGCCACCTTTCAGCTTTAGAGCCTTTGCGTCATCCTGGACAGCCTCTCCATCACTTTCCACATCCACATCATCATCTGGGTTACTTTCATCTCTGCAGCATCAAGTTCTTCCTTCACACTGTTGACAAACTGGTCCACAGTCCACTTTATAATCCCAGCTCCCTTTCCTCTTTGTCCTCCAGAAACCCTCAAGCAGCTTGCATCATTACATCATCTACTTCACACCTGTACATCAACTCCACTGGCTCCCTGTCACATTCAATATAAACCAATTTTATGATCATACAAGGCAAACACAGCCTTGGAAATGCAGGACACATCACCAACACTATCATGACATAATACATTTTAATTTGACACAGATTGCACATGAAAATAATTCAGTCTCTGCTTTGCCCGTAATTGTTCACCAATTAATCATTACAGTTTATAAAAAGGCATGATTTAACTTTTTTGAAGTTTAATAAAATGGTTGTATTTTAGCCCAGTGACTGGAGACCTGTCCAGGATGAACCCTGTGTCCGCGCTCCACTTTAACTTCATAAAAAACTCTCTGAGAATCGCCTTTCTCTGGCCTCACCCAGGTAGAACCCGTTCTCCAGTCCATGTTGTAGCTGCAGTTTATTTATTTTATCTTTTTGATGTAGTTTTCTTAACAATCTGTAAGCATCAAAATCCTTGTCATTTTATTTAGTGTCCTGGAGCGCAAATGCAAATGCTCATCAGGTGAACACTGCTGCATACCGACAGCCGATGCAGCTCTGCCTTCTTTGCTTCAGAACAGCGCAGCTTTTTTTTTTTACTTTACTTTTTCCGAATCGAACCCAGTCAAATGCGGCACATTGTTTCACAGTCCGACTCTTGTTCTTCAAGGGTCATGCTAAATTAGCCTGAGCTAGCGCGTTACTCTTCTTTGTGTTTAAATAAAACATAACAGCGAATCACGAGGAGATTCCTGGTTGGTCGCCGCGTTTATCAGCGAGGGAATAAACGCTGACAGGCCACAGGTGGAAATAATTCATTAATTAACAGCCGGAGCAGATTGACGCTTACCGAGGGAAGTCGTTGTCAGCTGCTGAACTTTCTGACCTGCTGGTTTGCATAAATCCAAAGAAAACTTTGACCACCGCTACTTTCATTCATACCATCTGTGGCCAGTTTAAAATGCTCTCCCAAAGGTTAAAATGATGTACACCGATAAACCACAGACTGGCCATGTCCGCTTTGGAAAGACCCGCCCTGCTCTCATTCTGATTGGCTAATGTCCCGGCTCTGCCAGGTTTGATTGGTTGAGAGCAGCTTCAGATTATAACCTTGAATAAAAAGTCTAAACGGGACTTTTTGCGCTCAATTTCCAAATGACGGAAATCCCTCGCAGCGAAGGAGAACTTTAACCCCTGAGTTAGACACTGTCGTTGGACAACATGCAGTAATATATAAATGTTTTAAATGAGGTTGGGTCCGGATTAGGTAGCAGCTGGGTCCGGATCCGGACCGTGGTCCTCTAATCCGTGACCTCTGATCTAGAGTAATAAGAATCCTGTACTGACAGGGGCTCAAAGGCCAATCAGGGAGGAAGAAGCTATTAGTTAAATTGCAACATCAAAAAGACGGATTCTAGTTTGCAAATGGGCTTGTGAACAAAGACCTTACATTTTTGAGAATAGATCTGACTAAAAGTGCTTGTTCATTATATTTCAAGGAAAAAGGGGGAAGCTTGCAAGCCCGAAAACACTGCCACTGTAAAGTATGCCAGTGGCGGCATCATGCTGGTGTAGATATTTTTCTGCAGGAGGGACTGGTTCACTTCACACAATAGAAAGTCTGATTAGGAAATAGCATTGTGTGGAAATACTGAAACAATAACTCAGGGAGTTGGATTAATTCCAGCAGGAGTTTTAAATAGTCTTGTTGAAGGATACCCAAAATGTTTGTATTTTAATGGTCAATTTAACTAATGAAATCCCAGAATTTGAAGAAAGTTTAAAATAACGATCTCTTTCATTATTCAGACATGTTGCAAATAGAAACAATTCCAGAAATCCAAACTGGTCTTAAACAGGACAATTTCTCATGAGACAGACAGTACACCGTGCTCTGATATGCCTTTCTTTTTGTTAAACAACAGACAGATACGTATTATGTTGTTATTTACTTGAACCATAAAAATGGACTTTAATCTTCCACACTAGTTATCTTCACACTGTGAGAGACCAAATCTATGTGCTTAGTCAAAACATCAGGTCGTTAAATGTCCTCAGCCATGTGTAGCCTCCAAGTAGCAGGTCCACAATCTTTCTCCTACAACATAATGAGGGCAACATATGGAAGCAGGAGTTTATCTTCAGTGCAAAAAATGTGATTTTTAAGTGACTCAAAATCCTTGAAACCTGCGATAAATGCTTACATATGCAATGCAGAACCTTCGATTACATTTGGAGCAAAAAATGCTTTTTAAAAAGCTGTTTGAAGTGTATTATAGGACCGCTCATTAAAAATGACTTTTTTAGGGTAGAAAGTTAGCTAGATAGTTAGGTAGATAGTGAAGATTACGACAGTTGTGGTAGGTTTAGTCTCATCGTATTAAGAGCTCAAGGTTTGTTTTACTTTCAACGCTGAATACCTTTAACCTTTAATTCTTCCCAATGCTTCATCTACCTGCTAAAACTTGTGTTTCAAATTAAAATAATCTGCCAAGGTGTTTATTAAATACAATGTAAATCAAAATGCAACTGTGGATGTATCGGCCGATCCGATGTTTCAGCACTTCCTGATTGACTAGCACCTTGTGCACCCTCAGGGATGTTATTGACCAAGGCAAGGACTCAGTCTTCTTCCAACCCCCTTATCCAAAGCAGTGTGTACGAGCAATGAGTGCCACGCTGTGTTGGGGCTGATAAACTCTGCAAATCCGCTCTGGGACCCAAACACAGTTTAGGCTTTTCTCAGTGCCCAGAACCAGGTTGCTTCGCCCATTTGTCCCACATTTCCCTTTAACTGCACAGATTGCAAAGCTTTGTGATGAACAGGCAGGGGATTGTGATAATATTGAGCTCTAAAATTTATTGCATTTCATATTCTGTGTTGTAATTAATAAATCTTCCACTGAAGAAGTGTAACATTTAAAACATTCTGCAGGCTGGCGTATAAAATGCTCTGACACCAGAAGGTGACCTTAAATAAGTAGTATCAGTAAAGAGCTGCTGGTGAAACTTAATTTGATCAACAGCATAAAACACATATTCATAATAGAATCACATGCAGCTTTTAGGTATTTTTTAAAAAGTTTCTCACGTCTCCACTTAAGTCTGCAAACTGGGTTTAGATTTAAAAAGACATTTTAAAAGAGAAAAGTAGTACTATTGTGAAAACACAAGAATAATTTAAGAAGTTTTAGAGTGTTCAGTTTAATACAATCAAAAACTTGTCCCTGACCTCTTAACCTCCTCACTCTACATGCTGGACAGACCAGGCAAGGAGGCCATTAATCAGAGAGGCAGCACAGAGACCAAAGGTAACCCTGAAGGAGTTGCAGAACTCCCCAGCAGAGAGTGGAGGATCTGTCCACTAGGCTTCATGGAAGAGTGGCCAGAAAAAAAAACCAAGAAGGCACATTTTGAGTTTGCCAAAAGCCTGTGGGCAACTCCCCAAATGTATGGAGGAAGGTTAGACGAGACTAACATTGAACTTTTCAGCCACGGAGGAAAATACTATGCCTGGAGCAAACCCAACACATCTTGTCACCCTGAAAACACCGTCCCCACAGTGAAACATGGTGTTGGCAGCATCATGTTGTGGGCATGTTTTTCAAGTCAAGGGAAAGATGGATGATGCTAAATTCAACAATATTTTGGAGCAAAACCTGTCAGGCTGCCTGCAATTTGAGACTGGGATGGAGGTTCACCTTCCAGCAGAACATTGACCTGAAGCAATCTGTGATTAGTTTTCCAGCAATTACCTCATTTTAAACACCAAAAACATTAGATTATAGTGCCTAATGCACTTCATTCTAAAATCAGTCAGGCACTTGTTTCATTTTATCCGACTCTGAAGTCCAGTATCTCAAATCTTGGTGTAATTTTCACTTCTTCTCAGGGCCTTGACTCACAAGTGAAATCTCTGTCTCGATCCAGTTTCTTTCATTTAAAGAACAGTTCTAAACGCCGACGTGTGATGTCCTCAGCAAAATTGGAAAAATTTATTCATGCATTTGTGTCATTGTGCTTAGATTACTGAAATACTCTATTCACTGGTTTGGATAAATCTACACTTTCACGCCTCCAAACCATACAAAATGCTGCCGCTGGACTTTTGACCCATTCCAGAAATCGAGATCACATCACTCCCATTTTATATTCTTTACACCAGCTACCAAAAGAGTTCAGGACCCGCTTTAAAATAATCACACCAACACAAAGCACTAAACAACCAGACCCCAGATAACTTATGTAATCTTCTTACAAAATATACCGCTGTTCGTTCCCTTCGTTCGGAGACTCAGATTCTGTTAGTTATTCCTAGGACCTGATAAAAGACAAAGGGGGATTGAGCCTTTCAGTCTGTGGCACCAAGGCTGTGGAACAGTCTACCTCAGCGGCTACGTTTAGTTGACTCTGTGGACTCTTTTAGGAAGCAGTTAAAAACGTTTTTGTTTAAACAGACCTTTTGTTGAATGTTTGTTTTTATTGTTATTGTATTGTCATTTTATGTTTTTTGTCCATATTTGATTTTAATTGCTGTTTTATTGGTTTTGGTACAGTCTTTTGTGATGGCTCTATCGGCGAAAGACACTTAAAAATGAACTTTACTTACTTGGCTGTCCAATTACTAACTCAAAAAGAATTAGCCTGAGTTTTATTTCAGGTAGTGACCGATGTGAATTCCCATGCATACCTATGCACTCATTTCCAATGCATGTAATGCCTATTGTACCCAAATTCCACATCGTTTCAGGACGTATATCTTCATAGTTTTTTCATACCCCACCCTTTTTAGATCGTGCTCTATCTTACTCTGTCCCCACATTTTCATTGTCCTGTTACTGCTACATTTTGACAGCTTTATGAAGGAGATTTTTATTCAATCCCAGTAATACATCAGAATGTCTTATACTACATTTGCATACATCTAATATGTAATATTACACAGTAAACACTGGTTTTACATTTATATTAACGAGGGACATGAATACAAGTGAAAGTGACCAAGATTTCCATTGACTGAAAGATTCTGACAGCTTTGATTTAGCAAAAACCTTAAAGGTGTTTAAGTGGAAACTGAAATCCTCTTTGTTGCAGCGATTCTCCAGCTCAGCTGTGTGGGAAAAAAAAGACTGCTCTATACAGACTGCCTTTGATATGTGTTTCACAATAAATGCCATCCCTGTAAAAGGAAGCCCAGGCTTCCCTCCAGACCTCGTTAAATAAGTCAAAGAGCAGGAAATGAGACAGCCCAAGGATACTGAGAACACTGATCAATCAGATTGACACTGATTCGGACCAATTGACATCTGAGTGTCTGCACACACTGCATCAAAGGCAGTGTTCCTTAACATCCAAGTTCTCTTAGCTGATGTTTAATGTAATTAACTATCCCAGGATAAATAGAAGATAAGTGGTTAGAAGGCGGGCCAAAATTTAATCAGGCAAACATAATTAGTCAGTTTGTATGCTTCCTGGAGACCATGGGGACAGAGTAGATGACTACATAATAGAAGCCACTGCCTGATGCCATCCCCTTAATGCTATATTTTCACCCTTCAGAAAAGGCCATTAAAAGAACATTTCCTAAGAATTTAATGATACATATAAAATACATTTTATAGTTGCACTGAAACAAAGTAAAGATTTGCAAGTAATTTCTCCTTTATAGTCAGAACAATTTTGGTTTTGTTACCGTTTGGCATTACATTAAAAAGACACAAGACGCAAGGATTAAAAATGAGCTTGTACTAGATCGTGATGATACCGTTGAGCAGAACTACCAAGGTTTAATGGTGCAGTTTTAAAACATGTAAATACGTAAGTAAAATAAAAACACCTCGATGTAATAGTAATTAATGATTACCGAGGTGAGGATTGTGTTTCAGTTGGCAATCAGTGTTTTAACTGTAACTCATGCAAAGAGCAGCTTCTTATTTCTTGAATAACAATTTCAGAACACAAATCCAACGGTCAATCATTGGCTTGTATCAG
Organism: Fundulus diaphanus; assembly: GCA_037039145.1. Classification (NCBI taxonomy): domain Eukaryota; kingdom Metazoa; phylum Chordata; class Actinopteri; order Cyprinodontiformes; family Fundulidae; genus Fundulus; species Fundulus diaphanus. Next base: position 27,078,679 of record CM073142.1, on the reverse strand, counting down.
GCAAAGAAAATATCAAGAGATTGAAAAAAAGGGAAACACTAAAACATGGGAGCCCAAAGTGTAGTCTGGGGGCCATTTGTGATCCCTGACCTGGATTGATTTTAAGCAACCACCCCGAGTGCTGTTCAAGAATGATACATATTTACTCTCCCCACAGCACGGTTGTTTAATGCAGATTGAGACCTTTATTTTAAAAGGTACAGTGCACAAGTTCCAGAGTTTTTCCAGAAGTCTGCCCCCTCTGTCAAAAACTTGAAATGACGGCAGTGTTGTACATGCATGGGATAGGAGGCTCAACAAAGTAGGTGAACGAGAGCGTGCAACGTGTTACATCCATGCGCATGCCCAGAGGATTCGGCCTGAATCATTCTCATGAACAGACTAATCCAGCGTATAGAGGAAAATTCCAGGAAATAGAGGATAACTCATTTTAACGGCATGTATAGGAAACAAAATAAATATTTAACCTTTAAACTTGCGCAATGCTCCTTTAATTAGGTAACAATTATAGCCAAGAAATTAAAATCTTCCTACAGTTTTAGGCTTAACACAAAGTATTCATCTTTGTCATGATCCTGGGGTGTTTTGGGGTTTCTTTTATGTCTCAGTTTTCTTCCCTTTGTTTCCCTCCTCTCAGAGCCTACCTGTTACTCTCCTCACTTCAGTTCCTGTGTCTTCATGGATCTCAGCTGTTTCTAATTTTCCACCTGATTACTCTCACCTGTGTGCCATCCCTTTTCCACTTTTCCCCCTGTATATAAGCTGTCCAATTGTCATTGTTCAGTTGCTGGGTTACCATGCCAATGTCTTCTCCATTGGACTTCTTTGTCTGAACAGCATTACTTCATTATCATTAAATCCTTGTTGTCGTCATGCGGCGAAAAACAAGGATTTGGCCCTGCTGAAGCTTCACAAAACATGTAATAAAATCTTGTAAAAACCACACTTTATGCACCCTCTTTAATTTCACATGACTTTTACTCAAAAGCAGACTTTAAAGGAGTATTGTGCCAATATCGTTAGAATTCTTCCATCATTCCTTTTCATTCCTGTGATGGACAATTTTAATCTGCTGCTCTTGGTTATCTGAAGAAATGTGACTACAGTGTGTGACCTATTTTTTCACTTTATAACTGCTACCTCACAAGTCTGTGTTAATTCAATCATTAAGACTGACAGAGTTGAATTTTGGATCAGAAGCAAAGAAACGGGAAACAGGTAGTTCATCATTACATTTTGGGAGACCAGATGGAAAAGGAGTATGAATAAATAAGACTGACTTCTTCATACCCCTTTTCAGACACTTTCTACTAATCAAGGTCACATCTGAGGTTATCCGTATATGTTCAAAATCATATACGGATATGTAAGGTGGCGTTTGTGCTCGTACTGATGAATATGCATGTGTTGATTGCAATTTTCTTTGTAATTTTTGTTTACTGATCACTTTTTAGTTGGTGGAATTGTCTGTCAGTCTGAAATAAATTCATTCATTCATCCATTCATTCATATAGCCAATAGGCCACCCACTGGCAAACTGCTGTCCTATAAATACTGAACAGCTGCAGACTGTCTTCTGTGACAGTTCTCCTTGCGCAAGTTTTTAGTGAAACTGATTTAGGTCTCATCCATTTTGGTAGTTTTTATTTTGCAGAGATTGTTTCGTTCCAACAGAACTGAACACCGCCCAATATAATGTAACCATTGCCCTTATTCTCAACAACTCTGTTTGGCTTCCACCTACCTATTTTAGAAAAACATCCCCACATCATAATGCTGTCACCACTATGCTTCACAGCGGGGATGGTGTGTTTAGAATGATGTGCCGTGTTAAGTCCTCCTCAACACGTAGTGTTTTGCAAGTTGACCAGTATCTTTAATGTTGGGCTCAGCTGACTAGAGTGCCTTCTTCTACAGGATTGCTGTCCCCCCATAGTTTTAGGGAACTCCTTTTAGGTGTCTTTCAGCAGTGGGAGGAGGCTTCTAGTCCCCATGATGTAACGTTGCTGAATCATACACTGCATTCACACAGAGCCGACTGTTGTGTCCGCTCAGAAAAGTTGGAGCGGAAAAATTAAATGGGGTTGCAATACCTATGCCACACCAGTGAGTATCACGGTAATGCTGCCACAAAGTAAAGAAGAAGAAAGATGAGCAGGGCGAAAGCAACGAACGCTGGACTGACGACAACTCAGACGTTTGTAGCTGGTTATGCAGACAGGGGTGTACAGACGGAGCCGCCATTGGGTGATCTTCAAATTTTCCCACTCTGTGAGCTGGTTTCAAATGTTGTCGGTGTCGCGGCCGCTTCTTGTGGATGGGAGCCCTAAACGGCCAACAAATTTGTCAGATACAGCCAAACCTGTCTTTGTGTGACAGATACTCTCTACTGAACTGTGGATCTTCGCACCCCATCCAGAAATACCATCAGACTCCTTGGTGTTTCTCTGCTTAAACCTCTCTTAACCTCTCTTTGCCATGCTCGTTAGCTTAGCTGGACAGTCATGTTTTGCGACATTTGCAAGTGTGCACAGTTTTTTTTTTATTAAGCATTTTTATTTTAGAATTAGTAAATACAAGCATGGCCTTTGGTATGTGATGTTGAAATAAATAAGAATTTCACCTTTTGAAGCCACAATGGCCGACAACCCATAAAAGATTTAAGCCTCCAGGGATTATTTATGCAATTTATACTTTTCTAGAAGCAAGAGTATTTTAAAAACCACTGTGAGGGGTAATCTTAGCTCTGTCTCTATACCATCAAATATAATAGGGAAGGTGAGTCTGACAAAATGTGAGAATGACGACCCCAGCTGTGCTCTCATCCTGGTAGAATCTCTTAATCAATACCACGCAGCCCCAAAATGTCGTGTTGAAAATGACGAGGGTAGGGTCACATATATCCAGTCAGTCTGAGGTGTGAAAGTGAACAGCACGATTCCAGGCGTGTTGGTGGGGGTTCTGTGGATGCTGACCTGTATAAATGAAAACAATAAAATATATGTCTTTTGCGCTTCTAGTTTAGTTTAATTTGACTCCAAGTTTGCAAGAAAAAACACATGTTTCTTTCCTTTAAACTTCAAAAGTAACATTCAAAGTACAGACTGGCAGATAAAAAGGTGAAAACGAGAAAAAAAAATCACTCAGAATTCAGGTCTTCCTTCATCTGGTTTTTTAATGTATTTTCAAACAGGCACCTTGCTTAACTGTATGCACCATTGACATTCAGATCACACCAGCCAAATGCATTCAAGACAGTCCTCTGAAGAAAGGCGGATGTCCTTCAGGCTTTCGTCAAATCTACCCTAATAATGGAAATTTCACCCCTTACTTTCAAACTCGCAGGGTACTAATGTGGAACAATAATATTTCCAGGATAAAGTGCAAGTGGGTCCAAAATTGGTCAGGAAATCATGTCGCTCATTGCCAGCTGGGTTTCCCAGACACTCAAGCACCATTTGAGTCCAGTTCAGGTATGAACTGTGCTCTCACGAAAACTGTAAACTGCTCACTGTTGAACTCTTATAGTGCTAATATGTAACCGCATGCTGGGTCTGGAATTTCTTATGTTTTGGGTTGTCCTCCTCATTTCCTTTGGCTGTCCTGTTTTTTCACCTTTTCTCACATGCACACACTGACAGCCTCGCGGTCATAACTGACTAAAAATTTTATGAAACCCTGCAGTGGTTGAATTTTCACTGTAATCACATTAGCAAATGAACACTGGATACGTTCTACAGCATCCTACACATTTTGCATTATGTTCATGTGATGCATTTTGATGAGATGCCCAAAGATCTCTGTTTTTTAATTACAAATGAAAAAAGAATAGCTGATGCTTGTTTCAAATGTTAAATAATCCCAACTCTGTCTAAATCAACTAATATATACTGTTTTATTTTACATTTCGTGTTATACTGTCATGATTTTGGACTGTATTTCTGTGTCCTACAGTTGTATTCAGGTTCAGTTTCCCTCTGTAATGTTAAATAATTTTGTCTGTGCAAAGAACAAAGGATGATGGGCTGCTGGGGCTGTTTCCACACATCTTCACCTGTTCTACTCTTCTGTTTGGAGAAAAAGTCTCATTCACATATTTGAGTAGCTTATTCTCATCCAGACTGAAAAGGTATATGGAGCAAAATGATTAAAACACAATTTAGTTGGAATATAGTGTATCTTGTGCCCAACAAAGTCAAAGGAAAGCTTTATAGTGATGATGTCAGTACATTTCTTTCTGTATATGTGTGTGTACTCTCAGATGTGCTGAGTTGTCATTATGCAGCCTAGTACTGGATGATGAGACACTTCCATTAAAAGTTTTCACTCTGCTGAAACATGCTCTTTTGTGTTGATTCAGTTGAAGGATTATTAGTGTAAAATCCCATGATTGAGGCAGTTCTTTAAAGTCCATATAACCATTAACAATAGAAACTACCAAAACAGTAGTGCCTGATTTACGTTTAGAAGGTAAGTGATATTTTCGAATGAAAATCACAAAACTGTAGTGTACAATTTTGTTCAGCTCCAGTGACGCAATTGTTTGTGGAACCACCTTTCACTTCCATTACAGCTATTTTAGCATATGTCTCTTATTTTCACATATAAATCTAATGATTCTAATATTTGTCTGTTCTTCACATAATAGCAAAATTTCTGACAAGGACAAACAAGCACAATAAAAAAATGTACATAAAAAAACCTGGTAAAACAAAATGGTGTCCAGTTGTTTTTTAAAAGCATCCACAGAGTCATCAAACCATACTTTGGACATACTCTAATCTAAACCCTTCCTTTTGTAGCTGTTGTCGTATGCAGTATTTAGGCTTATTGTCCTGTTGAAAGATAATAAAGTCAACAAAGTCTAAAGTATTTGGCAGCCACTACCAAAAAAAAAGTGTCCAATCTTCGCATGGACACTTTCCTGTCTTTCAACAATGTCTTTCTAATTGCCACCCTTCCATAAAAGCCTGATTTGTGGAGTGTTTGTTATGATCCTAAGGTGTTTGGGTTTCTTTTGGGTTTCTTTTCTTCATGTTCCTGGTGTTTGTGTTCCCTAGTAGTTGTGATTTTTCCTAATTCCTTTTTGTATTAGTTTTATAGCTCAATTGTGTGTTTATTTAAAAATGATCTCTGTTAGATTTTCCCTGGTGTTTCTCTGTATCTCTGTTTAGCTCCTGTGTTAATTATTCTCCCTCTCTCAGCTCCTTGCTTTCTCTCTGTCCACATGTTCCCTGATTTCAACACACCTGTATCCAATATATTCTCCACATCTCCCTCAGTATATAATGGTTGTTTTACTTACAACTGACCGCTTCGTCACACTTTCCCTTGTGCTGCCTGTAGCACTGTCAGTGATCTTTGTCCTGCTTCCCTCGTGCTCTCCTGTAAGTTCTCTGTCCTTAACATAATAAATTATGTTCATCCAACACTCCTATCTGCACATGGGTCCTCCTTCGCAACCATAAACCATGACAGTGTAGGACTTATATTTTTCCAGTGAACATATTATTCCACCCTATGTGTGGATATCTGCAGGTCCTCCGGAGTTATAGTAGTCTTCTGATCGCTTCTCTGATTGTTTTCTTGTTCAGCCAGTCTGTTTCGTTGAATAGGCATAGCTGGGTAAGTTTACCGTTGAGCTATACTCTGTTTATTTTTGAATGACTGAACCATGCTTATCCCTGACCTATCTGCTGAATTCCTTGTTCTTCATGATGCTGTTTGTTCACCAATATTCTCCAACAAACCTCTAAAGGTGCGTTCACACTGAACGCGCCCAATTCACATTGCATTGCTCATTTCGAGCAATGCAATGTGAATTGGGCGAATAGAGCAAAGTGTTACTGCGAATAGCATGGTGAACGCACGACTAGAGGGAAATTTGCATCACATCAAGGGTCCTGCTTGTCCATTTATTGTCACGATCGGAGCAGAAGGACCCAGAATTCAACCAGACAGAAGGTGCTTTTGCTTTGTTTATTGGAACGGAAAAGACAGCTGCACGCTGTGGGACTATCCTCCGCATCCTTGGTCGGGAGGTCTGGAGAGAGGGACAGCAGGTGAGTTATTTTGCCAACAGTTTGGGGCCAATGTGTTAGCGGGAGAAAAACCACTGACCTCTTTGTATGCGGGAGACGGAAGGAAACAAAAGAGGGCCGGCGACCGTTGGTAAACGGGCCCGCTGATGATGGCCCTTCAGGTTGAGGGGAAATCCCTTGGACTTGGCAACCACTGGTTGCTCGGGGAACCAGCCGATGTTCGGATCCGTTAGGGACCGCAGGCAGAGGGTTCTGAGGGGATGTCCAGGTTTCGTGTTCCGAGGTCCAGTCCAGGGTCAGAGCCAGGTCAGAGGTCCGGGGAAGATCCGAGGGGAAATCCAAGGCGAGGTCGAGGTCCAGTTCCAGGTCGGTACACAGGTAGGCTAGACAAACAAGCAGGGGTCAGGCAGGCTCGGAAATCAGGGAAACAGATCGGGTCAGGAAACAGGCAGTCAGGTTCTCAGAAAAATACGCTGGACTAATCTAACCAAGTGGCTCAAAATAATCTGGCACTCGTCTCTGGTTTGGAGGGTGATTATATAGTGACAGGAGCAGGTGGATAAAATGAGTGGTGATGAGAATAAGGCGGAGCTATCCAGGTGTGTTGGGTGATGAATCAAACCAGCGTGAGTGCCACGATCATGACATTTATTTAAGAGTGAAAAGATTTTTTATATGTTATATTTGTAGACAGTACAATTAGACTATATTTCTATTGATTTACTGACCGAAGACAGATGGACTGGTGCTCTGCAGCATGGATCTGCAGCACCTGTAGTTGGTGTCCAGGAGGGTGATCCTTCCCCCAGTGTGGGACAGCAGGTCCTCATACTGGGTCCTGGACAGAACTAGCTGCGTCTCTGGAAGATCTGGTGAACCCAGGGACACTGACGTTGTTATTCGGCTTTCCACATTACATACAGCACCGTGACTCGTTCAGTAAAATCAATGTCCGCCATGGTGAGTTGAACAGATAAGAGGGACCAGCATGCGAATAGACGTGCCTCTTATTTGATGATGCGGTGAAGCGATCTGGACGAAATTTTGCACAAATTGTTTGCAAGAGAGAGGCAAAATGTCAAACAAACAAGGTAAGGTGATCAACGCAAAAAATTCACTTTGTTCACCTTCGGTCTGGTGTATGTTGCACCTTAAGGCCTTTACAGAACAGCTAGATCGAATGACAGAGAAGATCTGGATTTATGTGCCATTAGGCGGAAAGAACCAATGATATGGTTCAGTTATTTAACCCTTATCAAAGTAAAGGGCAGCTAAATACAAATGCATGTCAGACTTTGTAGTTATTTGTAAAATATCTTGAAAGCCATGCGACATTTCTCTTTCACTTAGAATTAGTTGGTAACTGGTGTTAATCTGTTACATAAAATCCTAATTAAATACTTGGAAGTTTGTGGTTGTAACGTGAAAGAAGGTGAAAAAGTTCAAAAGGTAAGAATAGGTTTGCAGGACTTTTTTTCTGCTGCAAAACATAATCTAATAAAATGACAGAAGAATATTTTGCTTCAAGCCAATAATTGGAACAAAAACAAGTGTCTGATTTTTACAGTGGCTGGATTTTGGGTCCACATGATTCAGACAAATTGATTTCATCGTATTGTATAATGACATCTCAGAGTAAGACTGTTGCTCTCAAAAGCGAAATTAATATTAAAGCTTAAAAGTCTGATTCAACACTCCGAGTAATCTTAATTTCATCAAACTGGTCAAAATAGCTTTGGGTGTCACTCAAAGTTAATGTGAATTGAGGATTCATCTAACTTAAGGGAACATTCTGATCAAAATAACCAGCTTTCTGAATACTTCATCCTCCCCTCTTCCCATAGATCACACCACTTTAACACACACCACTGCTGCACTTTAACCTCCTCTGCCTTTTAACCTAATAATGGGTTCAAGCACTTTTATAGCACTCAACTGGTTCCCTGACGCCAGTGCAGACAGTCTAAGCCTTTAGCCATTCCTAATAAATGTGTTTTGCACACTGGCACATCCATCATATCTTCTTAATCAGTGGGAGTTAAATTAAAAACGTCAGAACTAAAATCTCAAAAGGGCCATTGTAAAGAATAAAAATGGAATTATTTTCTCTCAACGTGCAGATTTAAAAGTTGGAAACAAAACATTTCTGTTTAGCTTTGTGAAAGTTGCATTCAACTTGTGCCACAAGCAGAGATATTTGATCTCATTGTGGTGCCATCTTATGGTGAGTCTACATCATCGCCTAATTTTAGAATATCAACAACAACATTCTGTCATTTTCAAAATCACGATAATCAATGATCAAGCATTGTACTCTACTTACTGCTTGTGATTTCTTTTCCAGTAAATAGCCATTTGCAAAGACAGAGGCTCTCCTCTTAAAGGTGCATAGCCACGTTATTTGACTTTTTTTAAATGTGTCCATATGTGTCAGTAGCTCACTCTGGTTGCATACAAGGTTTTTATGAAAGTCCTGCTGGCGTATTAGTTATTATTTTTATGCTTTGTTTTTGCTCAGTTTGTTAGCAAATATAGCCTTTCGTGTTTATTTTTAATAACAGAGGAAGTACGTACTGCGCATGCGCAGCAGGAGATAAAACAAGGAAGCGGCTGACAGCTATTAGGATCTTCCAACAAAACAATGAAGAACGGTCCAAGATCCTGCAAAAAAATAAATAAAAATGATTCCAAGAGGGAAAGATGGGAATGTCACTGGGAATAAAGTATGAACGTTGGTGCTCACTGATTTCTCAAATGTAACTGCAGAGTTGATTGATGTGAGTAAATTTTCTGATATGAGGCTCTTAAAGCTGCAGTAGATCGGTGTATTTATTTAATAACGGTTGTTCTTCGATCATGCCGAGCTGCCGCTTTAGGTTAGGGTTAGGGTTAGGGTTAGGCCCAATCCGGCATTATTTACAAGTGATTTATTATTTAAGCAAACCAGCTTTATGATAGTTCTGCGATACTGCCGGTAGATGGCGGCACGTCTAATTATATGTGTTCGTCGCGCCCGGCACTGGATTCTATCTGGCCTTAAAAAAGGACCATCAAAACACCATCCAGATGGAGAATTGGTGTATATAGCTTTATTTTATCATAATCAAATGGTTTTTGGTCTTTTTTTTATAAGCATATAACGTGGCTATATACCTTAAGATTGAGCTCATTTTATGGTATTTTTTATTGCTAATTAGTTAAAGCAAAGAAGTTCTACATTTATTGAATAAATGACACACTACAGTACGTTCTTTCCCACTAAATAACATTTTTCAATCTCCATCCAAAACTGACAAATGGGTTTCACTTACAGAGTCCATTTTGTGGACCTTAGTTGAATTATAAGGTCCCTCACTAGATTTTTTTCTCAGTAAATTTGATGCCAATAAAGAAATTAAATTAATAATTTTTTTTTTTTTTTTTGTGTCTGTGTGTGGCGAGTGGGGCACAAGGGAGGGATGGTGTGAATGAGTTTTTTTTTTTTCCAGGTTCGGGTCCGGTCCGCTCCCTCTCCCAAGATCATCTCAAGTCTCCGATAGGTGCGGAGCCCATCCCCCCACGTCCTGCCCTCCTCCGCTGCGTTGGCGGGCGCCTTGGCCCTCTGGCTCGTTGACGGTCCTCGGGTTTGGGGCGGGTTCCCGGGTGGGCGCCGGCCCATTCCCGGCGGTGGCTGCACGGGGCCTGGCCCCCCGGGGGGCGGCCGGGGCCCCTGCTGCGGGGGCGGGGCGCCCCTGGGGCCTCTGGCCCCCAGGGCCCATGGCCGGGACCACTTCAGCGCGGCCGGCTGCCGGCGGAGCCCACGGGCTCGTCCCCGTGGCTCTTGGGGGCTTCAGCATTGCGGTGGCTGGGGGATTTCCTCGGGGTCGTCTCTCCTCTTTCCTCGGGGGGGGGGGGGTTGCAGATTTCCTGTGAAGGCCCCTCTCGGGCGCACTGCTTTGGTGGCCCCTTTGGGAGTCCGGGGTTACGGGTCCCCTGACTCCTGCCTCTGTGCTCAGGGAAGGTGGGTCTTCGGTTCTCCACAATCACTATCAATATATTTCCTTCTGGATAATTTTCACCTAAACTAGTGCACTTTCACAAACTCCTACAGGTGCTGGGTCCCAGGTATTAAATGTTCACTTATATACAGAAAGGCTATAATTTATTTATTTACTTTCTTTTACTTTCTTTTTTAGGTATCACATTACACATGTCAGCTTAAATAATAATACATATGATTTAGCAATGGTATCAAGGTGTTACTCGATTGTATCTGTTGCTTTAGGTCTGTTGGTTGTGCTGTTGTTTCTGTGTCTCTTTCCAGGTGATGGAGCAGACAGAGGACGTTTTATCATTCTCTTCCTTCTATCTCTTCTTTCTTTCACCCTTTTCTTTCTCTTTTTTTTTCTCTTCTTGTTTTTCTTTTACTCTCCTACTTTCCCATTGTAGTGTCCATATAATTTGAAATTCTCCCTGCAGGAATCACAATAAAGCTATTTACATGCACAAATCAAGCGGAGCACTATGGCGAAAGCTGTTTGCTCCACTTGTGAAAGTAAAACTGTCGAGCTCTATTTGGCATTAAGATATCAATTTTTATTGCCACATTGCTAGACAGGACACTGGGAAAAAAAAATAAATAAAAAAAAAATAAATAAAATTAAATTAAAGAAATTGTCAATAAAATAGTCTTTATTTCAAGAACTATTTTTCTTTGTTTTCCTTGCACTAACACATTATTGTTATTCTGATGTACCAAAGCCAGGGGCCCTGCTTAGGACAATGCTGTCTTATTCCACTCACATTGCTGAGCTTCGTTAAAAAACAAGCTGATGGCACGGCTTTAGTCAGGGTCAAACACAGCTGTCCGAATCTGCATCTCAAATTCCATGTGGACTGCAGACACCTATGAATTAGCTCCTATAATTAGTCAGTGCTGGTACACAGCTGGAGGACAAAATGAATCCCTTTTTCAAAATTGCCATGTGTTTGATGATTTTAGTTTTAGATTAAACCTTTACCCCACTCCTATCTCAGTCTCAATACCAGAACGATGCAATAATTTTATATCACTCATGCCTCAGATCTATATGAGAATACACAGGAAATCAATATTTTAGTTTCTACTCTCTTATGTTGTATGTATTGGTCTACTAAGGGTTAATATATAATGTTCTGATAATTGGTAGAGCTTTCTCTTTACATTCCCCACAGTGGTAAATTATAGCCACTAATGGCTCCAGATGGTCACTTAGTGCCTGAGACCCTCCCTGTTATTAAAGTAATTACAGCAACTAGGACTATCAAAAGGCTTTGACATATAAAATTTAATTTGCTACATTTACTCATCTTGAATATTTTTTTTATTGTTTTACTAGGTAGTTGGAGAGACTTTTTTTTTCCAACACTATTTTCATGCAAATTGTTCCCCTTACCCTTATTTTCAACAAAGAACATGTGTGTGAATTGAGCATGTTGAGCTATCTGTAAAATTATTTGATGACATTTTAAATGCAAACAATAAAGTAATCAAAGCAGAAATTAAAATATGAACATGAACTTCTGTTCAGGAAAAATGTCTTTATCAGCTAAAAAGCACCCGCAAAACAATTACATTATATTGCCTGGTGACATTTGTGTCAAACTAAGAAGGCTGCGCTAGTTTATGGCTTTGAATAAATTAGTTTTATTATTTGGTGTCATCTACCAGGACATTTTGTACCAAAGATGATTCTACCTGTAGCTACCAGGGCAACATCTAATACTTGCTCTAATGCCGGCAATTTAAATGGCTTTCTATAGCTTAATCATATCATATTTTAAGAAAATTTGTTTCATAACAAAAAAATATTTTCTACTGGCAGAAGGTTACTTAGTTATTCATATTTTATGGAAGTCAGTTAAGTTAAACAGGCATAAACAGAAAAAAGCTGTAAATTAAATAAAAATAATTAGTTTGTACATAACATTCAATTTTTTTTCTGATTATCTCCATGAACCATGAATAATTCACACAGTTGATGACATTGGTTTCTAATTGTTTGTTTACAGATATGACAATGGAGGTATGAAGGGACAAAATAATGTGTAGGTATGAAATGGGGTTACATTGGCAAAGGGGATACATTATCCTTAGCCCCCTAAAGTAATCTATTTTGGCAACCAAATATGCCTGTTTTTGCATAATTCGTACAAATGCAAACAGTGGTTCTGGTGAAAAAATCTCTGCTTGCATTTAAGTAAGACTTTGGCAAAACAGCAACATTACCCCACTGACTACATGTGTTCTTTATAGCTTTTTGCATTGAGATATATGAGAAAAGATAAGAACAACAGTGCTGCATGGACAATTTCCTTTCACCCTTTTCATGTTGGCCAAACTTTGGACTGAGCCCGAAGCAATTAAAATTAGACAATGGTAGAGTAAATTATTGAGAGGAGAAGGTCAACAATGTTCTCTGATTTAGAATTAAATTGGTTGAAAAAGTTTCAAAATAGTTGAGATGAAAAAACAAAGCACATCAGGAGCATCACAGTGCAGCATGAAGATAAACTCACTAATTACACACACTGGAAGCATCAGATTAAAGTGCACTGGCACAACATATCATGGCTCTTTAATTCTTAGTTTCATCAGATGTGCCCTCCCTCAAGGGTAAAAACCTAAAGGGGATGGTGTAATACAGGGTTAGTAGTATCATGAATTAATCTGATTGGATGAAAAAATGTCACAAACAATGTCATTTGGCCCGACACATGACTGGTCTATGTTGTTTAATGAAATATAATAGCCACATGGTTTGGAACGACTAAGATTATCACAAAATGCTCTAGTGTTGTTAACTGTGCAAATCTCTACTTTTTAAGACTGTAAATCAGGTTTATTTACTGAATATCAAACACATTTAGTAGTCCTCCTGATGACCAATTTCCTCCCAAATATTTTGAGGGTGAAGAAATCTCAAAGAATTGTGAACTAATTGGTAAGCTTCCTGGATTCCCACCCGCTCACTGACTGTGGTTTTTCTGTTTGGACTTGGTTTGTTCTCTCTGTGTCTGTGAAGGCTTTATCTGGGCGCTGCAGTTTCCACACACAGTGGAACGAAACACTACAGAGGCACAGTGCAAAGGTGAGATAGGCTAACCCTTGATTATAAATTAGCACCAAGTATTAATGTGAGAGTCCATGGTTGCCCCTCAGATGACTTAGCTCATTACCAAACTAGATTGTTATCAGAACCTGCTCACTGATCAGCTTATAGCATGTATCCCTAATGCTACACTGGACTCAATAAAATCATTTAAAAATGATCTAGCTCGGCTGTTTTCAGCAGAATGTAACACACTGTAATATCAAGAAACAATAAATCCAAACCTGAGCTGTCCAAATCAACTGGTTTAAATTTGTTACAGAAATATGTAATACAATCAGTTTGAAAGTGTGTCAGAGTGAATTTCATCCAATCGAAACAAACAGTCCTGTTTCATTTCCCTTCTCTTGTAAATTTCCAGATTATTTGGCAGCGGCATTGCTGCATTTATGAAACTGTAGGTATTAGCTCGACTACACTCACATCAGTCTTGCAATACAGTGAAAAAATATTACTGAAAGTGTGTCAAAGGGCGTTTAACTAATGAGGTGCGACAAATCCACCTATTAGATGCTCAGGTTTAAGTTCAGGGAAAGAAGTGAGAGAGGGACAAATGTTTTCTTTAGGGTGGAAAATCAATCAAATACTAATGGTGTCAGCCCAGAAGCCTTACTTATGACTGACGGTTTTAATACTCATTGTCGTCTCTAAAACAGATGTTTCTCGACACCCCTGACAGATGATAGACTTATGAAGGTACATTTACCGTCATATAGACACAAGCAGATATTTCCCTCAACAAAACAAGTTTCTCGAGTTTCAGAAATTGCATAGCCAGGCAGGCATTTGAGGCTTAGTGTGAACTGTAGTAAAAGGATTAAGATGTAAAGAGAGCAACTGAGGCAACGGATGTCGTATAATTTGTCATGTTTGGATATAGACTGTGATCCAAAAACCAAACAGACTATTAAAGGGAACTGTAATCTTGTTTATTGACGAGGTCTGAATATTAAACAGATGAAGCTGTCTGAACCATATGCTCAGTCTGTTGTTCTGATGGAGCCGGGTGAATCAAGAGGTGTATTGTTTGATGCAGGTGGAGTACAACTCCTGGGAGGTACTTTGGATATAAGGGTGGCTGAGTTTGGTAAAAGTTCATTAAGTGTCGGGATTTGATGGTTGTTAACATTTAAGGGATGTTTATCGAGCTCCAGATAGGTTATAGTTTGAGGGAAGACAGGCAGGTAAGTATAGATAAGTTTGAAATACTCACAGGAGGAAAGGTTTGCTTTAACAATACAATGTAGTGAACAGAATTCTGTTTAAATGGGTTTTCCCCTGAATGATTTCTTTAATGTTTTCCCTTCTAATTTGTATTTCTTTTGAAAAGATTGCTCTGAAGAACTGTGGCTAAAATATTCCTTTTACCCACTACCTATGCCAAATGAGCCTGTTCAAAAATCCTTCTGCTGCTGGAGGGCTGCAGCTGTGCAGCGTGGTGAAGTGGTGCTTCCTTCAGTCTGCCTGCAGGAATTCATTATCTTGAAAGCAAGCGTGGCAAAGACCATGGGCAGGTGGTGTGGGTAATTTCACATTTCTCCTGTGCCCTGTGAGCCGAGGATGCCCCTTTGCGCTATCTATCTGTAGTGAAACAGCACATTGGAAGGGTCTGTTAAGCTGTCAGTCTGGCTAAAATGAGCCAGTGTTGATTAGATGAGAAGCTGAAGTCCCCCCACAGAAATCTCTCTTAACTTTTTAACTTTCAGCCAACTTCCAGGAAATGCTTCACTCTACGACCAACAGCTTCCCCGAGATTGCAACAACAGCTACTGACATTGTAAGCGCTGTTCTGTTGAACATGAACACATGAAATATGATCAAGCCTGAGCTTGTACTCCCACGCAGGAATCCCTGTGGAAAGAACACAGGCGTTTGGAAAAAGTGAAGTGATGTGAGCCGTATTGATTTGATTGCTTGGCACCCCCAGGGCCATCTAACTGGGGTCATTGCACAATAGCCAGACAGGAGGCTTCACTGCTTCTTTGTGTGTGTGTACTGCTGCAAACGAGAGATAAACTCAGACCACTGGGCAGTGCAGGCGGACACCGGAGCAGAAGTGTTGGAAAGTTTAACACAAGTTCACCAGCATCTACAGCTGCATTCCACTGTTGTTTGAAGCGCCAACCTAAAAACATGAAACTTCTTTTCCATCACAAAGATTTTAAGGCTCCTGTTTGGCACTAGAATTACATCTGTGTAAGCTAAAGAAGGAGAACTATAGGTATTGTGGTGCAGTATCTGACACAGTTATCTTATAGATCTATGAGAAATTGTGCAGCATTTGTCTCAACATGATACAAAAAGCTTGATTAAACATTCAAGTACAAACTCCATACTAAAAAAACTTGAATCTCTCTTTTCATTAAAAGTCCACCCATCGTTGCTGTACTGGAAATCTGTAACTGTAAATATTGTACAAATTTATTGTGTGTACTAAACCATTTATTTTTAACCATTTTGGTCATTTTCAATGATGTCTGCATTTTTAACTCGCGGTCCAGTGCAGGTTTATAACCTGTCCTTATACATTAACTAAAAATCAGAAGCCGTATGCTAAGCTTCCAACGGGTAGGGTCGAGGATTGTGTGTTTGTATGGATACTGGGGCCTATTTTATGCATATCTGTCCTCATGAACAGTATTTCATGACAGAAACTATAGTGCACACCCCATGGGGGATAAAGAATAAGTAGATCTTAAGTCAAGTCAAGTTAATTTGTATAGCATATTTCAGTCTTATATGAACATTTTAAAAAACTGTTTGGAGTGATTCAAGCCGCTGTTCCAACAAACCACACCATAGAAGATTGCTGATGCCACCACAGAGTCAAAAAAGGTTTTCAGGAGCATCCCTTGCACTCCAAAAGACCTCAGCCTCCTCAGCAGGTAAATCTGCTGTGACCCTTCCTGTAAAGAGCATCTGTGTTGACCCTCCACTTCACTTCATTGTTCAGGTGAACTTCCAGGTACTTATAGGAGTCCACTATCCCAACATCAGTCCCATGAATGTTTACCTTTGTCAGTGTGGTGGGTCTGTGTCTGCAAAAAGTCCACCACCAGCTCCTTTGTTTTCCCTGCATTTAGCATGAGATGATTCTGTTGGAACCAGTCTACAAAGCTCTGGATCCACTGTATGTACCCTGATTCATGGCAGAGTCATCTGAGAATTTCTGAAGGTGGCAATCCACAGGTGGCAACCTGTGGATTGCCACCTGTGGAAGGTGGTAATCTTTGTGAATAAAGTGGACAACATCCTACTGGCTACAGAGATGACACTTGACATGTCCTGGATTTAACCTGTTGCTGACAAGCACTGCTAATCCACATTGTTTGCTTTTTCCAATCCTCTTTAAATCTGCTCGGATCGTCAGAAAACCAGGAAGTGACAGTGCAGTTGGGGATAGGATAGGATTTTTTTGCCCAAGATTTCACACTGTCCTTGTGATTGATGGAGGAGGTGGTTCAAACTTCCTCCTCCTTCTCTCTATGCTCTTTGCTCCTGCTCTACATCCATAACACCTCCTTTGCAATTAATCCAGGATTTAGAGCAATAGTTGAGCATTTGTGATGTTATTCAGATGCTCCCGGTTGTAAAAAAAACACACAAAAAACAGCCTTGTTGTTATAGTTATGAATAATAACAATTGTCCAAAAGTATTGAACAGAATGAATGTTTACAGAACTACTAACCTACTCCACCTTGCCAGTGCAATTATAGAAATGCTGTTTAAACAAGGTTTATGCACAGATTTTAGCTTTTATGGAGCCTTGGTGTTGAACTTTTCATCTCATGATCAATCTCCTGTATGTGTTTAGAATCATCCATCTACCCATCCATTATCTATACCCGCTTGTTTTTGCAGGTTAGCGGGTAGGGCTGGTGCCTGTCTGAAGCAGTCACTGGGCAAGAGGTGGGGCACAGCCTGGAGAGGTTGTCAGTCCATCGACCGGACAATTTAGAATCAGTTTTCCAATAACTTGCCTTCATTTTTTTGTCATACTCCTGTTTATTCTTTTTGCATTTTAAGCTGTTAAAATGAGCAATGAGCGAAATTTCATTATTTTAGATAGAAAGAACTAAAAATTGGTGATGTGAAGAACCAAAGGTATCTTTTTAGATGGAATATGGTATGACATATAATATGTGTGCATGCACAAAGAAGTTGTGCATTCTCTATTGCAGATCTGATACCATTAAACTGAATTTCCCCATAGTGGGACAATAAAGTATTTCTATTTTATTCAAAAACTTTTTTTATGAACAAACTTTTTTTGTTTGTACATAAAATGAGAAATGACCGTTATGATCAGACATGAAATACAAAGAGAAGCTGACGTTTAATCTCCTTACCCTGAGTAGGAATCCCATTTCAGTTCTGAAAATGTGTATTATTTATTTAGCCAGTTTTATTCAAAGATCAATACAATGCTTGAATTGCCAGCACAGCAACTTTATAGTAAATATGAAGTATGCTTCAATAAAATTAAACGTCCTGTTGACTGCCTTTTCATCTGCAACTTCATATCTTATAGATAGTAGAAAGATGCAAAACTAACATAATTTCATGGTTGTACAACACTTAAATAACCAATCAACAAAAGGTCTGAGGCAAGAAAATTGGATAAAACTTTTAATAAATTAGAGATTATTACATTCAGGTCAAATAAAGTGTAACAATATTATTTTAAATGTAGTTATATTTTTAGCAATATAAGTTTAAATTGAAAATACCCAAGAAATTATATGGCCAGGAAGATGGAAAATGGCAAGAACTATTTCTCATTAGTACGGAGTCGTTTCCATTACTAACACAGTTTCCATGTAAATAATGACCATTCAGGAGGGAAAAAAATAATTTAAATAATATTAATATATGGAGCTAAAATGAAAATATGCTTTTTCGGAACCATATCTCAGTTTGACATATTGCAAACTGTAATTTGAGACGAAATGTTTCTGTTACCATATGTCACACCTAGGAAGTGTAATCTATTATTTTAAAACCCAAACACAGACAAAACTAGATATAGATGCCAGGTAAGGTAAAAAAAAAGACATACCAAAAGTATAAGTATATATTCATATAATTTTGTATTTTAGTTTTAGTTATGCTCATGACAGCGAACGGTGGCACTCATTAATAACCCCCAAATGACAAGCAAAGAGGCTGGATACAACTTATTGCAATCACAGTTGAATGTTTCAACACTTACATCCAAATGACGTAAAAATTATTTATGCTAACTCACATATCAAAGTGTCTTAAAACACACATCCCCCAAATAACCAAAAGTAGCTAGACATCTTTAGTGATAGTAGGCATTTGAACACTTCTTTCAGAACAGTAATGCAGTGTAGTCCCTCTCAGATGTGCACGACTTTCCAGTAATTCATCAGCTGAATGCAATCTAACAAGATCAGACATTGTAATATTTTTGTTTTTTTTGGGGGGGGTTTAATATGGCCCTTTAGGAGCATTGGAAAAGCTTTTCAAAGTCTCCTTTTCTCCTGTTAAAATCTGAAAAAAAAGGGAGAAAAAAAGCTAAACGTTCATAGCAAGACTAAACGCAGCACTGTCCTGTCTTGACTCTCCAGAATGAAGTTATTTGTTTTCTTTAGACTGAGGTCATTTCTTCGTCTGACGATAAGATACTCTTTTCAGGAAAAGTCAACTGAACGTTTAAAAAAAATCAGCTGGGGAATAAATATCTTCATGTAAACAGAGAATTAGACGGGTTACCAAGGTACAGCTAATTTTTTTGAATGAATTAATCATTTAAACAAATCAGTCTTATTGAGCTCCTCTATCCAAATTGTAAATACAGTTCACAGATTAGTAATAATTAAGACAAAGATTAGTGACGTCTCATGTATGCCACCGGGCCACTAATTCTGCTAATACAGAATTCCTACATCAATATTGTTATAAAAACTATTTTCCAGTTATTTTACAAAACATACCTATACACCTAAAATAACAATATTTGTTTAAAGGTAAGCTTTGTTCTATGGATTGGTTAATTTCAGCACCAAACAGGAAGAGCTGTCTGTTTTATTAATAGAATGACTATCATAAGGTTGAGTTTTTCCTTTATTAGATTTGTGAAACAACTCTACTCGGTAGCAGGGTTGTTTCACAGTGTAATTTGTCGTCATAATTTGACTCAGGGTAAAGGCTTCTAAGGTTTTTGAAATGGGGTGAAAATTTACCCCAGAAATTACTCTGAATATCTACTAACAGCTTTCTGAAACAGGGCCCTGCTGTTTGAAATGAAAGCAAACACAAACTTTTCTCGCCAAAGTAACTATAGAAAGCTTAAGGACCTACAAAATAGTGGGGTCCTTTTTTTAGATCATCTAAAAAGTATCCCCTTTGTTTTTATGCTGATTTAGGACATTTAAATGTATCTATTCAACAAGAGTAGTGAAACTTTACTTTCAAGCTCTAGGCAAAGTATGTTCTGCATCATATTTAACAGTTTGACCTTATTAAGAGTAGATGCCAAAGGTGTATAGAAAAGTGAGTACTGCCTGAGCTCAAGTTAGACAGTAAAGTGACTCCACATGCAAGTGGTGCTTCAACAGAAAGTATGCATTTGTCTGGACTGCGAAGGTCCTGTCTGTAAAGTAAGATCTGACACAGTGTAAGGTACACCCTTTAATCCATATGAACTTAGAGTCATTATGAAATAATACTATGTTTTCTCAGTGTAGAATTAATATGTTTTGAGCTCCCCAGATCAATACTTGTGTCATTAAAATTCTGTCGTATTTGATTTGAAATTAGACTAAAAAGGTGTCAAGTGTCATTTTTCCAAGTAAAAGAAAGGTTTGCAACTATGAAATTACAATTTGCTGTAAAATGTTAAATGACAAAAGTAATTTAACCTATAATGTCCAAAGGACAGAAGGATATGATTATTTTTAGGGAGATTCTGGACTGCAGTGTATTTAATGGCATCTGGAGCGCAACCTAAGAAAATCACTTCTTTTTGTAAATGGAAATGGATGCCTGTGAAAGGAATGTTTTTCTGTGAGAGCCCACAGAGGTCTCACCACACATTTCAAGCCACAGAAACAATTTAAACAATTTAGATCCACTACAAACTGTCAAAAGGAGTCATGCACAACAGCACCTTGAAGACCCCTTGTACCTCACCAAAGCAGAAGCACAACTACCCCATAAATTGAGCTCAACTGCTGATTGGTCAGGGAGGGTAGACAACATATCTAGTTTGGTCTCATTTTTACAATACAAAGGTCTCCATAGGTCTTGTGATTATTTAGGAGCGCTTTTGCAAACAAAGCAGTCTGAAAGGAATGTTTTGCAATTTCTCAGAAAAGTGCAATGCTTGACTTTGGAGTAAATTAGTTGTGATATTCACTCTAGAAGAAGGCATTTTGAATAACTCACCCTTCACTTAAATAACATTAATCATATTGTAAAGAGGGACTTTGACAATAGCCTTATAGGACATCCCACATAGATAGGCAGCAACATGTACTTCTGCTGTTGACTGCTTATCTCTTTCCATCCTGACATTGTGTAAATACTTACTGCCAGTCCACCAAACTGCCAAAATTCAATTCAATTCAATTCAATTTTATTTATATAGCGCCAATTCATGAAACATGTTATCTCAAGGCACTTTACAAAATCAAAATCAATCAGATTATACAGATTGGTCAAAAAAAAATTCCTATATAAGGGAACCAGTTGATTGCATCAAAGTCCCGACAAGCAGCATTCACTCCTGGAGAAGCATAGAGCTACAGGGAGAGTCGTCTGCATTGTCCATGGCTTTGCTGCAATCCCTCATACTGAGCAAGCATGAAGCGACAGTGGAAAGAAAAACTCCCCATTAACGGGAAGGAAAAACCTCCAGCAGAACCGGGCTCAGTATGAACGGTCATCTGCCTCGACCGACTGGGGGTTACAGAAGAGACACAACAAGAGAGACAAACAAGCACAGAAGCACACATTGATCCAGTAATCTGTTCTACATTAGATGGTAATAGTCGGTGATCTGTCCTCCCTGGATGATGTCACAGTTAACAGAATGCCAGACCAGGTGTACCTACTATGAAGAAAAAAGAGAGAGAACAAAAAAGTTAAAAGCTGAAATGACGACAAGCAATGCAAAATTGAAGAACAATAGAACTCAGTAGAGTGAGAAAAATAGACCCTGATGTCCTCCAGTAGCCTAAGCCTATAGCAGCATAACATAACATAAGCCACTCTAACTATAAGCTTTGTCAAAAAGGAAGGTTTTAAGATTAGTCTTAAAAGTAGACAGGGTGTCTGCCTCACGGACCAAAACTGGGAGTTGGTTCCACAGGAGAGGAGCCTGATAGCTAAAGGATCTGCCTCCCATTCTACTTTTAGAGACTCTAGGAACCACCAGCAGACCTGCAGTCTGAGAGCGAAGTGCTCTGTTAGGAACATACGGGGTAATCAGAGCTCTGATATATGATGGAGCTTGATTATTAAGGGCTTTATACGTTAGAAGAAGAATTTTAAATTGTATTCTTTATTTAACAGGCAGCCAATGAAGGGAAGCTAAAATTGGAGAAATATGATCCCTCTTGTTGATTTTCATCAGAACTCTTGCTGCAGCATTTTGGATCAGCTGAAGACTTTGACTGCATTTTGTGGACTTCCTGATAGTAAAGAATTACAATAGTCTGGAGATAGGCACCAGCAACCCCCGCAACCCCATGAGGGGTTAAGCGGGTCAGAAAATGGATGGATGGATGGATAGTTTTTCAGCATCGCTCCTGGACAGAATGTTTCTAATTTTAGTGATATTCCAGAGGTGAAAAAAGGAAACTCTGGAAACCTGTTTAATATGGGATTTAAATGACATGTCTTGGTCAAAAATAACACAAAAGATTTTTTACTTTATTACCAGAGGCAAAAAGGGATCATACATACTTATGATCTTTGTCTCACTCTTTTTGTTTTCTTAAATCATATGGAAGAAACCTTGGTTAATTTTTCAAATCAGAGCTCATGTAATATGTTCCCCTTTTGTATGATAAATACCAGTGGAGAATCTGTTCTGTGTTTCTGTACACTTGATTAACAACTTGAGCATCGTCATTATGCATTTATGTGTCAAACCCTTCACTGCGGCTATACTGGCAAACCATCAGGCTTTTTAAAAGTGATAATTTAAACCTGTTTTTGCATGAGAGCTGTCCTGCAGTGGCAGAAACCAAGAGTGTTTTTAATAAATATTCTTCAAATAACATGCTCAGTATTGAAAACGGTCACGTAATTTTACGCTTTTAGACATCAAATCCTAATGACAGTTTTCTGTTTTATGTGTCATTGGGATGCTTTTATTGTAGTTTAAAGTTGTAATGTGTTCTCTCTAATATTCTGGGATAGTTAACAAAAGGCCATATTTCCCAGTCATACGTCTAGATGACATTACCCCCAATTGATTTTATGGCTGTTGTGGACACTGAAGAGTTTCCAATCACTCTTAATGCTGTGTTTGTCGGATCCGAAGGTTATAATAGCTTTCATCACATTGATTTTTTTCTTTAAACAGCGTGCAGAATGCTTGCTCACACACATACATCCTGCTATAATGGTAATGCATAACTGATTTGCTTTGCATTTCAACAAGGACATAATGTCAGCGGATATTTGCTCACTAAAAATGCCCTTCCAATTAGACTGCCTGTGAAATATGAGGACAAACCTTTTTTGAAGGAGTTGTTAGTTACCGTGACTGAAGGACTTTAAAATCAGTGGCGCCTCCAGAAATGTTTCATAGGGGTGGCCAGATGGAGCCACTTAAACTTGGGGTGGCACTGAAACTAAAAGCCATAATTTCTGGATTTTATTCTACTGTTGTAGTAAAGCTGCCTGTAGAAAACTATCAGAAAGACTTAAGTAAACGCCTACTAATATATTTTGGTTTTTAATGTTTTTTTTGGATTTTTAATGTTCCTAATGATCTAATGTGCATAGACCAATAACAGTACAGTTAACATTTTGAGTTGAACAACAATTCCTTTTTATTGTGTAATTATATTTAGAATGAAGTGTACATTTATTCATTTAGGGGAAAGTAGATACTGGCAGTAGATACTGACTTAGGAAGAGCGGCTGCCAACAAGTGGGGTGGCCAGGACATGGCACGGGGGGGGGTGGGGTGGGGCATGGCCAACCCTTGCCACCCCCTGGTGGCGCCACTGTTTAAAATACTGCAGAAGTGGCATGGTTCTGGTTGTTTTTACATGCACACTGTTGTGAGATTGGCGCATGTTGTACAAAGGGAGTTAGCGCAGGATTAAGGCTGTGTTGTGTCCTGCCTGATGTTGAATAGAAAATAAAGAAAGCAAAGCAGACCAGGATACTGTTGCACAGCGTGTTCTTCACCCATAACATAACATGGTGTCAGAAGTCAAGTGTCAGACCCAAGGATATCAATATTGAGCAAGGGAAGGCCAAGTTTGGACCTCTGGAGCCATTTGATTTTAATCACCTGGCGGAGTGGCTGATATGACTGCAGAGATTCTTCCATTTTCAGGTAGCTTCAAAACTGGACAAAGAGAGCGGTGAAGTGAAAGTAAACTCGCTCCTTTATTCCATGGGGAGAGACTGGGAAATAATATATGGCTTGTTTATGCTACGGAGGCCACGACAAATTATCAATTTGATTTCGATCTTATGGTGGAGAAATTTGATGAAACACTTTATCCCCAAGAAAAACGTCTCCCAGAGCCGGAGAGACTGTTGAGGCTATTGTGAGGTGCCTATATGAGCTAGCGCAGCACTGTGAGTTTGGCGGCAATAAGGATGAGCAGATCCGAGACCAAATTGTCATTGGGTTAAACAACAAAGAGGTGTTGCAAAAACGCAATAAGCGATTGTTTTACCAGTAGGTGGAGCTTAAGCACTGTCTGTACACCAAAACAACATGTGTATCAAGCCACGCCTTTCTCTATCTCCTCTCCAGCACTTGACACCCATTTCCCCTTCTCACCCTTTGGCTCATATGAGCATATTTGCAAAGGATAAAAACACAGCAGAACAGCATCACCTTTCACGTCAAGTGAAGAAGTAAGTAACTCATAACTTTATAATGCTATTAGTAAGAGAACCTTTTGATCCGATGGGGGTGCTCTCTGTCATTTTGTGCCCGGTGTGGCATTTTATGGGCAGGGAACCATAGTCCATCTAAAAAGTTACCTTTAGTTTATTACAAAACTATTTTTTAGTTCTATCTATCTAAAATAATGAAATTTCGCTTATTGTTCCTTTAAGACTGGAAAGAGCTATTCAGTTAGCTGGTCAGAGCGAACAAGTTAAACAGCAAAGTGCTGAGCGAGTGGAAAGGACAGTGAATGAGGTGAAGAACCGACACCATATTAGCAGGGATTACAACAAACCAGAGCACAGACATGAGTGCAGGGTCCCTTTCCCTCTCCTCCCAAAAGTGGAAAAAGAACTAAAGCACATCCTTAATCTAGGCATCACTGAGGAAGTGACCGGGCACACTGACTGGTGTGCACTGTTGTGCCATAAGAGCCATGAGAAAAATAAAAATCGTGGAGCTTATTGCTGATGTAATTCGAGTGTGTTTTTATGGTTATAACAAACGTTATCTCCACAAGGGTTTTATACACTGATGTTTGTGTTATCCGGTCCACTCATTACAACTAAAATAAAGCCGAAACTTTTTAAAGTTAGCACCGAAGGTCCGCTAGCCTAAATGCTATTAGCTTCTTCCCGGATGCACGACTAGGATTCGTTTCAAATGTAAGGTTTGTTTTGCTTCGCTCCACCATCGTTCGATGGTGCTATGAGCGTTATCACCGCATTAATTTGGAATTTTAACGTCGATTTAAAGGTGTAACTTTAGCATTACAACACCAATGGTGCCCGCTTCAAAATGCAACAAGGATGAGATCATAGTATGTTTGGATCTAATAAGCCTGAACAGAGCAGTTAAGTGTGAATGTTACATTTTGCCCAAGTTCAACATCAGCAGTCAACATTTTCAATAAACCTTTCTTAATGCACTCTGTGTTCGCTAATTTCGGGTTCACACAGCAACCCTGACAGTCAGATGCTGAATTCCAACAAGTAATTGCCTTCATAAGGAAAGGTTGGCTTCAGAAGGATGTCACATCTAAAAATTTGAGCATTCCTCCTGTTACCACAGGCATTCAGCTCGTGCTCTCAATGAGTTTCATCCAGGTCAGACTGTCAGAGCAAAGCTGGATAGTGAGAAGGAGTGGACAACACCAGCCAAGGTTGTCTGCAAGTCAACTGAGCCGAGATCCTTCATGGTGGAGACGGCCAACGGGAACATAGCCGGTCACAACGGACTTCACCTTCAGGCTGTCCCAGGGGCCGCTGACTTTGATGAGCAGATGCAACGCATTTCTTCAGCTTCACCTGTGCCATACTGCACAACTATAGAAGAAGTGGTTCGTGAGGACCTAGCAGTGAGCCAACAATCATCAGGCCCTAGTCCTCAAAGAAGCGTCAGTAGTGAGGTCGAACATAAATTGTTTACTAGTTATGTAGTGTATTATATTGCATAATGTACTTCAGTAATGTTCTGCTATATGCCCCAGAACTGAACATATAATTTCGCTTGGGCCTTGCTAATTTAATTTAGTTCCTCAAGGAAAGAGGAGATGTCATGAGATTGACCTGTAATGTCCTAGGGGGGATACCGTAGGCGGTGCAGGATGAATGTTGTATCCTGCCTGGTGTTGAATAGCAAATACAGAAAAGCTAGACAGACCAGGATACCGCTGCACCAATAACATGACATGCAACTTGTGAAATAAAATTCCATTTTGCTCACATGTTAGACTGATAAACCTTTGGTTGCATGACATTCTCTGTGGGACGTTGCCTTTGGTCAGAGAAGAGCCAATACCTGATCTTTCAAATGTTCCTGAATGAGTGCACTATAAATTTCTTGAGAGAGAGAGAGAGAGAGAGAGAGAGAGAGAGAGAGAGAGAGAGAGAGAGAGAGAGAGAGAGAGAGAGAAAATGTAGGATGAGGTCCTATCTCATGAGTGACATGTCAATTACTCCAACCACCACCTATTTTATTTATTGCTACCTCATAAAGACTGCAAGCGAAAAAAAAAGCTATCTCCAACATCTTTAAGTTTGACTTGAGCACATTTTTTCTCAGCTGACCTGGACATGATTGATCACTTGGCACATTGCTGCTCTTGATCTGTATAATTCAGTCAACTGGTTTATGACACTCATCACTGTGTAGGAAATTATCTTATTTAGGACATCTTGATTGCCTCTTCTTCTACCGCTGCCTTTCTAATTCAGCTGATGGACAATTTTTAAAATACTTATCGGTTATTGGTACATGGTTATAGATTTTTCTCATGCATGTTTAGATCAATGTACTAAAAGGTGATTTCACTGGTACCTTTTTGCACCAAAAATTAGAATTAAGAGTGAACAAATTTCAAAAAGTTCTATGAGCTTTCAATAGGTTAAGCCTTTTACAAAATATTTATCAGGTTGAAGGCATTCCTCTGTCAGGATCTTGAAAACACTGACTTTTACACTACCTGGAATGTGACATATTTCAGGACCAATAAAGCACAACTTCAGGATTGATTATTAGTGGAAGTAAAAGGGTTGAGAACATTCTCCTGAGCTTCTAACAAGACTGTCATGCAGTATAACTACTGCACCACTGACTAAATAAAAGTGCAGTTAGCATGAGCATACAGCTATGACCTTTCCCCATCAAGAATTGCTGTCACTTTGTCCTTGAATGTACCTTTTTGGTTAATACAAAACATTTTTATTCTATGCTGATGGAACCCTAGCATCTTTAAATCAGGGGCATTTTTACAATGTCAAGCGCTAAAGTCAGATAAAGTTCTCTCAATGCCTGACAATCACAACGTATCATTAACATTGATCTTATTTTACTAATTTAGAAAATGTACGTTTTTAAGATCTAACATTAAATATTGATTAATGTGATAAGTTATGAATAAAGAAGTGTGTTCTTTTATTTAACACAATCATTGCATGTTGGAAAGCTTGACCTTAAAGGAAGCTCAAGCCATGAGATAGTTTTTTCGACCAGAAGTGATTGTTACAGACTAACCACAAACTGAGAAATATTAATGTAAGAATCCACATTTTTTATTGGCTGTCAAGTGTGACCTGTCTGACTCCTTCCCTCTGAAGCTGTAGGCTTCTTTTTTTATCACGCCTGTTTTCTAAATCCAAAGCGAGGAAACACCTGGAATTACCGGTGAACTGAACCAGAGCCAACAGTCTTCCAAGCTCTGTGTACCCCAGCCAGACAGAACTGCTGTTGGAGCGAAAGTGGATGGTCCCTCCAGCCAAGAGGGCTGGAGGTGACAAAACCCCTGAGTAGAGACAATGGTTGGTTCCAGGGGAAGAACAACAACAACAAAAAATAGCATAGCTGATCTACAAGGTAGGCACGCTCTGTCCTCTTCTACTTTGGTGGTTCTGGTGCAATGCACTGATGGATAAACCATACTTCAGAAACTTAAGTTTTTCCTCTCTTTTTCCCCTCCCAAGCTCTCTTCCTAAATTTAACATTACGTATCGGTACTGAAGATTCTAGAAACACATTTTTTCTCTGCACATAAATACACTCTTTGCATGTTCTTGCTGGAGCAATTATGCAAGTAATGTGTATGAATAGAAAAAGGCAACAGTGGTGTATTTATTTTACACTCCAAGTCATGCCGGACTGGCAGTCCTTTTGTCCAGCTTCTGCTTACAAGAACACTGCATCATATACATCCTTACTTGGTCGGATGGTTGGCCATGTGATAAAATGTAATTTGGACAGCAAAATATCTTTCATCTTTCGCACACCATCTAAGGTGTGTTCAAGCAAAACGTAAAAATCTACATTGTATTTCACTGAGCCAAAAAAGTAAGAGGCCCCTGCAATCCTCATTGTTAACTTGTGAATTTTCTTTTGAACCATTTTTTTAGACTAACTTTTGCTTTTTAAAACACCTGTGCCACAGCTCAAGAATCAAGAAATCTCAATGAACTCTCTGGAAAGGGTTGGAAAAATGATTTCAAGGGATTTGGGACTCTACCAAACCATGGAGAGAAGTCCTTATCCACAAATGAAGAAACCTTGAAAAAGTGGTGGAAGTTTTCCTGGAGTGGCCAGGCAGGTCAAGCTTAGTGTTCATGGTTCAACAATAAGATGGAGAGACTGGCGAAAAGCACATCAATGGGAGAGTTTCAAGGTAAAAACCACTGCTGACCAAATATAACATAAAGGCCTGTTTTGCATTTTTGAAAACACATCTTGATGATTGCAAAGGCTTTGGGGAAAACATTTAGTGGAGTGATGACATAAAGGTAAGACTTTTTGGAAGGTCCCGTTACATCTGGTTTACAGCATTACTCAAAAAGAACACTAAGAAAATCCTGAAGGAGGATGTCCGAGCAGCAGGTCATGAAAAATAAAGGTTTCGAAACGGCCTAGTCAAATCCTAGACCTAAATCAGATAGCGATGTTGTGGCATGACAGGTCATCTGTACCAAAAGGGTGTTTTAAAACGGCTGTACAACAAAGAGGGGGCCAGAATCCCCCGAAGCAATATACAATACTGATTGCCAGTTACTGTAAATGCTTGATGGCAGTTGTTGCCAACCTTTGCACAGTTAGTTATTAAGGTTAAAGGAAAAATAAGTTTTCACATATAGGACGGGGTAGTTTGGATAGCTACTTCCCTGACTAAATGAAAAAAAATCTTCAGGTTTTTCTGAAATTAAAGTTAATTTGATGCTCTGAAACGTTCGTAATGTTTATCTCTTTGCAGTTATGTTTGCCTCTCGGCCTGCATCCACCGTGGAACGTCATCCGTCTTCAGAACCATTTTTTTTTGTGTTCACCTCAGTTTTTTTTTTTTTTTTTTAATGAAATATTTTTGTGGGTTGTTCAAGTGTGGGAATCCTATTTTGATACCAAACCATTCTACACATTGTGCAGGGTTTTTATTGTGATTGGGCTTTGGAAACCTTTTACTGAGTAAAACAGCTATTCTGTGAAGGATAATCCTCCAATTCCGTCCAGGGTTCAGTAACATTAATGTAAAAGCACATCAGAAGAATCCGCTGTATTTAAAGTCAAGGCAAGGAAAGTTTGAGTCCTTTTGAGGCTTTTTTACAGTTTTTTTTTCTTTTTTAGTCATGTTATCTTTTGAACAACCCTGCAGTGTTTTCAGTTGAGACACACTCATGTCGTCATGCTGATAAAGTCAGCATTCTGACTGGAACAGCTCTGGCGAGTATCCCCACACAGATCAGCAGAGGGAAGACAGAAGTCAGAAAAGGGAGACTTTGTCCACACAACAGGGACTGACAGGGAGAGAAAAGCTAAATTTTTCTGACAACATTAGATTGCTGAACAATAAATGGGACAAGCTAACAGCTCTAGTGAGGAATGGAGGGGTCTTTTCTTCGCAGCGACATGGCGGAGTGACATTAATCCGGGTCACATCAGTGCCTTTCAGTTGATTGGGTCAGGCGGACATAAATCAGAGGTCGAAAGGAAAAAAGTGGAAAGTTTAATGCTTTAAAAAAAAAAAAAAACAGCTGTGCTGCTTTTTCTTCCTCGTTTTTCCTGGTTCTTCTTTTTGTTCCCCTTCCTTTTTTTGTTCATTCTCTTCCTCTTTTTATACCTTAATCCTTACTGTTAATTATTCACTATTTTTCTTCTTTCACCATCTACTCCCATCTTACTGTTTTTCATCCCCTTTGATTTCTTCGTCATCCTATATAAAGCAAATACTGTTCAAATACTAATACTTTATTTTTCCTGCATACAAAGGCCACTGACTGATCCAGGGATCACACATGTTCATTTCTGTATTGTTGCTGAAATGTGTTATACAAATAAACTTGACTTCTGCCAATATAGCTCTGTTCTTGGAAAACTATAGAGATAAAAAATTATGTTCAAAGAATATAAACCAATCCCTTTTGAATTTGCGCTAAATAGTCAAGAGTTAAGCCATGAATTGATGTGTTGTTTTGTGTTTTCTTGGGCTTCAAGGTTAAAAGTCTTTGACAAAGTACAAACTGGCAAGATAAATGCACCCATTTGACATTGTTAGTTTATAACTAATTTGTTTTGTCTTTTAAACAAGGACAGAGTCGGCACATTTTCTTTCTGCGCCATAAATAACTCATCAATTCGAAAGTAAAAAAATTATATTTTATACTTATATAATTAACACATCTGTTCCTGAGCCGTTTACAGTATGTCTTCCCTTTTTTGTTCACTCTCTCTGCCCTTCTTCATGTTCAGCTACCAATAGACACAGGGCTCTGTGTCTACTGGACTGAAATTATGTTTTTCTGAAACATATTGCATTGTCTGTTGTCACTGTAGTGCATATTTACATGCATTTGTTTATTGCAAAGTGTCTAAAGAGCTGCCTTCCCCCTGTAGAATAAATGCCTCATGGCAAATCCGTAAATGTCTGTGAATCACTGCATCATAAATCTCCTAACTTCTGAGGAGTGGAAGAGGATAAGATACTGTCTAATCTCTGACATGTCAATTATTTCTCACACCTCCAAATTATCTATGTATTGCCATACCTGAGATAAATGCTCCCAACTTATAGCTGTCAGACATCTTGAAGTTGGAACTTAACTCATTTTCAGCTTCAGTCACGGACATGATTGAGTTACAGTCTGCCCTTCCTCATCACTTGCCACAGAAGTACTCTTAAATAATTCAGCCGACCTCTTTGTGATGTTCATTACTGTCACAGAGACTAGGGCTCTCTGTTGTATTTCAAAACCACCTCCACCAGACATACAGACAGCTTTGGTCAACTGGAGGTCATCCGGAAAATAATTACCGTTCCTTTTAATCGTCGCAGATGCCAGACAGGTTTTATATTGGTCAACAATTGTTTCATCAAGCTACCGTCACATGCGGTCACTATGTGAGGTAATTACAACACATCAAAACTGCCTCAGACTTGAAGGATGTGCAAAACGTTTCTGCCCTTTGCATTTCCTACGAGAGAGAGATATATTGCTGCCTTTGTTAATAATGCTGACAAGGGAAAAGAAAGTTAGCTTTACTAGCCCAACCTCAAATCAAAATGTATTGCATCTATAGATGGTGCTGTTTGTGA
Source organism: Fundulus diaphanus (assembly GCA_037039145.1). Taxonomy (NCBI): domain Eukaryota; kingdom Metazoa; phylum Chordata; class Actinopteri; order Cyprinodontiformes; family Fundulidae; genus Fundulus; species Fundulus diaphanus. Next base: position 27,047,328 of record CM073142.1, on the reverse strand, counting down.
ATAGTGCTGTCAATTTTAGACACTACAAAAAATCATTTATTGTTCGTCAATAACAGTTAACGACTGTTAAACCTTTTAAAATCTTGTTATGGCAATGTCGTCATAGGTTTGCAGATGTGCCTTGTTCCATTTTCTCTTGATGGATTAAGAAAACACTGCTAAAAGCTAAGATTAAGTAAAATTCTCTTGGAATTGGTTCATTTGTCCTTGTTTTGAGCAGGTAAATAAGATTATCTACCAAAGGAATTAGTATTTTGACCCCTAAAATAAGATAATTACACATACTGCACTTGAGATAAGATGATGAAGATGTGTTGTTCCTATTTTGAGTGCAGAAACCGTATTCCATTGGCAGACCATTTAAACTTGCCTGCTCAAATCAAGGACAAATACACACATTTCAAGGAAATTTAACTTTTAGTTTAGTGCAGTTGTAGTTATACTCAGATTAAATTACACACAAGGAGGTGGACTCTACTCCTAGACTAAAAAGGCTGAACACAAATGCACAACACACATTTACGAAAGGTATGTAAAAGATGTAGACAATCTTGCTATCATTTCCTTCCACTTCACAATTATGCAATACTCTGTTAATTTATCACATTAAGACAGATAAAATATGCTGATGTTTGTTGTAATTTGAAGAAGTGGAAAAATTTTCAACGAGTATGACTGCTTTTGCAAGCGATCCTACAGCCTCCTTCTTCAAAGCTGTTAGTGTAGTCTTACAATTTCACTATGCTGACGCTAACAGCAAACAACAGCTGTTTTTTGATTTATTATTATTTTGCCATTTATGAGAGGTAACTATGGCGTGACTTACTGTTTAAAATGGGAGTAGGGCCATTTGGGATGAAGTAATTAATATGTTGATGACAGCCTATTTTATCCTACACCCACATTTCTGCTGAGACGGTAATCAATGGCATGACCAGAAGAGTTGTATATCACAGGACAATCAATGACTCTGTGCTGTGAAAACAGTGTGATGGTCACAAATAGACAAAATTATCGGCAGAGGTAAAATTATAACTTCCTGGGCTTTGTGACCCAATGTTTCTTCTCAGCCACTTTAAAATTATTTTCTTCTGTTTTAAGGAACATATTTTATTATGCATGAATAAAAATGTGTGATCCAAAAGGTCCCTGCTTTACAACAACACTATCCATCAGCTAACCCTATCAATAGATGAAACTGTGCAACCCGTTATCAGGCCAGGCTGCAAAAAAACAGAAGTCATATGATGTACCACCTACCCATTCACAAGAATATTCCCATATGTAATGTAATACACCAGCTTTGAAGCGCTTTTAAACTTATTGGGGGGATAGAAATATGTCAGTGTTTACAGAAGGCTTCTTGAGTCTTTCAAATACAATAAAAGTATGTGGGAAAATTATTTCACAAAATACAAACAGAAGAACAATAATGTTACTGTAACTTAAACCTAAGAATAAAATTGCACTTAATGGCTTCAAACATTTGAAATTTTATGGGTTTTCATTGTATTTTTCTCTCGTGATCTTCAAATCTGTACAAGTGTGCCTAATTATGCTATTTACAAGCACAAAATAGGTGCCATCATCTCTTTCTGCACATTTTGAGCATGGATGTAAAGACAGATCTGAGCCTAAAATAGCTTTAGGCTCTCTCTCTCTCTCTGTGCCGTGCTGAGATGTTATACGTGTATGTAGGGTTGCTCATATTTCTCTATAATAAATTAAATTACAGCCAGGGCAAGGTGCTTGCCATTATCAAAGGCCATACCTGATTGCATAAAGCAGATTTCTTGGAAATAATAAGTATGGCAGTAATTATTCTCCAGCAGATGAAACCAAAGGCGCTTTTTTAATTAAATAAGTCAAATAAATCATATTTAATCCTGCACGTGTCTTTTTTATGTCAATGTTACAAGCAATCTGCACCTGCCTATCCTTGCAGGGTTATGGGGGGGGGGGACTGGTGCCCACCTCCAGCGGTCATTCAGTGAGAGATAGAGTATTCGCTGGACAGATCTCATGGTAACACATAAACACATAGGACAAACGATGCCCCATACCTAAAGGCAATTTAGAGTAATCAATTAACTAGACTGGGGGAGGAAGCCTACCCTGTGAGAACCAAGGGATGCAAGGGGCAAACATGCAAAGTAGCAGCAGAGGCCTTGGTTCGACTCCTGGCAAGGCCCTTTTTGCTGCAAGGTAACAGTGCTGGCAAAGGTGAGATAGTGCAGCACTACTACAAGTCAAAATAGTTTTTTTTTATAATATGACACATTTTTTACTTTAATCTTTGCTTAAATAAGAATGAAGCAGTTGCATAGTTCAACTTTCTTTTAGCATTTGCAGCATCACTGCTTTAGAAACACGTTTCTGATATTAATCCTTATGTCAGGTCTTGTTCCTACAGTTTTTTGAAGTGGTTCCTCATCACAGCCCGGAGTTAATTAAATTAGCAACAAATTTTTTTTTTTTTTTCAATCTCGTAAATCACCTTTACATCTTATCTACATCATCTGATTATTGCTGAAGAGGGGACAAGTGCAATCTGTATCAAAATTGATACAAATCTCTCACCTGTGCTGGTGTGTTTGGATCTATATGTATTTAGTACTATCTTCTTCCGGGGAGTGTTGGCCTAGTGGTTAGAGCAGCGCGCTTGCACTCAGAGAAGGATGCAAGTAACTGGTTCGATCCCCAGCGCCTGCACTCTGGGTCCCTGAGCAAGACCCTTAACCCCTGATTGCTCCCCGGGCGCCGCACATGGCAGCCCACTGCTCCCCAAGGGTGATGGGTTAAAAGCAGAGAACAAATTTTGTTGTAATGTATGTTTCAATGACAATAAAGATGATATTACTAATGACTAATTACTATTACTAATTATTACTATCTTCTTCACAAATTTAAAACAGGAAAATAAGCAAATGACAGGGGTAAAACAGTGGCTCAAATTGGAGGCGATTGCAGAGCTCCATGACTTCCCTCCCTACTAAATGCTTGTATGTATGATACTTCTATGACAAATAATAGGTAACAAGAAGTAAAAAACAAAAAAAAAAGCAATATTTGTTGTTTACATTTTAAACGTACTCCATATAAAAAACTTGTTTAATAAGTTTATTTTTAAATTCAGGAAGTGTACACATAAAACTTTGGCACCAACACTTCTCATTACATTTGACTTTATTTTCAAAACTTTTTAATATTTGAAAAAGTGCTTGTTTGTTTAATGAAAAAGGTACATTTCGCACCCGATGACATTTTTACAAACTCTGAAATTATTATTTGCTGCTCCGTTTTAGCTGAATACGGATGGGACAAATAGCTTTAGAAAACACCTGAGCATGTGACGATAGTGTGTCAGCGTATTCCAGGCTGAAAAATAGGTGTCACAGGTTGTCCTGGGAACATCACGGTCTGCACACAAATAACCCATCACATCAGTAATACCAGGGCCTCGTGAACCAAAGAGTCTGCTTAGCCCCAAGGTCAGGCTTTCTGCCTTTAGTTACCTCAGCAGTCAACCCAGATGTTGCTTATAATTCTACAGCCAAGGACTGCAGTTTAAGACCAGGCTGTCATGGCATTTTATTTCACAATAAAACTCAGTCCAGAAGTGGTCCAAACTACAGTGCTGCTGACAACATTGCAGTTGCATTTGTAGCAATGATAATTTAGATATTTTTCTGATACAGTAGGTTCGTAAATTCTATTGAACAGAAGTAATTGACAGGTACGGTTTAAGCAGTAGAAAAACCTTTGGTATATGCTGTTAGTCATGTGCTGTGATGATGATGATGATGATGCTGCTGCAGACAGATGTTCGCTGTCGATAGTTATTGTGCACCAAGAGTATTTCAAAGATCACAGTGAACGTGCTGAAGGCCTGTGACCTGAATGTCTGGCAACATTTACAAAGATAAATGGACAGCCTTGTAACCCTGACAGGAGCCAGTCATCATCTGTTGGTGGGAAGCTCATTTTTCATAGACTCCACAGTTCCCACAAGATCCTTCTGCGGGAATCTGAAAGTAATCAATTAACTTAGCATGCAAAGATTTCGGACTGGGGGAGGAAGCCTGCCCTCTACCCCGTGAGAACCAAGGGATGAGCCAACTTAATCATTAGACAAATGGTTAAGTTGTTATGCAGAGAAAATGCCCTGCACACAATGGCAGGGGTGATTTGGTTCTGCTTTATAATCACTGCAATTTAGGGGAAAAATAGCAATTACTTGAAGCTTAGATAAGATATAGTTGAGCTATTATGCTTTCACGGTTTCATGATTGTAATTTTAATGTTGCGTGGGCTTTTAAAAAATTTTTTTTTCATTCTTTTGCATTTTTTATGTTAAAATAATAAAGGGAGAGTATTAGCATTTTATTGGCAGGGAGTTATTGATGCAAAAATGTGTAATGAACCTCATGTTATTCATTGCTGTGGTCTCTCGGAGTTGTCTTAACACACTGACAGCTCTGGACTAGTCATTTCCAGTCAGTAGCTACAGGAGGTAATCAATAAAAGCCTCCAGCTAGTAACTTAGCAGGATGTGTGCACCTGAATCAAATGAGGGGCCTTTGTCAGGGGTTGTCATCATCGATATGTGCTTGTTTTGTCCCTGTTTCTTTATGCACTTCCTTCTCCCAACCGACACAAACACACACACACACGAGCAGGAGACACCATGCTGAGTCATTTGACATGGTAATCTTTCCTGAAGTTTATTGCGTGTGCTGAGTTGATAATGTGAAAAAGGCAAAGTCTGCTGTGCACAATCAAACATGTGTTTTACACTTGAGCTCTACGTTTTGATGAAAAGCTTTTTTATTTATTGTTATATAGTTGAAAGCTAAATTTTAGATTAAAATCATGTGTTCAAAATCAATTTGTGACAAAAAAAATGGTATCTTGCCATGTTCAAGTGAATATCTTAGCTCAGATTTAACTAAGTTATCAAGTGTTTGAGATAACTGGGAATTGTTTCCATTTTTGCAAAATGAATCTTGGTAAAGCAACTTAATCCTTATATCTGGCTATTAAACAAGGCCTCTTCAAAACCTACCGATGTGCTCTGGATCATCACTATATTCAGTAATTCAAGCACAAGGTCACAAACTGATGCCCGTTATTCTCCTTCAGGATTTTCTGTTCTCAAGCACAATTAATCATTCCATTAATCGTGGCGGTTCATCCAGGTCTTGAATTGGGAAAGCAACCTCGGAAAATTACGTTATTGCCACCATGTTTGAATGCTGGTGTAATTTTCTTTTTTCTTAAATGGTGGATAGTTTTATGTCACATGTAATGCACACCTCCAAGAGCGTTTCAACTTTGTTACCCAAGTCCACATAATATCTTCCAAAAAAAAGTCTTGGTGATCATCAAGATACTTTTTGGGAAATGTGCTGCTTTTGCTCAGCAGTGATTTTAACCTTGCAACCTCTGCATAGATTTCATTTTGTAAAATTTGTTCTTATTGTTGAATCCAGATAACCTCTTGCCAGATCGATGTAGTTCCGCCGAGCTCCACACATCCATCTGGAATCGCTGCCATTGGGAAGGATTTCAATACCACATAAAATGGACGAACTAATCAGGATCGCCGGGCGGGATTTTCGCAGATGTGACGCATCAGAGAAACAACTGTTTGGTTTCAGACAACAATGGTGGTATTCTGTACAAAATAATTTTATCATGGTCTGATGGGATGTGCTGTCAGCACATAACTCCATGCGGTGCTTCAGAGGTGCTTTGGGTCACCAGATGTCCGCGGTGGTGAACCTAGAACCTCCTTCCAGCCCCTTCACCCTTCACTAAATAAGCTTAAGACAGAGACAGTGTCCCTGCAAAGTACAGACTGTGTCATTTGTCGGTCGGTGTCTCAAAGAGAATCATAGTTCTCTTCATTGCTTTCCTCAATCTTTGACTGTGTTTTGGTAGCCAAAAAATTGAACGCACCCATAATGCACTGAGCAACCCAAACTCTGCAACTCACTTATTGAGACAAGTGATTCCTGCAGGGCTCTAAATGCTCTGGGTTGTTATGTGACTTCCTGTATTACTCATTGATGCATTCTTGCGAGTAACATTGCTACGCCGGGCACTCCTAGTAAACTTTTGTTTTATGGGGTTGTTTTTTTTCATTTGTGGATAATGGCTTTCAACAGGTTTCAAAGCCTTAGAAATAGCTTTTTAATCCTTTCCTGGTGATTTTATTTATCATTTGCTCTTTAATTGCTTAAAGGAACAATAACTAACAATGACCCCTAGTGGTGAAAATCAGAACAACACATCCACAATGTCTTTCACGGAGACCCCTCATTTACTCTTACAGGCTTTGTTGCATTGAATTTTTACTTACGCAAGATAGGTATATGATGTTGTATTTTGTTCCATTTCTGGTTTGCCTCTCTTACCGACTTCCATGTTAGCAGGCTGCTGCTGTATTGCCAAGATAAAATACCAAATGCTGCGCTCTGCTTTGGGAACACTGGGGGCTCTCATATGATTGGCTCAGGAACCAGGAAGTAAACACGGGCTACACTCTGAACCAAAGTAGTTCCGGACTGTACCTCTAGGTTTGAAAGGAGAAAAATGTGGCTAAAACATTGTTGATGGAGAGGAACGATTGTTTATAAGGAATGTTACTTCCATCCCAGGGGACAAATGAGAATGATTTAGGTTGATTTTACAGTAAATATCTTATGTATAACTCCTTTAAGTTTGGGGTGTGATGTTTGGCCTTTTGAGATTGTTTTGCCTGCTTCTTGTTGTTATACACGTCCTAATTCTGGTATTTTCTTTGTTTCTGGAAGTCACAGGGTAATCGGGGCTGGGTGTGGCTATTGAAAGAGACCAAAACATGTGGTTAATCATGCTTAATTTGGTATTTAACCAGGAATTCAACTACATTTTCATATGGTTGGCTGGTTTGTTTGAAAAGGTTTCTTTGTAAGGATCGGAAACAGATGGAACCAGATCCTGAAATTCTTTCCCAGATAATAGATGAAATCATTATCTGAAAACAGCTTTTTCGGTTAACTTATCTGATATAAAAGTGTGCTTGATGTTCTGATCTAAGTGTGACAAAGATCCTGAGAAATCTGTGCATGGGTGAATAGTTTTTGACATCACTGTGGTTGGAACAACAACATGCGTCTCATGTTTCCTACTGGATCTTATAAGTTACAAATCAGCATGATTTAATTGTTTTTTTCTAGCTTTTTCACCCCTAAATAAGAGTGCCTTATTAATCCAGGTGAAATAAATGGGTAAAGCTCCACTCCAAAAAAAAACTAAACAATTCAACATAATCAATATATTTATGAGAGATGTGTCCATGAACTTGCAATAATTATATACTTTTTAAAAAAATATAATTTAATTCACTTACATATATATCTAATCATGATTTATACATTACTGCACAATCACAGCGGTTGTGACAGCAGCTCAGTAATAAAAAAACACAGCAATAACATCAATGCCATTTACTGTGATCACAAAAAGCCTCATTTCCAATCCCAAACCTTCCATAAAAGGACACATTTCACAGACTTACTCACAAAGAACGTTATTTTTGGATTACAACAACTGCTACACAGAATTTGCTATATACATACCCCACGGTACTTCCTACAATCTCATTAAAGGCAAGGTCAAATAGACCTGGTAAGTTAAATTATAAGGATGAAAAAAATCTTTACTATTTAAAGTTGTATCAACCGAAAGTTGAAAAAGGAATCAGAAGTATAAAATTATCTTGGGATGAAATCAGTCTTCTTAGTATTGATGTAGTGGTTGATAAGATCACAAAAAGTGGCTGTAAATAATGTCGAACCTAAAGCTTTTTAGGTTTTCATTTATAAATCTTGAGCTTCAAACTGAACACAAGCACATATACAGGTGTTTCCCCTACACCGCCCTGATACCTTCTAATTGGATCTTATTACTCTGACCCCTCTGATCCCTTTCATGGGATGTTTGTCATGTGTGAGAAAAAAAAACACATTTGCAGCAATTGAGTATGATGTAAGTTGGAGATGAAGAACCAAAGTGCAGATAACATCCCAGTGGCCACATGATGAAAATGGATGAAGTTTTAATAAAAAAAAAAAACAGAATAAACTTACCGTAGGAAAAAGGCAAAATGCCAAAGAATAAATGGAGCACAGGAAAACTGATTGGAAACAACAGAAGAACACAACGGAAAGTTTGGCAAAGGGACCAGGAAAGAAACAATGACAAGAGGAGCTTAAAGGGTAACTCACCACGATGTAAAGGGATAACTCCACCCCCAGACGAATTTTGAAAAATGCTACCAAAGTGGGCGGTTCTAAGAGACACACAACTAAATGTGCGGAAGAGTGGTGGGTAGGGGTTAAGCTGGGAACTGTGGTTATGACGAGGGAAAGTGATATGTTGAAACATGGAGTGACCAGGGCGACGTCTGGGGGTTTTGCCAAGGATCAGTCTGAGGTGGAGGATTTCTCATCCCCCTCATCACCAGAGATGCTTAAAGTACTTCTTGATTCTGAGATCATACAAGCTTTTCCTCTTTCTTGCCTGCTCCGACATGGGCTTTCGCTGTTTTTTCGCGTGTTCCACCATGATAACTGCACAGATATCGCCACTGCGCTAGCAACGAGCATGCATTTCACTGGGGGCGTGTAGCAGTTCTCGCCGTAAAGCAAGACCGACTCTCGCGATCTTGCACGAGATTCTGAGTCTGTGGGTGCGGGCCGAGGGCTCCTGCAATTGCAAGTGCGGTATTTCCCCCACAGACCACCAGGGCGGCCAAGAAAACCTTTGTTCAACCTGAAATGACTCATTTAATCATCCAAAACGGTATGGAACACATTAATTAACTGAAAAATGTTGCATAGTATGCCTTTAATTAGGGAACGTGTAAATCACTTGCTCCTTTTGCCTTGTTCGCATTCCGTGTGAACGCACCTTAAAAGGTAGAGTGGACAATTTTCCAGAAATGTAGGTAAGAAATGGCAAAGTTCCTTTTTGAATGACTGCGAATGGGCAAGACCAGCTTACCTGCACTTCTGCTCCTCAGGGCAATCGCGTGAAAATATCTCCCAAATACACTCTGGTCTTACTTCTGTCTTATGAGGCCTTCCTCTTCTCATAAAACTTGTAAGACAGTTTAAAAATGGCTGAGAGTCACAAGAAGGTGTTTATAGCAGCTGAGCTACAATGAATGGCTAACACCAAAGCCAACTGGATGCAGAAACACTAGAAGTGCGCATGCACAGCCAGCAAGTGGAGGCTAACAATGAACATGCACGCACATTGGCATTACATGAGCGCAATGATTGGCATGGGGGAAAACCAATAGAGAAGGTGATCCCCCTGGAACTCAAAGCCGGAAAAGATCGCACACTATACCTTTAAAGAGGAATGTACAAGACAGAGCGTCTTTTATACCCCATAGCAGCAGTGCTGCTGAGGCCAGATTTTCTGAGTGACATCACAGGATCTTTTGAACCAATAGCAATACTGTTTAGAAATTCAGTGCAACACTCGTTAAACTTCAGGAGGGCCCCACACAAATGGTTTTTAAAACGAAAAAAGAATTTCAACAAATATGTAGGAATTTATCCCCGAAATGTATACAGCACCATAAGTCATCCATGTTAACAGTTTATTAGCAAAAAATCTTTTTTTCCCCTCAACCATCCTATTGTATTTCCTTCTCTACTGCAGGAAGTCAACACCTGGCAAGGGTTGCGGCTGCAGTGTCCTATCTACCCATGTTTGTCTTTCTCTTGTTGGGCTGTACTGAAATTAAATTTCCCCCAAGGAGGAATAATAAAGCAATTCAATTAAATTGGGAGTAAGTTACCCTTTAAATAATGACAGTGAGAGATGACTGTGATATGTGATCATAATTGGATGTTCTGGAGCTGTAACTTTATTTTGACAACATTTTTACTCTTAAACAGAATTAAAAGTCCCTCTAAACAAGTAGGAGATGTGTAAGATTAACAGATATTTATTGAGCTAAACCAATGCCACATTCGCTGAACAGTAATTACAGAAACACACACATGCAGAGTGGCTCATTTCTTTCAAACTCAAAATATGCTAATGAGACACATATTTTGGGAGTCTGAGAATTTTCTTTTATTTTGGTTCTTAGAAGGAACAGCCGGCTGGGCACCAAAACACTGGGGAAAAACCACATGCAGGCAGCAGGACAAGATGAGACGTTATGGCAGGGAGTGTTGAGTGAGGCAGGTATATAAAGGCAGGGAAACAGGTGGAATGACTTGGAGGTAATAATAGCAGCAGGTGGATCTGATCATGGTGCTGAGTGGTGGCTGGGAGGTGTGGAGTATGGAGCAGAAAAACAAACAATCCAAAACACAAAGACAAAACCCAAATCATGACAAAAACTGGATCAAATCACTGATTTTACAGCAATTTCTCCTACTACTCAACAAATACAGCTATGTATTTATATCTTTGTGGGGATCAGTTATTAATATAATGGATGCATTTCATGTTTGAAAGTCAACTACAAAAACTGAAAGCTTAAGTTTTCACCATGCAATCCAAAGCCTTTTTCGGGTTGGTTCTTACAAGCAAGGCCGACTCTGCCGCTGCGATCTCTGGCTACAGATTGCATCTAGATCACTTCAACCTGTTTAGCTGAAGAAAGAGCAGCAGACATTACCTTTGATTGATGTGAGTGAAAGTTTAGTCATTTTTTTAAGATATTGAGTCAATTCATACCAGACACCATGCCAAAAACACTTAAAAAGACAAACAAGTCCAATTAAAAAATATTTTGATTGAAAAACAAAACTTTTTAGTCACTATTTCAGTTTTTTTTTTTCTCAATGAAAATAAAAAAATATATATAGGATGTCAGCACTTAGAACAGAAATAAAGGTGATGAGATTGCATTCATGCATTGGTGAATAAACTAGTGTTTGCGAAGGGTTATCTTTTGTTAAATACATAAAAACTAAAGATTTCAATGAAGCGCTAAAATGGTGATTATTCATTTTTCAAACATAAAGCCTAGAAATGGATTGTTTAAATCATAAACCCTCCTATTTTCTTATGTCATGGTTTAGACTTTTCTTCTATTTAATCACCAAAATCTATCAAGAAGTACGCAATATTTACCCGGGGTTTCAATCAGCGAGAAGCCGCAGATATAACGCACCAGAACATGCAGCTGCCGCTTTTCCTCCCGTTCTGTTTTCTGAATGCATTTGTATCGCACAATCAATTTGAGCCAGCTGTCTTCATGTTCCCGCACTCTTCTTGAGATGACAATAAATAAACATATTCAAAGTGACAACCCAGTTGGCTGCCTCTGAAAGCACAGGCTGTGCTTGAATTGAAAAGGGGACCGCCAAATGAGGCTGCCGCTCAAACAACCAAGGCCCTTGATTGGATGACAGGCAGAGCTGAACCGTATAGTTTAAATTCCCCCCTTTTTGCACCGACACCGTTTCTTTACATTCCAATTTAATAGCAAACAGAGGGCACCCTACTCTCTATGCTTTGTCCTTGCTTTATTTCTTCTATCCAGATTCTCTTATTGTAAAAGAAAGAGGGAGGTCAAGACCCAAGCAGTATAATTTAAAGACCCACACACACACATTCAGACATTTAAATTGCTCGCTGTGCAGACTTTGAAAAGACATGTTGTAATGACTTGCAGTAGAATTCATACCCCTTGAACTTTTGTACATTTTTTCAAGTGACAGGCTCAAACTTCTAGGTAGTTTATTGGGATTTTAAAGCCTATAATTGTGAAGTGGAAGGGAGCATTTCAAAACCCTCGTTGAAATACAGTAGTGTGGCAAGAATTTGGATTAAGCCCCTTCTACTCTGAATGGTTTTTAAGTTTTGGTCGATTAAGTGCGATCGATTTCACTCGGAAGACACCAAATTGGTTTGTTATAGAACATTGGTGAATAAACAACATCATGGAGACCAAGGAACAAGACAGGAGTGAAGTTGTGAATAGTTTTAAAGCAGGGTTGAGTTATGAAGTTATACCCTAAGCCAGGCATGTCGACCTCCAGTCCTCAAGGGCCGATCTCCTGCATGTTTTAGATCGGTCCCTCTTCCAACACATCTGATTCAAATGAACAATTTACCTTCTCAGTCTTTCATTAAGGTCTGCAGAGACACATGCAGGACATGTGGAAGCTGACAGCAAAATCTATATTTTGGGGTTGGGTAGAGAACTGTGTGGACGAAACAATATGGGACATAAACCTGAACCCACCATATCTACTGTGAAACACGGTGAGGACAGAGTGACACTGTGGGGATGCTTTTCTTTGATAGGAAGCTGGTTGGAGTGGAAGGGTAAAGGTATGAGGCTAAAAATAACAGATTTCTGGAAGAAAATCTGTTAGAAGCTAGAGAAGACTAACCTTAAACAAGCATCCAGACCTGTGGTTTAGATAAAAACATTAATGTGTTAAAATGGCGCAGCCATACTCCAGGCCTAAATCCACCTGCTGACTTCCAGATTTTGCTCTTCATCCAATCTGACTGAATTTAAGCTCTTTTGCAGCCAATTTTTCAGCCTTTACATTTGTAGAGCTGGCACACCAAAAGAGAAGGGTAGCTCTACGAAGTATTGACTCTAGATGGCTGAACGCAAATGCACACGTTTTTCAGACTTTTAAGGCTATTTGTAAAGAAAAGAAAAACAATGTTTCCCTACACTTTAAAACTATATACTCCTTTGAGATATCAATCACTCAAAATCCCTATAAAAATAGCTTGCCTCTGTAATGTGACAAAATGTGAAAATGTTTAAGGGGTATGAATACTTTTGAAAAGCAAAGGAAATGAGTTTACTTTGTAAACTTTTACTCAGATTCGTGTGTCTTAACGGAGTCCAACGATCCATTTGTTGATATTCAACTGTTGTTTGAAGAGTGCTGTAATCCTGTTCAGGGCTGCTGAGGATCAGTAACAACATTTTAACGCATAACTGAATAACTCTTAAACACACAAAATGTACAATGCGGGGTTTTTTTGTTTGTTTTTTTACTGATTCATATGTTAAACTGTTTTCTGCCATTTTTGCTCTGTGAAACTACGACTGGGACCACAGTTTTATGAACTACATCTTTTGAAGCAGGAGAAAAGTGAGTTGCAGATGAGTATTTAACAAACCAGTACAGAACAAGCTCGGATGATGCCTTGAAGGATAACAAAAAGAAAAGGAGCTTTACAATTCCCAAAGGTAAATTCCCTTGTAATAATGTTCCTTAATGGGTTTTGTTTTTGATTTACAAAGAGAACAACACTGCAAAAACAAACAAGATTGATCAAAGATACCCAATGGGACATAAGTATTATTTCCTTTATTTTCCTTCACTGTTAGCTCCAAGGTTTGTCTTTATTATGTGTTGACAAAGGAGAAACTTAATTACATTTTGAAGCCACTAGAGATTTGAAGTAGGTAATAACACTATTTGGGTTATCTGAAGTGAAATATATCACAACCCAGAGCTGAGATGTTACTTGTGTAGAATGGAAATTATACTGGAGGCAAAAAGCAAATTTTTTAAATCTATAAATAATCCCAGTGAAATTCATAAACATCCTGCTAGAGGAGAAAACAACAGCGATCTGATCAGGTTGCTCAGTGCACATTTAAGCAAAAATTTCCTCAGACAACTTATAAAAACACAATACACGTGCTACGCAGTGTGTGCTTTCCAGATACAGTTTTGTTACTTCATTTGAAGATTTTAATTTAATTTAATTTAATTTTAATTACATTTTTTAAATTTTTGCAGACTTATTATTAATTCCTCATTTGGTATAGTTTACTTTCTTGTTTGTGCACTTTAACTCGGTTCTCCATCGTGGAAAATCCTCCCAGATTTAATCAAATCTTTAGACGATCATTTTAGCAAAAGCGTTTTCCTATATGTTCCTGGGAGGGTAGTAAAGCTAACAAACAATGAATTTGATCTTGATCACTGTTAATTTAATGTGTTAAGCTGCTAGTGCTGTTCTAAAAGAAAGTGATATATGGGGAGAGATAAACCTGACTTCCTTCGCTCCCTTTGATAGACAGGGTGTTTATAGGAGATGACTGTTTTATGGAGTGTTTGATACAATTGAAATAAGGAATAGATTACCTAAATTTGGTACTTTCATTGCACAGCTGAGGCACCTGTCCTCTGAGATAATCAAAGAGAGGAAAAAGTATTGGAATTCACTCTGTTTTATTTTTAAAGCAAGGGTCACTGGAGGTAATGTTAAATTGTATTGTTCACCTGCTGACTGCAGTGTTGCCTCTGGGGCATTTTCTTGGCTGGGCAGTTTTCAATCAAATTACCTTTACAGTTTGTTGACAGAGATATAAAATGTGATCATATGTTAGCAAAAAAAATTAGTGTACAGTTGAAATTATAGCAAGAGATTTATAGTAAACAAATACATAAAATACTCAAAGTTATCAGGAAAATGGCTGGAAAAGTCTGGAAAAAAAGAAAGAATGCACCCAAAATTATTATTTACAGTTTGTTTTCAAAGAAAATTCATAGAAAAAGAACCAATTTCTGCCCTTATAAGGTACATGTTTGTTTGGGTGTATTTCATAAAGATGTCAGATTGTTCCTAATTCCAGTCTAACACCATTGCATATTCACCACTTTCATAAATACTATTCTAACACCTCCAGTCGCCTCTTAAAAACTCATGACTCACGCTTGGAGACTAAAGCTTTGATGAATGATATCCACAGTCAAAGCTAATTTATTAAATGGTTTTATCAGCTGGCAACAAGCTACAAGCTAAGTAGTGTGCTACCTGACAAAATTAATGCAGCTAACAGCTAACTGTGTAAATAATGTGATCTCCATCTAAACCAGGCTGCCACAGATTTTTTGGAGTTGTTGAAAGTTTACATGGCCTGAGAATAGCAGAATTTCACCATTGTGGGACAATAAAGGTATTTTTATCTTATAGCATCCATGAGAGGCATACTGGTGCCATTGCAATGAAATATACAAAGTGCTAGATGGATGTTGTGCCAGTGATCTGTTAACAGTACTGTTTAATCCCATACCAAGCTTTACAAACTCTTTCTCTCTGCAATGATGAAGATTTACTTCCATCAGGATGTGGAATGCTCATACATAGCAAGTGAATTGGTCGTTTCTTTCGAGTAATCCTTAGACTCTTTAAAAAGCCCAAGATGGTCAGGCGACTATTAATTATATAAAAGTAAAACTAAAAACAAGTGACTCCATAAAGTTACTTACTCTTTCCATTTGTAGTTTTATGCTATGTATGCTGTGCCATTTATCTCAATACAATTCTTCTTGTCTGATCTCTTGTCATGTCACGCCTCAATTTTCCATATTTATCTGCACTCCTCCCCCATGCTTACTCAATCACTTGTCTAGTTATCTCCACCTGTGCTCTCCGGAATGAAAATCCCTTCCAGCTACAGCCCAGTTGCCAGATTATCTGAAGCTTCATCCAGATCAAATCCAGCATTTTTATGTCAAGCCAAGTCATTGAGAACAGGACCCTGCCATACAATGAACTCCATGTAAACCAAATCTGGACCATTTGTTTGACCCAGGCTCCCCTGTTGCGGTATGGTAAGGGGCATTTTAATCATCTCTGTCCAGTGTATCCCACCAAAGTACAGTTACTCACATGCAAAGTTTAACTGGTTTAACTACAAGCTCCTGACGATCGTTAGCTCACGGAGCTCGCCTTGGTTGTTCTCCACATATCCAGAATAATGCTGCATTCCATTTGTCCTCGGTAGTCGGGATTCTCAACCTCCAGGTCGGAACGTTTAACTGGAACGGCTCCTAAAGTCAGTATTACGAGTCGGAAAGGCGCCGCAAAGGGATGCTACCCAACTTCGGCCTTCATGATGGCTGCTACCCGCAGCAACGTTAAGTAAAACCTCATACTATTACTGTTTGTAGCAGCTATCTATTATTTATGTAACATTTAGTCAGTTGTACAGGTGCTACATTTCAGTGTTCATCAGACGGGATGTTTCAGCTCTGTCTATTTGCACAAAATACCGCCTAGAGCAGCGTTATTGTTTTAACGACAGTGCGAGCATCCATGTTTTTTCCTACTGTCTGACAAGAGGGAAACTGGAACGTAAAAAGGCGGAGATGACGCAATCTTGAACTTGTAAGTTCCAACCTGAGGCAAAAGGAACGCATCATAACCCCTGAGAGGGGTTATGATGCATTTGAAATAAATCAAGTTTTTCAAGATATTCTAATTTACTGGCTTTTACCTGTATATACTTTTAAAGCCTATTAAAAGTTGCATTTCTTATCTAAAAATAAAAATTTCAAGATTAAATTTGAATTTGCAAATGTTCGAAAAGCTGCGTACCATCACAGAGAATGAGCAGCGCTATTTAAAGATGTAATAAGTGTCTCCATCTTGAAAATAACTTGACTACTGTTATACTATTAGATGCTGAATAATATGCGAGTTTCTGATCTGACAGCTGCTTTTCCTCTGAATTTCAAGAGCTTCTGTGCTGCTCAGAACAAAACAAGAGGTTGTTTTCCCTTGACAGTAATTATGCTCCTTGGATGATCGGTCACAGTCATTTCACGACAAATCCATCATAACAATGACGGAGACTGATTGAGGAATGCATTTCCTTTGGGATCTCATTATTAATTACCGTCTATGAGTGAAACCCGAGCAGGTACAGATTTCATGGGCTCCTCTGACATCTCAGGCTGATTGGTAGTGGACTGACTGTGGCGGCTGTGAGCCGTTAAGTGTGGCCGCCGCGTTTCATGCCACTTGGTGTGCTGGCAGTCTGGACTTGTCGTGGGCTCTGCCAGAGCTCTTCGCACTGGATGACCATTTGAAGTTAACTCTCTCTCACCATTTGATCATTCACAGAGCATATTTTTGGTTGTGGTGGAGCTGATAAATATTCCTCTTTGTAATGTAGGTCTTCATTACTTATATAGACATGCATTTAAAGAGCTATTTGGTTGGAATATTAGAATGAAATGATTACACTGAGAATTATTGATTGAAACATTTTATTTTTTCACTTTTTGTTTCTTTGACAGCTTTTTCTCAGTTGGAAATAATGAAGCCATGTTCTGGTAACAATAAATTACAATTACAATTACAATTACAATTCTGGTAGCAATAAAGCACAAGTATTATATTGTGTAATTTATTAAATTACTGAGAGACTGTTTGTTTTAAGTGTATTGTTGCAATTGTTGTAAAGGTAACTTACCTCTGTAGCTGTGTCCAAATTCAGCGGCTGCATCCTTCGTAGGACTCGGAAAAAACAAATACCAGAAGAGATTGGCTGTCCCTGCTCTTACCTCAGCACAACCTAGACAGCATTAAGCACAGCTGTGAAGCCAAACTAATGGAGCCCAAAGGTCAGTCTCACCGTCTCCACTAAATACCTACATGGGTTTTATTTCTGCCTTCACATATTCTGATGTTTTGTTTAAAATGTTCTTGTTTTGTTATTTCGTTTTACTCTCATTCATCAATCAGCTATTTGTGGTTTAAAGTAACTTATATGTTCATAGATATAAAAACATACCACCAAATAAAATTAATCACAAATACCATTTGTTTTTTAGTAATATGTTTAACAACTTAAACCCCAACCCTAATTTTTGAACAAAGCCTATATCACTTTATTTGTAGAGAAAAACAATAAAGTAACCAAACATCAACATTAGATATCATCTGATATGCTGCTTACTCCAGCTTTTAACTCATTGCAGAAAGCAGGCAGGGCTTTAAAAGCAATGTCCACTCTGGCGCTCTGTCTTGGCATGGCGAAGCCTGTGAGGCAAGCCGGCAAGATATATATAGACTTAGACTTACTTTATTGTCATTTTGTATGCACAGAGTGCATACAGAACGAAATTTCGTTTCCATACAGCTCAGAAAAATTGCAGTAACTCTACAGTATACCTTGTAGTGAATTCCGTACAGGATACAAATGCAGTAATAAATTGCAGTTACAGGATAAGTTTCAGTTGACTTCCGGATAAAGTGCAGCAGTGAACAGTAGGCAGTTGAAATGTAAACAAATGTAACAAATATGCAGTAGTTTCCAGTAAAGTGCAGCAGTGATTTAACAGTAGACAGTTGCAGTGTAAACAATTATGCAGTAAGTTTCCGGATAAAGTGCAGTAGTGATATTGGAGACTAAGAGTTGAGCAGCAGTTATAATGCTGGATAAGGATACGATACAAATGTGCAAATCAGCGAGTGTGGTACACAGTCCATTTTATACTTCAGCAGTTCAACAGTCTGATGGCAGCAGGGAAAAAGCTTTTGCAGAACCTGGTGGTCCTGCAGCGGATGCTGTGGAACCTCTTCCCAGAGGGCAGCAGGGAGAACAGTCCATGGTGGGGGTGTGAGGGGTCCCTGATGATGTTTCGGGCTCGAGACACACAGCGCTGCGATGAAATGTCTTTAATGGAGGGAAGAGGAGCCCCGATGATCCCTTCTGCTGTCCTCACCACTCTCCTCACGTTCTTCCAGTCGGAGGCATTGCAGCCTCCACACCACACAGAGAGACAGCTGGTCAGAATGCTCTCTATGGTGCTTCTGTAGAAGGTCGTGAGGATGGGCGGGGGCAGGCGGGCTCTCCTCATCCTCCGCAGAAAGTACAGTCGCTTCTGTGCCCTCTTCGCCAGTGACGTGGTGTTTACAGTCCAGGTGAGGTTGTCCGTGATGTGCACCCCCAGGAACTTGGTGCTGCTGACCACCTCCACAGCTGAGCTGTTGATGAGCAGGGGAGCGTGGTGAGGCTGGTTCTTCCTGAAGTCGACGATGATCTCCTTCGTCTTCTCCACGTTCAGGATCAGGCTGTTGTCTCTGCACTAGCCCACCAGCTGCTCCACCTCCTCTCTGTAGTCCTGGTCGTTGTCGTCTCTGATCAGGCCCACCACCGTTGTGTCGTCTGCAAACTTCACGATGCAAACTTCACAATATATATATATATATATATATATATATATATCGCTTTTTGCTTACCTAAAATATGTTTCAATTGTGTAAAGCTCTTCCAGTAACCTAAAAAATAAATAGTTATGTTAAAAATAACTGCCATATTCATTTTAAGAAACAAATCTGGGTCTTTTTACACTGAAAAGTAAAATATGTTGTTTTATGGCTTGTATAATTGGCTTATTTCTCCCTTTTTGCTAAGAACGTCATATGCAGCAATGCAGACTTCGCCAAAATGTGGATCGAGGGCCCAAAGGGGATTGGGCAAAAGACCTCTCTGTAGCATCGGCACACACTAAGCACTCAAGCCCTGAGTGGGAATGCGCATTTGAGGGGCACAAAGGTGGAAGTGCGAGTATTGGGAGAGGTCCTGTGGCTCAATCTGAATACTTTTTAGAGTAAGGATGGAGGTAGAAAAAGTAGCCTGCATGCTCCGTCTCGTGGATAGTTTTGCCTAGGAACCCTGTAACGTCCCTTACCGGCGCCAAACACCCTTAAAGTATCCCACAATCCTTTGTGTGACATGACGTATCAGTACCCCCCCCCCCCCCCACACACACACACACACACAGAAATCAACGAAAATTTCCTGAGAGAAGAGAGCGAGCACTTTGTAGTTTATTTTCGGAAGGCTGTAGGCCCAGATTTGACTCGCATCATCCATGTGCGTTTCCGTCACATAATGACGTCGGAGTTAAAGGCTGTCTAAATTCAGCACAGCAGTCAGAAGTTCTTACTGTTGACCCTGTGAAACGTCAAAGAACCAGAGCTAGGAGCTATTATTAAGGTTTTTTGGATGGAGCCTGTGTCTCTTCCTCTGCAGGGTGTTCAGACTAAAAGATTCCCCAGGGGCCTGAGCACCTTCTAAAGTTTCCAGAAGAGACCATTTAGGGATTGTGGGTGGAAGTAAACATTTTAGGATTATACAGGACTGTCTCAGAAAATTAGAATATCGTGAAAAAGTATACTAGTAGGCTATTCAACTAATCACTTGAATCGTCTAATTAACTCGAAACACCTGCAAGGGTTTCCTGAGCCTTGAAAAACACTCAGCTTGGTTCAGTAAACTAAATCACAAGTATGGGGAAGACTGCTGATCTGACTGCTGTCCAATAGACCATCATTGACACCCTCCATCAGGAGGGTAAGACACAAAAAGAAATTTCTCAAAGAGCAGGCTGTTCACAGAGTGCAGTTTCAAAGCACATTCACAAAAAGTGTGTTGGAAGGGGGAAATGTGGCAGGAAACGCTGCACAACCAAGATCTGGCACCTGCCCACAGTGCCAAAACCACCAGTAACTGGTGTACTGACCATGGCATTACTGTCCTTGATTGGCCTGCCAATTCCCCTGACCTGAACCCCATGGAGAATTTGTGGGGTATTGTGAAGAAGAAGCTGAAAGACACCAGATCCAACAACGCAAATGAGCTAAAGGCCGCTATTGAAGCATCCTGGGCATCCATAACACCTCAGCAATGCCACAGGCTGATTGCCTCCATGCCACGCCGCATTGATGCAGTAATCTGTGCAAAAGGATTCCCAACCAAGTACTGAGTGCATTAATGGACATTTTCAAATGTTTGATTTTGTTTTGCTGTTATAATTTTTTTTTTTACTTGGTCTGAGGAAATATTCTAATATTTTGAGATAGGATTTATGAGTTTTCTTCAGCTGTACGCCATAATCAGCGATATTAAAACAATAAAAGGCTTGCGATATTTCAGTTGATTTGTAATGAATCCAGAATGTATGACATTTCATGTTTTTTAATTGCATTACAGAAAATAAAGAACTTTATCACGATATTCTAATTTTCTGAGACAGTCCTGTATGTCATAGCTTTATATAGCAATGGAAATTTGTTTCTAAATATGTCTAGAGATAGATATTTGTTAAATAAAGTATTTACATTTTTCAGCCATTTTGTAGATGCTTGTTAGTGTATGTATAGATGTTCATTTTACCCTTTTCATGTTAGCTCTGCTAATTGGAGGGTGTAGTGGGCTATAAAAATCTGCCTGTTTAGATCATTTGGAGCCGCTGCTGAGACCTCATGTGACCTGCTGATTCTCTGAATCACTGTAAAGATGTTCAATGTTGGGGAGTAAACACCTGGTTGGTCTGCACCCCTTCTCTGCCATCAAGTCTCCTGTTTAATCCAGCCACTCAGAATATTTTTAACACCCTCCTACATTTAATTGTGAAACAATGGAATGAGCAGGCACTATAACAAAACCATTAGCTAAAAGCCAAGTTTAATCGCAGTGCACATACTCTTAAAATATAACATTGAATGTATGTAGGGCACTGAAGTAATTAATCCGTCCAGAACCAAGGCGCTAATAAAGAAAAATTATTCTTTGTAATTTGCCCCAGTTAATTAGGGGCTTATATTAAAAGGGATCTAGTTAGCGCTTTGCAAAAGGAATTAGATGAAAAATTACAAATTATGCTTTTCAGCTGTGTCTGTAAAATCTACATGACGATGGAAAATGGTTTACGTTAAACTTGCAGCTGCAATTTGAAGATTAGTGAAATTGTTCTTATTTTATGTCTTGAGTACTCCCCAACAAAAGAGATAATAATAATAATAATAATAATAATAATAATAATAACCCAAATTCTGGTACAGAATGCTTGCTAAAACCAGCTAAAATGACCCTCTCCTACCTCTTTGTGTGTGTGAATGTGGGTTGCTTGGACTTCACTGTTTGAGCTCAACGAAACGACCACATTACACTTGAAGACATACTGCCACTGCAGAGATCCACCTGCAGTAGTGGTCTCAAACTCAAATCTCAAACTGCCATCTTTTAGATGTGTCCCTTGTCCTAAACACCTGAATCAGATTGCTCAACTGCCTCTCTAGTCTGCAATCAACCTCCACAGAGCTGACGATAAGAAAGCTCCACAGACTTTGCCAGCCCGAGTTTGGACCTCAGGGGGCCTTATTTGTTGTAGTTTGACTGTAAAATTTGTAAAATCCGACTTTTGAGTACAAAGGAAAATTACCACAAAACTATGTTGTGTATCTGAACTTAACACAGTCATTAAGTCAGGGGGAGTGGTGGCCAAGTGATCAAAGAGCAGGGCACTTGTGTCCTGGAGAGGCTGCAAGGTTCTGGGCTCAAATCCCACAATGGAATGCCACTCTGGGTCCCTGAGCAAGACCCGTAGTCCCAGAATGCTCCCTGGGCACCAACAGTGGCAGCCCACTGCTCCCTAAGGGAATCGTTAAAAACAGAGGACCAGTTTCTTCAGAATTTATGAAAAATTATTAAAAACACATAATAAAACCATACAAGGTTATTCTAACTTCAGTTCACTCATGTAGTAAATTAATCAACACGATCTATCTTGCAGGAATTTTTTTTTTTCAAGCTTCCATGGAGACCTTGTGAGGAATGCACATTTTAAATAAAACTGCATGAGGAAAACGTGAAATGCAATTTACAGTTGAACTTTGGCTAAACGACAACTTGAAGTTTTCATCTTATCAAACTGCTGTTTTCTGATCTATAGGTTTCTGAGGCAGTCACTGCATCCTTTCACATCACAGCCACGATGGATGACAAATGTTTTCTTCTAATGTTGGACGGTTGAAAGGATGAACTTGGATATTTTTTTTATGCTACATATCTTGACCTTTAACGGAGTTGGGTTTTGTAACTACTTTGACTTGCTTGTCTTATTGTTTGTCTTATTTTCTCCCTCTGTTACTTGTGTGTGCAACTTAATGACGGAGCCAGATGTTAATTTTAAAGCATCACTGAGCTGCATCAGCAAGAGAGAGACGCAGCTATTATAGTAATTACCATCTGTTTATCTGTTTAGTGTCTAGCCGCCATGTTTATTTTAACCGAACAACTTCACCATACCAAACAGGGCTGAAATAAGTGGCCATGTCTACAAACATTGTTTTTGGGGGAGGAAAAAAAAAGAAAGAAATACTTTGGATTTACATGCATTAAATCCAAATCATTCACAACCCCATTGTTTAAATTTAGATTTAGAAGTAATTGTTTCACTTGACCAACATGTTTCTTCTTACTGAAAAGGATATAGATGTGCGTCAAATATAATAATGCATCCTATAGTTTAGCAAAAAAAAAAAAAAATTAAGTAAATAAAATATACTTTTAAGTTTGACTTACATTTTATTTGAAATTATTCTCACACACATGCTGGAGATTGTGGGAGTCTGCGGGAAAATTCAAGGTTGTGCATCATCGTAAATAGTCTGTGCTGTTCCAAAGTAGCCTATTTACCCTAATTAATTGGAAACAACTGTTTTCATGAACTCGACTGGTGAGAAGCGGCAGCTCTCTGCAGTCGGTTCATGACGCGCCATGCTTTAGACAAGAGTTCAGTGAGGACCTGCAGCTGCATATTGTGGCTGTCCGCAGCTCAGGAAAGGACTTCAATGTGATATTTGAATCTGTTAAAGTTCCAGCAGCCACTGTACAAAGTGTTGTTAAAATTGTAAGACTTTCCACTTATGCGGAAAATCTCTCAGAACATGGTAGAAAGTCAAAAGTGACACCTGCACTGCCAATTTTGCTTGGGGCCAACAGGTGAAAGGGAATCCAAGCGTCATTAATGAGGCCATCCTGACGTATGTGGGTCATGCCTATGGCAATATCTCAAGGCAGAATGTCTCATGGACACTGCAGACTGCTGGACTCCAGGGATGCAGACCAAGGAAGAAGCTACTTCTACTTTGCGCACAAAAGCCAGCTTGGCCTTTGAAAAATCGAATTTGGCCAATTAAAGTGAATTCTGGTCTTCTGTTTTGTGGTCAGATGAACAGAAATTTAATTTTTGGGGCATAATGATGCAGCCTTTATTTGTCGTATAAGAGGAGAACCATCCAGCCCTGAGTTAAGTATGGTGGTGGGAGCATAATGTTTGGGAATATTCTTCAGCCAATGGAATAGACAGCTTAATTGAAGTAAATAGCATCATCAGAAAACACCCACAAGCACACAGCTGAAGGAGTGAATAACCTGTTAGCTTGCTAAAATTAACATTTTGAAACGGTCCATTCAGCGTCCCAATCTGAATCCTAAAGAGTCTGTGCAAAGAGCTAAACATTAGGGTGATGGTAAAATGGCCTTCCTTTTTACCATGGTAAAAATAATGGTTAAATGCAAACAGCTTCAATTAGAAGCAAGTGTTTGCTGCAATTACCAGTAAAGAAATATTCCACTGACTGGGGAGCAGGGTATAAATAATTCTGGACATCACATTTTTTACATTCAAAAATGTAGAAAAATTAAGAAATATTTTTATGTTTTTAGGAATGAAACCCTGCGACAGACTGGCGACCTGTCCAGGGTGCACCCCGCCTCTCGCCCAGTGAACTCTGGAGATAGGCACCAGCAACCCCCGCGACCCCATGAGGGATTAAGCGGGTCAGAAAATGGATGGATGGATGGATGGATGGATGGATGGATGGAATGAAACCCCCTACACCAGTGGTCCTCAATCCTGGTACTCGAGGGCCGGTGTCCTGCAACTCTTATTTGTTACTCTGCTTCAACACACCTGAGTCAAATAATGAGGTCATTAGGAGGACTCTGAAGAACTTGGCTGCACACTGGGGAGGTAAGTCAGGTGTGTTGGATCAGGGACACGTGTAAAACCTGCAGGGACACCGGCCCTCGAGGACCACTGCCCTACACCTTGTCTTATTATTTTTAGAGACACTTGTCTCAATTCCAATCAGGAAACAACCTCTTGGTTGCCTAAATGTAACTTCCAATCTAATTCTGCCAGAGTTTTTCAAATTTAGGGCCTACCTGTCAAACCAAACAGAATCTTCTAAATTTAAAATTGCCTGCTGTATCGTCACTTCCACACGGCATATAAATGGAGCAAAAAACCTAAAAGGTCCTAACAAAATGAATCCCACGTCATCTTTGCTCCATCTTCCTTTGCTCTCACCTGATGTAATTGCCTGGTATAATTGTTTGCTTCAAAGCAAAACAGCTCCCCACATTGCTCTTTGCTCTGTTTTTTTGCATTTAACTCTTATGTTTCATATTACTTTCTTATATTATTGCATGTGCGCCTAAACTAAATGTGGTGTCACAAAAACGCAGTTGTTTGGCTGAACCTGCACTGCCTTTCATGAACACACAGCGCTAACAACACAGGTTGTGTCCCACCTATCCATCTGAAAGGAAGTTTAGACAAAAGTTCAAGCTGGAAGACTTCCACCCGGCGCACCTGTTTCCACTGATCACCTCGTCATGCCGCCATACGCCAGCCAATCTGCGTCAAATTCTCATCCTATCATCCCACAAGACTTATAAAGGCGCTCCACTCATGGATTCTCCTGCCCTTCAGCTGAGCTTTGACTCTCCTCCTTCACACTCACAAGCTTCACCTGACTACTTCTCCCTTACGGCCTCCACCATCAGTATCCGGACCCCAGGGAGAGCCAAAAAAAAAATTCTAATTTATGTCAAATATCTCAAATTGCCTCTATTTGTATGTGTGAGTCTCTCCAGATTGAACATGTTTTGGATAGAAATATGAACAGCGGGACAGCATTTTGAATAAAAAAAAGTAAAAGGGAAACAAACTCCTTCACCTAACCATGAGCACCTAACAATAATAATAATGGATTTCTTAGTGGATGCGCTCATACTCTTAATGGGATCCTGTTATTTTTATTTTTTTATCCCTTTGGCTGTCATGTAGGCCACACTCCTTTGATCTCAGCTCAGTGTTTTTACTGGGTACTCTAATTGGTCTTACAGGCCTCAGCTTTGATCAGGTCCTGCAGGCAGGAAGCTCCACATCACAAAGTAACATAACAAACCTCATCAGTGCCACAACTTTCATCAGAAGCGCATGTCTACCTTTAGGCCATGCATAATCTTTGTCATGGGGGGATATAAATAAACCCAGGGCAGAATAGGTGGGCATGTCAGACACTGATTGCTGTAGTGCGTTCCTTTCGTGATCAAACAAAGAGTTTGAAGTTGGAGGACGTAAGAGGGGTCATGCCTTTCTCCTTTTAGGAGATGATGGCTGATTGTGGAAAAGGCTTGAGAAACAGAAACTCACCAGCACCACTTTTGAAAGCTCATTAGTCAGTTTGGAAGTGCTGTCCTCTTCTGCCAGAGCAAAAAACCATATCACTACTAATGATGGATATGATAAAACACACTGCTGTTGTTCAGCTCAGGAAGTTTACAGGATGAAAGAAGTTGAATCATGTGTGTTATCTTCCATTCATAACCTGTTGCAGTCATTAGCATCTAACCTACAAAACCCCAGGCTAACATATCTCAAGTCTTTGTTTTGAAAAGACAGCAGTGAATAAATATTACTAAGGCCACTTTGAGACATATAAAGTATTATTCTTGACAAGTCCAAAATGTATATTAATTAAATTGCAGTGGAACGGAGAGGAGTTTTTTATTAGCTCCAGTGGACCTGTAAAAGCAAATATAAAGCAATTTATGTGCTTCCTTCTTGAAAATGAGCCAGTTTTGGGTATAAATCATAGATGAGCGTGAAAATTATTCTCACTTCAAAGAAGAGGGAGCGTGTGGTGCATAAAAAGGAGCTTTGTTTTTAACTTTTAAATGATTGAAATCATGTACTATTGTGACTATATAAACTAAAAAAAGCTGTTTATTTTCAAACATGAAAATAAACGATATGCAAAACAGTTTAACTTAATTCTACAGACGTAAAAACAAAGGATATCAGTAGAGGATTTTGATTTACAGCTCTACACGTTCTGTGAAACACAATCAATACTATTTATCTAAGTTTTATTTAATTTCATTGTCAGTTAGGGTTAGGGTTAATGTATAATATGCCATGTATCTGTAGTAGAGCTAGTTTCTGCCAGGGTTTGGGATTTGAAGACAAGTGTATTGAGCACATGCCATAGTGATATCCCTGCCACACTACTAATTTGTTCACATTTTAATGATATATGAACATGCACATCTTTGACTAATTAATGTTCCACAGTTACCTATCTATGCAACCAACAGGATTTGCAGTTCAGCCAGGCTTCTTAAAAATTTCAAATATTTTTAAACATATGGTTCTCAACAAAGATGCTATATACTGTATGTATTGCACATATGTGCCACTGCTACAAAACTTACATAAGTGCTACTCGAGTTATATTGCACTGATAATCACGTTGGTTGATTTCATGTTACATTATGGAAACACTGCACTGTTGAAGAGCCGCTAACCTCAGCGTGCTGGATGCTGTAAGTGACTTCAACAGGGGGACTGTTGGACATTTTCTGATAAAAGCAACTTATAATCATTTGAACAAGGATGCTGAGACTGTGTATAGAACATTTATTTTATCCCTAGGGTGGTTGGGCAATCATTAAGTTTTAAAAAAAAGGATGGAGATGTCCCAACAAAACTAACTTCTTCCTAATACCAAAGCATTATACAAAATAGGAGTACATAAGAAGATGCATGCATACTTCATTGACATGAAAAGACTTGGCATATTCCAGCAGTTTGCAATATAAAAATGTTTATTGATCCATAAATGTGGAGCTTTACGCTCCCTTTTTTTCCCAGCAGGCAAAAATCATACACTCCAAAGTACTCTGAGCAAATTAGAACATGACACAACTATAAAGGAATAGCAATTCATTTAAAATTTACAATCATCCAAGTAAAGTTCAAATGCAACACACCTCACTTTCACTAATGGTTTTCCCCATTAATTCAGTCCACAGTGTCAGGTCTCAGATGTAAGGTCTTCAGAATGTTTACTGTGACTGTGGTCAAATATGGGGGAAATGGGCAAACAGATAAAATCAAAACACAAAAGAAAATAGTTAGTCACCATCAGTTAGGCACTCCCAGGTATCTTCATCAACTGCTCATGCAAGAGCAGATGAACTAACAAAAAACAAACAATTTACTGGTGTCCAACTGCAGTCCTCAAGTGCTGATACCCAGCATGTTTTAGATTTGTCCCTGTATGGCTGAATTACATCCTCAGTATGTCACCTTGCTCTGCACAAACCTGCTAACAACCATTTATTTGATCCAGGTGTGTTCAATAAGGGCAACTGTGAGGTTTTGTTTTTCCATTTTGACTCTGAACAGGACAACAAGCACCGAGGCAGATGAATGATTAAGAAGTTTTATTCAAGAAGGTTGAAGGTGGAAACCGAGGAAACTGGGAGGTCTCTAGTCATGAACTGAAAACAGAAAAAAGACAGGGTTAAACACCAACAGCACACAGGTTGGTGATCTTATCAGTTCAGTGTTCGGCTTACAGTGTAGATGAGGTGATTCCTGGGAGGCTGTGAGTTGGCACACAGCTTTGGTTGGCAGTCTGAGCGGAGGTCCATACTCTCGGCAGGTTGTCTTTGCTGGTAAACATTGCAGGATGGATGGGCATGCAATGCCATGACAGAGCAATAGGATGGATCTTTGTCAGCGCAGGAGTGTTGAAGAACAGGCGTTCCGGAAAGAGTACACATCTAGGTTGGCAACCATCACAAACTTTAATGCCAATGGTAAATAGCTTGTATTTGTATGGCGCTTTAACTAGTCCGATGACCCCCAAAGCACTTTTACACTACAATTAGTCATTCACACCCTGACGGTGGTGAGCTAGCCACGGTATTCAACTAAATTTTTTCAATTAAATTTATTTATATAGGGCCAATTCATGAAACATGTCATCTTAAGGCACTTTCCAAAGTCAAATTCAATCATATTATACAGATTGGGTCAGATTATACAGATTGGTCAAAAAATTTCCTATATAAGGGAATCCAGTTGATTGCATCAAAGTCTTGACAAGCAGCATTCACTCCTCCTGAAGAAGCATAGAGCCACAGGGAGAGTCGTCTGCATTGTACATGGCTTTGCAGCAATCCCTCATACTGAGCAAGCATAAGGCGACAGTGGAAAGAAAAACTCCCCATTAACGGGAAGGAAAACCTCCGGCAGAACCAGGCTCAGTGTGAACGGTCATCTGCCTCGACCGACAGGAGGTTAGAGAAGACAGAGAAGAGACACAACAAGAGAGACAAACAAGCACAGAAGCACACATTGATCCAGTAATCGCCAGACCAGGTGTACCTACTTTGAAGAAAAAAAAAAGAGAGAACAAAAAGTTAAAAGCTGAAATGACGACAAGCAATGCAAAATTAGAGAACAGTAGAACTCAGTAGAGAGAGAAAAATAGACCCTGATGTCCTCCAGTAGCCTAAACCTATAGCAGCATAACTATAGAGGTAGCTCAGGGTAACATGAGCCACTCTAACTATAAGCTTTCGGAAGTTCGGAAGCTATCCGGAAGTCAATTGAAATTTATCCTGTAAGTGACTGCGATTGATCACTGCACTTTATCCTGTACTGTAATTCACTGCAAGGTATCCTGTAGAGTTACTGCAATCTTTCTGAGCTGTATGAAAAACGAAATTTCGTTCTGTATGCACTCTGTGTATACAAAATGACAATAAAGAAAGTCTAAGTCTAAGTCTAAGTCTAAGCTTTGTCAAAAAGGAAAGTTTTAAGATTAGTCTTAAAAGTAGACAGGGTGTCTGCCTCACGGACCAAAACTGGGACTTGGTTCCACAGGAGAGGAGCTTGATAGCTAAAGGATCTGCCTCCCATTCTACTTTTAGAGACTCTAGGAACCACCAGCAGACCTGCAGTCTGAGAGCGAAGTGCTCTGTTAGGAACATACGGGGTAATCAGAGCTCTGATATATGATGGAGCTTGATTATTAAGAGCTTTATACGTTAGAAGAAGAATTTTAACAGTAGTAGCCACAGTTGCCCTGTGGCAGACTGACAGAGGTGAGGCTGCCATACAACCTGGCGCAACCGGGCCCTCTGACCACTGCCAGCAGGGAATTCGGGTGAAGTGTCTTGCCCAAGGACACAACTACTGAGAAAGTCAGAGCTGGGGATGGAACCATCAACCCACCAATTGCAGGACGAACTCCCTAACTCCTGCATTACTGTCACCCCTCTATCTACACTGGATGTGTGTAGAATCTGTTTGGGCAACCAGACAGCCTCCCCCTCTTATTTTGAAATGTTCCGGATCTGCTTTACTCTTCCCATGTCTGGCTTAGAAGTTACACCTTTTGCTTCATCATCCATCAAAGATCGACTTGATCCATATTTCTGATGGTCGACAGAGGAGGACAGTGAATAAGGGGGTCGTTCACACAGACTCCGTCATCCAAGTGTTTTTCTCTCTGTTGCAAATAGAAGCCATCCTAGTCAATGTGGTAATTCCCCCTGGCTCTGTAGCGCTGCGGCATGGTGGAGCGTCGACCGTCAGGAATATGGATTAAGTCTATTTTTGATTGATAAATTTATGGTTAGGCCTTGCCTTAATTATTCTTCTCTGTTCATTGTTATTAGTATGGTGTAACTTAATTAACTCATTCCTTATGATTTTAATTTAATGGATTTTAATCTTTTTTCTTTGTCAGATTATCCTCAATTGGCATCACTCACAACTCCCTTGACTGGTTTCATTCTTACCTCACTGGCACACTTAGCTTGTTCAACATTTGTCCTTTAATTCCCATCCATCCCCTGTTGTAACCGATGTGCCCCAGGGCTCTGTCCTGGGACCCAAACTTTTTATTAACTACAATATCTTCTGGAAACATCCATTTTCACGGTTATGCAGATGACACCCAGGTCTCACGTTCATGTAAGCCTAGTTCTACACTCCCACCCTCTTCCCTTACCTCCTGCCTATCTGAAATAAAATCTTGGTTCACTTCTAACTTCCTTAAACTGAGCTGTGATAAAAACAAATCATCCTTGTGGGAAGCAAATCTATATTATCCAAAGCTGACAGTTTCTCCCTTTCAATTGATGGTTCTAGAGTCTCCCCTTCACTTCAGGTTAAGAGTCTAGGTGGTCATCCTCGATAGCACTCTTTCCTTTACTTCTCACAACAATAACATCACCCATTTTTATTTACGCAATATTAATCGCCTTTGTCCCTCCCTTTTTCCTCACTGTGCATCAATTCTTGTCCATAGCCTTGTCACCTCCCACATTGATTACTGTAACATCTTCTCTTTGGCCTTCCTCAAAAATGCCTCCATAAGCTACAAGTGGTTCTGAATTCAGTAGCTCGCATTATTACCAAACCTCCCTCATTTCACCACATCTCCCCAGTCCTACAGCAGCTCCACTGACTCCCTGTTCAATTCAGAATTCAATTCAAAATCCTTCTGTACACATTCAAGGCCATCCAAAACCTCGCTGCCCCCTACGTTTCTGATCTCCTTCAGATCTCAACTCGTTCCAGCACCGTGATCCACTCTTGAATTCACTTCATTGTTCCTCTTTCTCGCCTCAGCACCGTGGTGAGCAGAGCTTTTCACTGTTCTCCCTCCAGACATCTGCAATACCAACACCCTCTACCCGTTCAAGTCTAAACTCAAAAGCCAGCTGTTCCAAAGTGCATACTCTCTGTGATTGCTGGTTCACTGTAACTTTTATTGGTTGTTGTTTTATCTTTATTGTTATTATGCTGCTTGTTCTGTACAGTGTTCTGAAATGGGCTTTTAAATAAAATGTATTATTATTATTATTATTGTTTGTATTTTCAGATTATACTTCTCTGAATTTCTGTTTTTTTGCTCTTCCTCTGCCACTGACACTGCCAGCTGCTCCACATCTCCCTTGGTTGCATTGCATTTTCTCTCCTTCAGCTGCAACTCATCTTCTCTGCTTGACTGTTCTGATTTTCCTGTCATCTCTCTTCCCTGCCTCCGTGTCTATATACTTACCGGTTTCCTTTAGCTCTCCACTGGTCCCTCCTATTACTGTGCCCGTTGTCTTCTCGAGTCTTCAGCCCAGTGTTCATTTCCAAACTCCACACCTTGTACTCCTTGAGTTGGCTTGTTTTTTTTTTCTCTTCATCAAACCATTTTCATCACCCTGCGGTTCCCAAAGTGCTTGTCTGCATGTTGGTCCAACACTTGCTTCACAAAACATGACAAAATCAACAAGAGAATGAATACACAGTAATTGTAAGACTTCATCTTGTCTGTAATAATTTTAAATAAAGTTTGGAACAGCCACTTGTGCTGGTGGGCCAAATAAGGAATAGTTTGGCATTTAATACAGTCGGAAAAAAAAATAATCTGGAAAAGCAGCATTGTTCTATGTTGATTAAGCAACAAGCGGTCCAGTTTGCTTTCCTTACACTTATTCGAATGAGCTTGGCTATGACATTAGAAATATGTCTGTCAAAAGTGTAAACACTTAGCAATAAAGGGATCTCATGCAATAGTTTTCTCAGTGTAGAGTTAGAACATTGGTTATCAGCAGCACTTTTTGAAAATAAGGGAACATACATGTGTACCGAAAGAAAGTTGTTGCCTTTACTGTACATGCAGCCTGTGTAGTAATACTGATGTGATTTGGGCCTGAGGATGCAAGAGTTCACTACGAGAAGCACGGCTCTCACTCATGTGGAAGGTATAGAAACCTTGTTGCCACCATTGTTGCTTTGGGAGCAGGAAACGTAAAGCTTGTTATACCATACTTTTATGTGAGAAGAAAGAAGCCTGGCTTAGCGTTTTAGTTTGTTTTTACCTCAGAGAAATAAAGATGCCAAAATGGGAATTTATATGACTTTTTTTCCGCAAAGTCAAGAGAAAAAGGGCTTCCTCTTCATACTGAGAGCTGCAT
This sequence comes from Fundulus diaphanus, assembly GCA_037039145.1. NCBI lineage: Eukaryota > Metazoa > Chordata > Actinopteri > Cyprinodontiformes > Fundulidae > Fundulus > Fundulus diaphanus. Next base: position 27,014,615 of record CM073142.1, on the reverse strand, counting down.
GATATAATACACAAAGGGCAGAGCGCTTGGTCAGTCAACTCAAACAATGTACAAAATCCTTTATGGAGAAACTCTGTGACCACAAGATAGATCAAAACCAGAAAATAATCCTGAGCACAGAGGCTCTTTAGGATGGTGTCCTTTCAAAGCAGCTTAAGGTCGTCCCCACTGGGCAATTGAGGGGAATTAGATGTTATTCTTTTTCTTTGAAATAAAACCCGTCTATTTCTGCGAGTTAAAGCTTTGTGGACAAACCGTTAAATCAGCAGCAGGATGGAATTGAGTTCCCATCTCCACAATGGGGATTATGGAGTGATAAATTTCCTTTGCTGCTGATGTTGCGGGGATACAGAAGACTTTGTAATGCATCAGTCGGATACAATGCATATTCTACCAGGTTAACTGGGTTGGACTTTATTTGTGGGGTCTCTATTTTTATGTTGAGTCGGTATTTCATCCTAAATACAAAGTGGTGTTACTCAACTGAACAGTGTTAAATTTGAATTACGCAAGGTTTATATCAATGACTTCAGGCAAGCCTCCTTTCTTCTTTTTTGACAAGCTAATTATGAATGGATCAGTTCATCTTAATCATGAGCCTATTTTAGTGCAAAGATGGACATCCGGTGTCTTTATTCATAATAATAATTGAACTTTATTGATCTCACAATGGAGAAATTCACTTCTGCATCTTAACCCATCCCCTTGGGGAGCAGTGGGGGTGAAGGGTCTTGCTCAGGGACCCAGAATGGCAGCTTGTGGGAGTTGAACTCAGAACCTCTGGGACTGAAGCTCTGTGCTCTAACCACTAGGCTACCACTCCCCCCTTTCAATGCAACTCCCATCAAGTAGTTGATGAAACACTTGAATTATCCAAACTCTATATAGTTTCAGTCAGGCCTACATACAGATAGAGATTACAACACAACTGTAAAAACTTCTCTACTTGGCACAATTGGGACCTCTAACCCAGTTCAGTCAAAGTTGAGATGATTTGAACAGTTTTTCCACTTGCTGACCTATTACCAATCTACCGCTGAAATATTCACACCATGTATCAGGGCAACACAGAGAAAACAAAGGACAATCAACCACAGACACTAGTATCCAAACTGAAGGGCAACTTAAGAGATCAAGAATCAAGAATCTTTCATCGTCTTCATGTTTACCATGGTGAAATTACCTTTGAGGCCGACATCAGCTTAAGATACACACACATAACATGACACACATACACAACAGACTTAGTATTTACAGTTTTTTCACACATTACAGCATGCAAGTTCAGACTCATTTCAGAGTCTGAGAGATCTGAAATCAGTCCCTTTGGAGGGATATGAGCCATGTTACATGGATTAGTCTGTCCTTTATGAATCTCAAGTAATGAGGTAGTTTTTGTGTAGTGATCATGAGGCTTCGTTTACAGAAATGTGCAATTTGATATTACTGAGAATAAGAGTGTTCAAATAGACAATAACAGTAGTGTTATTGTAACATGATGGACCAAAGACTTCTCAGCAGGGGCTGACAGTCCTCACAGCTCTTGGAAATAAGCTGTTTCTGAGTTTATTAGTTCTGGATTTGATGCTTCTGAAGCGTTTAGGCAAACAGTGCATTGCCCGGGTGGGTGGGCTCAATGGAGAAGCGTCTGGCCCTTCTCTGGACTCGTGCTGCATAAACAAAAAGCCCCAACTGGGATTCCAACCCAAGTCTTTTTCACACATTCCAAACTAATTGAGGATGTCACCTAAAGGGCACCGCTGAAGCCAATACACAACAAAAAAATATTGTGCAAAGCACTGATAAATCCTGATTTTCCGTCCTCTATGCCTTTAAACTGACTACAGACCCACATATATGGACAAATACGGGCATTGATACTGGTAGTCCTGGCAGTGATAATAAACCTAGCCATAAGTTTAGAGAAGCCTCCTATAATACCTTAAACTTGTAAAAGGTTTCCTAATTACAGTTGATGATTTTCACAGCATCGCTGTAATATCTCTTTTGGTGCAGACCTGATGAGCCACAATATCCTTGATTTCCTACTGATTGCATCATGCTGATTGCTCAATATTACATGACACAGTGTTATTAGTGTAATTAGACTAAAAGTTATGTTTTATTCAGCTAAAGGAAAGACTTTTAAGCAGCTAGCTATCAAGTCAGCCTACTTAATGGTTAATTTTAAAGTTAAGACTGTGCTGCAATCATCTTTTCAAGTGAAATGTTAATATTCTGGTGATGCAAATTTCTATCCGGAAATCATATCATAAGAAGGCTACACTGCCCCCAGTGTATTCCTCACTTGAAAGTCCTGTGGCTTATGTACGTATTTAAAATGAAAAAGTGAATTATTGGGTTACACCAGGGGTCTGCAGCATGCAGCTCTGGAGCCAAAATTGACTCTTTGGAAAATCCACTGTGGCTTTTAATAACTTTGGCTGAAAACAATACTGAACCAACTTTTTTGTTTTTTATATTCTTTGCATAGAAAATTTTGTCATCCTTTGTGGAAAAGTATTTTTTATACATTTTAAAATATTAAAAAAAATTAAATAAAGTAGTGGCTATTTATAAAAATAACAAATTTCTTATAGTAGAAATATCAAAAATAATAAGTTGGCTTTTTTCAAAAGCTCAGGAAACCTTTGTGGGTCTAAATGAGCTTTAATTAGGCAGACACAGCACAAAAGGGGCTCTTTAGATTGTTATGGTTGCAGACCCCCGGGTTAGACAAAAGGAAATATAAGTGATGGAAAATGTATCTCTATAAAAGGCATTATCCTGTCAGCTTAATTTGAATAGGAAAGTTTCAGTTCGTTACCTCAGGCCACTAAGGGTTAACACTGAATCTGAGATGAGCCGTCATGAATTGGGAGCTTGAAGCAGAACCAACGTGCGGAAAGGAGTCCAGAGACGCCACGATGGTCAACAGGATTTAATCAAATGGTTTGCAATTCCTGCATATTTTAGGTGTTTCCCTGCCCCTACTAAATTGGTGATGAAGAGGCCTCTGCTACCTCTTCATCACCACATTCTGGTGTGCTGAAGAAGAGACATCTAAAACATGTAGGACAGTGGGTGCTGAAGACCGGAACTGAAAATCCCTGATTTAATCAAATGAAACAAAAACAACAGAAAGGCATAAGGCTAAATGAAGACACACACGTGAGCAGGATCGGCTTAATCACTGAGCAGACAGAGAGGAAATGGGGCTCAAGAGACCCAGTCCCAAAATGCTCCCTGGGTGCCACAAACTGCTTCCTAAGGGACTGGTTAAATTCAGACGACAGATTCCATTGGAATGTATGTTGTAATGACAATAAAGATTATAATTGTAATGTCACAGTGGTGATGATTACACAAATTATTTTAAAAGGTTAGCTTTTATATATATATATATATATATATATATATATATATATATATATATATATATATATATATATATATACATAAGGGCTGGGCAACGATTAAAATCTTTAATCGCGATTAATCGCATAATTTGCCTGATTAATCATGATTAATCGCATTGTATGCGCAAACTCCAAGAATTAATTCAAAAGTAGTGTAAAGAGCACTTTTATTTTAATGTTCTGCTGCCATATGAACAAAAGTGTTGTAACATTTGTAGCACTCATCAGTAACACATATTTAGTGTAAAGCTCAACTTAAACATGTAAAACAAAAAATAGCAATAATAATAAATTAAAGCTTATTGCCACTGACAGGAAATTCTCTTTATGGGGAAAAAATCTACCAAAAACAGGCAATTTCTGAGATAACAGCAGGGAGCAGCATTACCATTTTATGTTCAATACCAAAGTGTGAAGCACAAAAAAAGGTCTACAGTAGCTATCCACTTCGCCATTACATTGGTTAGCTTCTCTGAGTCATTGAATTGTTTGATGATGTCTACAGTGTGTTTGGCATTTAAGTGATATGTTAAGCTCAAGGTGCTCCGGTGATAAGAAAGTTTAACTTGGCAGTGGTTACAACTAACTTGTTTCTGTCATATTCGTTGCTGGAAGAACTTTAAACTGAAATGCTTGCTAACTCAATATGCTTGCATGTTTATTTGACGTTAACATGTGTTTTTTTTTGTTGTTGCTTTCTCGCGTGCCCCCCCGCTCCGCCAGTCATCCACCCCCCGGCTCCGCTGGTCATCCGTACAAAACTTGTTCCGGCTGCCAACTCACCGCCTCGCAGGGGCGTGGCCAGGGGGTGGCCACTCGCCAGTGTAAATGGTAGTAGCGTCAGTTTAGCATTTCATCCCATTATGCACAGCCAGCAGCAAAGCCGCTCTTCTTGACCTTCTTGCGCACCGTAGCTCACCCTGCCGCTCCCCCCTCCCCCGCCCGTCCGCCCTACCTCTCCCTTCCCCTCCCTTCTAGCCGCTGTTGCGTTCTCAGACAACTACGGCTCAGCGCGTGCCCGCCTTCAACGTTGATAAAAGGAAGGGAGAAAGCGAATAAGACTAACGGTAAGTAAATAAGTCTAATCATTCGTTTGTAAAAGAAGAGGGTGATATATGAACTGTTGTCTTTTTCACAAGTTTTCAAAGAGTTACGTAGCTACCGCTGTTAGCTGGGGCTTCTGTATGGTTTGTCAATTTCCAGACAACGAAGTGAAAGTCCACAGACATGTCTTCTTATTTTAAGAAGAAAATAACAGCAGAAGGAGATAAAGAGATGACAGGGGAGCAACAGAGAACGAAGGAGGAGGAGGAGGAGGAGGAGGAGGAGAAAGAGGAGGAGAAAGAGGAGGTGGATGGAGGAGAGGAACAGATAGAGCAGCATGATGATAGATAGATAGATAGATAGATAGATAGATAGATAGATAGATAGATAGATAGATAGATAGATAGATAGATAGATAGATAGATAGATAGATAGATAGATAGAGCTTTATTGATCTCACAGTGGAGAAATTCACTTGTCACACATTGGCTTAATAAACAAAAGAAGGTGCCAAAGGATGAAAAGGTGCATAAGGTATATACAGTGTATTAAAACTGTAGCGAAAGCAGGTGTTCCTGCACCGACAGGTGAAGTTATGACCATGTGGCCATAATAATGAAATTATTGAATTGTCTAGAAAGTAATATCCTCGGAAGAATTGTATGTTTTGTTAAGTGTATTTGTTTTTTATTGTGACGGACTCACTTAAATATATACACTTAAAAAAATAAAACAAATAATTATGCGTTTTATATATATATATATATATATATATATATATATATATATATATATATATATATATATATATATATATATATATAAGTTTTATTTGTCTGAATCGAAATGCCTATTGGCCATTAATACAGCTAGAAATGATCATAACTATGGGGAGGCTGGTATTATTATTATTTATTGTTATTGTCATCATCATTTTAATGTCAGAATAACAGACTTTCGCTCCTGTTTCATTATAGATATATCCCAGTCAAGAGCAGAGCGGTCCAAGCAGCCACAACTAAAAATCTTCCCTCGAACCTGTCAAGGGGACAGAAGAAGATGCTTTTCTAAAGACTGGTACAACACATATAAATGGCTTGAACTGAGTCTGGTAACCAGAGTTGGATCCTATGGATCTTTGCTGGGAAGTTATTTTTGTAAAAGTAATTATTTTTGTTTCAGACTAAGTAAAGGTATAACTGTTTTTTATACATACAGTATAACCTTGTAGTAAAAATATGACTGTTGTTCCCTGTTTTCCCTGAAATTGCTGTTACATGAAATATGTGCTTCTTCCTATAATATTTTGTCCTTGCTTTCCAAAAGCTTTCAAATATGACTTAGTCAATTATACAATGAGGCTAACGATGTGCAAGATAAATAAATGATTTACTTGTGTATTTAATAGTTCATATGTAAGAAAGGTAAATCCATAACCTGTTTGTTAAATATTTCATACGCAAGCACTGTAACAGCAAAAATGTCTTGGTTACTGCAAGACTTAAGAAAATTACTTTTTTATTGGTTCATGCCACAATTTGATGTGGTTTTTTTGTGACTGTCTGTTTTTGAACGTTAAATAAAGTACATTTGTGTGAACAAGTATTTGAGTTGATTATTTTATGTATACAGGCATTTTCAGCTATTTTCTAAACCTACTTATTCCTGTTAAAGGTATACTATGCAACCGGGGTTGATTTTCCAGCGAGGCTCCCCCCAGAGGGCGAAAGTAAAAGTGCACTGTCGTAAAGATGCTCAGCTGTTCTCCTGGTTTCTCCGTCAAGCCAGGCGCGGTTGTTTTGAGCTTAGCAGACAGGCGAACGCAACGAATCACCATCCTGCTGTTCAAGCAGAGCTACGAGGGGCGCCCTCACCTCCTCTCCGTCCCCACCAGTGGAGTGAGGGGAGCGGGCGTCCCCGAAGCGACCTCCGCACGGCCCGGGACCCGCTGGGCCCGGCGCGGACCCCGCGCGGCCGCCGGGGCGTCTCGTCTTTCCTCTCTCCCCTCCGTTCCCCCCCGACGCCCGGTGCCTCCTGAGCCGCGTCCGAGCGTCGCGCGGTACAGTTTGAGAACACAGATCAGCACACAGATGAGCGGTGAACTTTTAAACCCCGCGGTTCCGTCACACAGTTTGAGATGTATATATAAGTACCACGACTGAAAAACTCGTACAGTGTACAGTGTATGCCCGGCTAACACAGTGAAAGTATGAACATGCACACACAGAGAGAGAAACCATTCCAATGTTACTTACAATCGCATCAGCAGAAACGCGAGGTCCGCATCAGCCTTGCAGCCTTCTTTCTCTTTTAGCTCTCGCCATTCGGAAAAAGCTTTCCCGATGTTCACCCGTGTACGACCTTTTCCTCTTTCTTGCCTGCTCCGACATGGGCTTTCGCTGTTTTATCGTTGGTTCCGCCATGATAACTGCACAGATATCGCCACTGCGCTAGCACCGAGCATGCGTTTCACTGGGGGCGTGTAGCAGTTCTCGCCGTAAAGCAAGACCGACTCTCGCGATCTTGCACGAGATTCTGAGCCTGTGGGCGCGGGCCGAGGGCTCCTGCAGTTGCAAGTGCGGTATTTCCCCCACAGACCACCAGGGCGGCCAAGAAAACCTTTGTTCAACCTGAAATGACTCATTTAATCATCCAAAACGGTATGGAACACATTAATTAACTGAAAAATGTTGCATAGTATGCCTTTAAGTGTTAGCAAGAAGGGGTTAGGTTGTGTACTGTATATAGTATAGTATATATGTTTGTAAAGGGTTTTCTATTGGCCACCCCTCGCTAGCTTTGTGCCCCATGTTGGCCACCCCGGTAAAAATATTCTGGCTACGCCCCTGCCGCCTCGCCTAAGCAAAATCCTGCGGGAAACACTGCCTTCCCCATGTCAGCTTTGTTTTTTTCCACGTTTTCCAGCCAGCACCTTTCTTCCTGTTTGAATCCGAGGCTGGGCTGACAGCGAGGTTATTGGCGCATTATCGCCACCTACTGTTCTGATTCAAACCCCTACACCGCAGCAACAGACCTTCACAAAATAAAAGCATGTGAGCAACATGCGTTAATGCGCTATAAAGTAAATATCGCCGTTAATAGTCTAATGAATTAACGCGTTAACTGGCCCAGCCCTAATATATATATATATATATATATATATATATATATATATATATATATATCTATATATATAAAATCAACATTTAATTTTCCATATATACCATATTTTTCAAAGCCTTATATATGATCACCATTCTGCTTACTTTTATGTGGTACAATGTGCTCAAGAATCTGTTAAAATGTGTAAGTACGACTTTGGTAAGCAAAGAAGCCGCTCCGCTCCATGAATATTCGCACCCCTGAGCCATCTACAAGACAGCCTGACTGTAATGTCTAAACTAGAAGTGCATTCATGTAAAGACCCCCACATATGCAGGCGTACTTGACTCCACGGAGGTCCATGTACTCAAGGCAGACTCTGCAGTGGCTCCTTGCATACAGGTACGTGCAAAGCTCAATTCTTATGACCGCAAATGTGGTGTAACACTATAACACTATACTTCTCGGTGGCAAGAAGTCTTTACATCGAACTGTTTCATATGTGACATCGAGCTTGATACACTGAGCTGTTCCAAGCAGGCGGTCTCAAGGATGCCACATCACAGTCCCTCTCTGTTCTCACTGACAGGTGTGCGGTGGGAGCCTGCTGAAAAAGAAACGGCTCTTGGTGCTCAGCTAGCTAATCACACATTTTACCATCCGTTTCGCCGCTTCGTCTCACTGGCAGAAAGTGTGGGAATTGTAGGAATTTGCCACAAGAAATGTAGGCAACAGTACGCTCGACTATGAAAGGTAAAATGTCAACGGAGAGTCAGCGTCGTGTCCAACAAGCTCACAGTATGCGCACAGTAAGCCCGAGTATGTGGGAGCCTTTAGGCAGCCCGCATCCGGAGTACACGCTAGCAACAATAAACCTAGTGAGTGCATTCAATATAAAAGTTATGTTTATTTTGGCCTTATGTTAGAAACAGGGCACTGGGCATTGTAGTCCAACTACTCTGTCCTGCCGACAGAGACGGATAGAAAGCTGTGTACGTGAAGGGGCGGAGTGATATTACACACTTGGGAAGAATATTTAGTGCGCCTTATAATCCGGTGAGCCTTATGGTCCGAAAGTTACTGTATGTTGACAAGTATCCGGTACAATCTAAGTAACAAACAAACAACTAAACATTAAAGTAACCTGGTTGGGAAGATGTGCATACTCTCATGACTAACACTTTGTCCAAACCACCTTTTCATTCAGTTTCAGCATTCAGTCTTCCCATGTTCAAACATTCTCATTCATCTTTCTGGTGGAAGAGAAGAAAACAGAGGCTGCTTGTTTTGACTTCTTCTAACCTTCCTTAATTCCATCTGCACAACAACCGATGCAATTTTTAGATAGGTGGTTTAGAATGGTGGTTTAGCAGTGCAGTATAAATGTTTCCCATGTCCTTCTTCGTTTGGCGTTATTAAGTGCTCAAAGTGGATGTTAGAAAGCAAAACTGATTAAAATTCCCTTCTACTCTCCAAGAGTGAAAGAGAAGTGACCCCACAGACCTTTCCAAGTCTTTGAAGTGAGGATAGACAACTACTCAGTAATAATTACACATTACAATCTGCCTTTTTCATTTTCAATTTCATTTTAACCAGAACTGAGAAATAAATTATTGACAGTTGGATATTTTTTTAATTAATATAAGTTAAACAGAATTTTATCACTGTTTAAACTAGTTATCAAATATAAACTGCAAATTGTATTTTTTTTCTTTTCTTTATTTAAGGACCCCCTTGAAAACGAAATGGTTTCATCTCAAGGGGCTAATGGCGCAGTGTCTAGTGCCTTGCAGCAAGAAGGTTCTGGGTTCAAGTCCAACCCTGGGTCTTTCTGCAGTGAGTTCACATGTTCTCCCTGTGAATGCGTGAGTTCTCTCCGGGTACTCAGTCTTCCTCCCACAGTCCAAAAACATGACTGTTAGATTAATTGGTCTCTCTAAATTGTCCTTAGGTGTGAGTGTGTGTGTGAATGGTTGTTTGTCATGTTTGTCTCAGTGTTGCCCTGCGACAGACTGGCGACCTGTCCAGGGTGTACCCCACCTCTCGCCCATTGGAGACAGGCACCAGCACCCCTCGTGATCCCATGAGGGGATAAACGAGTAAGAAAATGTATGGATGGACCATTAATTTGTAAAATAAAGACCCTTCTTTTTATCATCTGATTTTCTTTTTAGGTTTTACATTTCTGTCATTAAATTCATTAACATTTACACCAGCTTTACTGTTATACCCACCAGACTTATTTTAAGTTATCTCTTTATAAGTGTAAAACTTCAGATAGCTTGTTTGTCACTTCAATGTCAAAACATCATCGGACATTTTCGCAATTCGCTTGACCTGACATTTACATAAGATAAATAATAAATAAGCAAGAGCAAAAACTGTGCAGGAAATTATTCAAGGCTATTAATATTAGTAAAAACCCTAATTTGTTAGTGCCTGAATCAGAGCCAAATGCTTTATAACTCCATTTAATTTATTGCTTTCCTGTCAAGACCATCAAAGTTAAACATTTTTTTTCTTCGCTTAATAGCCGCCGAGGGATATTAATAGATGCAGTTCTCTGAAATGACTCTGCATTTAGTTTAAGTACCCCCATTAGAAAAGCAACAAATGTGCCAACATGTCTTGGCAAAAGGAGAACAGGGAGCTGTTTTCTTGTGCCTTTGTTCATCACTGAAAACGGACAGATTTGGCTCTTGTGCCACACTGAGCCGCTTGCCAGATGAGCTACATTTATTTATGCAAAAATCATTTTAAATTTAAAAGCCAAGCCTTTTTTTTTCCTCTAGGCATTGCTTTAAATATCCATTATAGTCACCATGTTCTATAAGGACTGTCTAAAATGTTGAGGGAACCAGGTGGAGGTGTTGTCTGCTATAAAAAATCTATGGTGACATTAAGTTGCTCCTCTTTTTTTTTTTTGGTAAAGAAGTCAATTCAAATGTTATGGACCTTTTAAAATACCATTAACATTTTGGAGTTAAATGTGGCCTCGGGGAAGGAGATTTGAGTTGGGGTTTTACCTGCATTTATCCAAAGTGATGGGAAGAAAAGTCAGACTTCCCCAAGAGAGTTCAAATCCTAGACGTCCTTAGCTTATGCTAAAGAGACAACTTGTTCAATTTCAGTTTTCACCCTGGAGGCGGGTCATTACTTCCTGTTGCTTGCTCAGTGGTGATATTAAACTGTATGATTCATAATCAAAACAAATCATTATTTTGTTATATGCCACCGTATAAGTAAACTTAGCTCAGTTCCCGTTGCTTAGGGACTCACCCCCCACCACCCCCGATTAAAATCGAATCAACCATGGAAATATGTCCTCCCATCTGTGTTAAAACATGAATTAGTTGCGACTTAATTTTTTGTTTTATTTTTATTTATTTTTTTGACAGCCGAGCTCAAACAAAGAATTACCTAAATGTGACATATCCAACAACCTCATAAAATAACACACGATGCTCTGATCTTAAGAAATTCAAGGACAAATGTAAAATAAAGTAAATGACATCTATTAATCCAGAAAATTTTATAAAGCTGTTTTTAAGACTTTTGGACTCTGGCAAACCACAGAGAACCCTTCTATCCTTAAATGGAAAATAACATGGAGCAGTGTCTACCAAAATTACTCCAAGAACCCATCTCCAACTCAGGAAGAAGAACCTAGAACAACTTCTAAAGCACTGCAGGTCCCACTTGCCTCATTTAGGGTCAGTGTCCATGAATCAATGATTAAAAGAAAATAGGCAAAAATGCCCCCCAAGTAGTCTTGTCTCATCACATATGGTATTAATCTAGCAAGTGATTTAAAAAGAATATAGAAAATCTGATAGTCACACATAATTGTAGTCTGGGACTTCTCTGCTGCTTCAGGATGTGGACAATTTGCCATTGGCCACTTTATGGAACCAGGAATCACTTTTCTTTTCAACAAAATCATAAAGCAAGAGAATAGCACAACTGGAACCTGTGGTTCTCAAAGTCTTCCAGCTGAGCCTGCCTTGTGAGAAAGATTTTTCCCCAGCCCCCTTGAGTCCCACTAGCCAACAACCAATCCCTCCAAACTATCGAGAAAACAAATTTCAGCTTCGCTAATCTGGAAGCACGGCAACACAGAGTGGGCAGTAAACACATTTTGAGACACTGTTGGGACTTCAAAAAGACAGGTACTCTGTATCTTATTTATTTTTTCCTCTTGGGAAAGTTGATTGACAACATTTTAGGACAACACATTAGCTTTGCTCTCAAACAATGCAAATAATACTAATAATCATTCTACTTAATTGTGCAGCAATATTTTACTGTAACCCCAACCCCACGCCCCCCTTATTTATCTAAATTTAGTCAGCAATTTTTAACCTCAATTTCAATGGATCCGTGGATGCGAACTTAGCTATTTTTAACAAATGTGAGCTTACAATAATGAACCTAGAAAAAAACAAATTGAAAAGTAGGTTCACTTCCTCCCTGAGTACTGAGGGCTGCTGGGCTTAAGAGGTTAACTTTTGTTGTTTTGTTCTTGGCGCACAACATGCTCGAAAAAAAACTAAACTGATAGATTGAGATTATGTGTCATGACCTTCAACAGGCCATTCATGCATATGAAGGGGTGGGCCTGTAGTTCCTCCACAGGAATCATCAGCTCATTGTCAGCTGTCGCACATAATCAATGACAGGAGGGTTATTGTTTTCTCTTTGGCCAAGTAGGGTTGGTTATCTTTACCTGGAGTTAAAATTTATGACACGCCACAGAAAAAATTTAAATACCTTCAATTTCTGAGAAAATTGTGATTTTCGTTTCATTGCAAAATATGCTAGTTGAAGTTATGAAGAACCCCCTCAATGCTTTAAATTACCGTTTTGAAGGTTTTAAAACAGTCAACCTTGTGTTTAAACTCTTTTTAAACTTGCCTTTGTGTGGCTCAGGCTTTTGTTATGTGTGTTGGCCAATAAGATGCGGGCTTGAAAAAAGCAGATGGCTACTTATGCAGCTACTTAACCTGTTTGAAAGAGAAACTGAGTTTCTGGGACCTGTGAAGATGGACCGAGCTGAACTGGTCAGTGTGCCACTGTAGGATACATGTTGACCAGGACTCGTCAAGTCATTTAGTTGAAAACTATTATATCCTATGGTGGATTTTTTTTTTCTCCACTAAATGTGTGTCTTAATTAAAGGCTGATGGTTGCTGAGTTTCAACTACCGTAGTAAGTCATGAATTTATCTGATGGCCTTTTACCCGTCTTCAACCATGGGTGCCAATAATTGTGGAGGCCATTGTATATAAGGAACATGTGTCTTTGACTGGCAGTTAACTGTAGTTTTCATGCAACATGGGAATTATCAGTCACGGTCAGCAAATGAAAACCTGTCCACATAGCTTCAGTGTGCTAGCTTGTTCTGCTTGATTATCACTATTACTGAATATATTCACTCCAACACCTGACAGCTGGCAGACAAGGCAACAAGCCAAACTAGGCGACCGAAAAGGCAAATATAACCTTACCCCATGGTCTCCTGTCTGCTGTTATGGACAAATTAACTGTTTACTGCTTCACTTCTCTTCCCCAAAGCCCACTGGAGACTGAATAACCTCTGCACTGGAGTCACTTAAGCTAATGAAGCATAAAGAGTGCTTTAGGTCTTATAATAGCACAGATTTTCCTGCTCAACCAGATTAGAAAAGAAAAGGGCTACAGAAAGGAAAAAAAAAGATTTGTTTTCTGAAACCCATTATCACTGTGAACGTAGAGTCCCTTTACCCTTCTTTGGGGGAGTTTCTTTTCTGAGCCGTCCATAAAAAAGAAATATTCTGTTCTGAAATCTTCTGTTTCCCCACTGAGAGCTTTGTGTTTGGCCAACAAGCCTTCAAACCTTATATGAGAGCTACTGTAGCTTTAACACCAAATGTCCTCTGGCCTTTTGTGTTTGGGAAATGATAACCACACAATGTGTCTACAGCCACACTGAGAAAAGCTTTGTTCTTCAAAGTCTGGGAGAAGAAACAGAGTAACCTGCACATTATAACTACAGTTTTCATCTGTGCCTTGTGTGGGCCATTGAAGAGGAGCTTTTACCTGGTAAATTATAATAAATACTCCTCAGGAGATTTTTTTTTTGTCTGAAGTTCATAGCTCTCCAAGATGAAATTAAACACTACAAAAACATTTTTTCCCCAGTTAACAAAACTGGACTCCTCACAACATGTCAACACTAACTTTATCTTGCTTAATGAAATCTTCACATGAGATGAGTGGATTTAAATATTTTGTTTTTACCCCAGATTTGCATATAACTCAAATTTACAAAACGTCTTGATAATAGAAGAAGAAAACCAGAACTGAGCTTGAAAATGTTCAAATGTAATACAAGTCACTGATTTGTGTCAATTTTTGGCTCTTTTAAGCATTTTTTGTAAACAGAAATCAAAAGAAAAATACCAAGTAAGCATACTTGTACATTCAAATTTAATTTAAATATAACATTACGTAAACAAAACTAAAATCAACTATATAGTGTTTATAGGATATAAATAATTATTATTATACTTTTATCACATCATGTTGAGTTACCTTTGCTGATACTTGGTGAACACCTAAAAAAGCAGACTAGACTTCTTTCATATGGGAGATAAAATTTCAGCCATTTCACAGTTAACTCTCAGTCTAGTCTAGTTTTTTCTGTCGGGACTTCAAGAATTGGAGGGCTAACGGCTTTGTTAATGCGATTTAAGATACAGTAACCTTTATTAATATTATTAAAATATATTTATGCTAATAATATACACTACACAAATCCAAAAAAGGGCCAGACACATCGCCATAGATTCCACCCACCCGGGCATTGCACTGTTTTACCCATTTCCATAAGGTAAACACTTCAGAAACATAAAATCAAAAATGAATAGACTCAAAAACAGTGAGTTTCCAAAAGTTGTAAGGGCTATTGCCCCTGCTGAGAAACAAATGCAACCCAGGTTGTGATCTTTTACAGACACATTACTGGTAATGCCCATTTGCACACTCTAGTTTCTCCGGGAATGTCTGGCTAGACACCTATCCTTGTAGATTGCACAGTGCTGTAACTTGAAGGTTTAAAAGCTTTTACCTTTTCAGGAGAAGTTGATGGTCAATGCAGTCGACTCATTTAAAATGTGTGGAAGCCATTTAATTTTGGCCGATGTGTGTTAATTTTGGATCAGTCTTATCTAAGCAACTGTAACTGTAGTAAAAACTGTTCAAGAACTCAATTTTATCTCATCACAGGTGGAGGAGAATGGTGACCAAGATAAATAAAATCATAAAAGCTCACACTTAAAAAAACTACAGCAAAGAGTGGCATGAATAGCAATGTTTTTTTAACCCTAGACCTCAAGGCACACTGCCCTGCGTGATGTTTCTCTGCTTTAACACACCTGATTCAGATGATAGCAGTTCAGCAAAAGGCTGTTAAGCAGCCATCAATGGGCATCAGGTGTGCTGAACCAGGGAACCATCTTACTGTAAACCAGCTTCACCCTGGCTATGTGCCTTGGACGCTCCGTCAGCTATTGCAAAATGTGCCGTGCGGCAATCCAAACTGAATGAAACTTTTATTCTCTAGCAATATGTAGCGCCATAACAACACCTAAAGTCAGCTCACTGAGGTGACCTTCAAAACAAGTTTGTAAAATCGATGCTTACAGTTGTCGCTTTAAACATTGTTTGACTTTTGAAAACTTAGCCATGGGCTGCATAAGCGAAGTGCACCCATCCCGTATGATGAGTGTAGAGGACCCAAAAGCAGGTCAAAGCCAGCTTGAACCTAACAAAAAGGTTTTATTAAATGAAGCAGGGATCAAAGCCAAGCAATCATTCAGTGAGGCAAACATTCCAGATACAGTAAGACCTTGGCAAAAGCAGCATCCAGTAAATAAAGTGATAGTCAAAGATTCAGGAGAAAATGTCAGTAATTTGGGCGTGAAAACAGGAAAAAACTCACAAACAAGTATGGCCAAGGTTGAAAAGCTTAAAAAAATAGCTTGCACATCCAAGGGGAAAATGAGTTCAAATTAGTGAAGGTTAATTTCATACTGGTCAGTTAGAGTTCTCTCACTCTGTTTGGAGTTATATTTTCATCAAATATGGGATTTGATCTGTTGGCATGAGATATTTTTTTTTTTTGCAAATGAATTTCTGTCTGACCTGCTCTCCTGCTTTGGAAATAAATCTATACATTTTTTCACTGTAAACATGAAATATCTTTTCACCGGCGTATAAATCACATCCTTCGAAAGTTTTCTTCTGAGTAAGCTAGGAAATATTCGACTGACAGAAGACAGAAGGATGTCCGTTTGATGGTGGTATGATTCACACGTAGAGGCAGAAAGAGGGGTTGCAGATATGCAAGAGAATTTATTACATCGTTGAAAATGTGCCATAAAGTAAGAGGCGATCTGTTAGGGACACCTGGATAAACATAATAAATCAGTTTTACATGTCTATTTTCTTGTCTGCATTCCTTCATAGAGCAAAAAAAGTCGTTTACTGGGGTTCACTGAATTTACACACTTGGTCCTCAACGTTTAAAAAAACCTTATCCACAGATGTATCTCATATATTTGTTTCTATAACACATTTTATAAAGTAAAATCTCAACCGAACGAGTTCAGCTCACACCCACAACATTCATCCGTATGAAGTCAGTTTATGTTCATAGCAAAAGTTTTCTGTAAACAGGAAGGCAAACGGGAACAAAGGACATTTTCTTGACACTGTAACTGCCTCAAAGAAAGAAAGTCTCTGCTGCAATGCTTTTATTTCATTCTGTCCTTGAGGTTCAAAACTGTAATAAAAAGAGGACTTCTTTATGGTTGATTTTGCTTTCTGCCCTAAAACCACCAGCCTAAATCTCCATATAAAGCTATGTAAAGTATAAGGATTATAACATAATTAAGGTGAACATCTACTTTTTCAACTATGCCAATTTTTTATGCCACATTTAAAAATGATACATTTGGCTAAGCAGGCTGAGCACTGCCAGTTGGAAAAGAGGCTGAGAAAGATCAAATGTATACATCAATAAAGAACACACACAAGTTCTTTCTTTTAATTTCAAGGTGCTGAGCTACAGGGCAGAACATGGGTGCAGTTGGTAGCACTGTTGCCTTGCAGGGTGTACCCCGCCTCTCGGCCAATGACCGCTGGAGACAGGCATCAGCAGCCACATCCTACCACCCACCCCTCAACACTGCATGGATAAGAGGGTATAGTTAATGGATGGATGGCACTGAGCAGCTTTTTACAAAAAAAATTAATAAATCTTTAAAAACCTTTGTTTCCAAGACCGTATTGATTGCGCTTGAATTATTTTTATTTTATTTATTTTTTAGTATGAACAGAAGACAAACAAATCTGCAAATGTAGTTCCTTGCTAAAGTACTCACACCTCAGGAACCTTTTCATATTTTCTCGTGTTGCAGCCACAAACCATTAGATTTCATTGGGATTTCACGCAATAGACCTAATCAAAGTAGCACATAGTTGAAAAGTACAAGGAGAAGGACATTTGGTTTTCAAGTATCTTTACAAACGTCTGGAAACTCCCTTTTTAATTCAACTCCCTGAGACAAGACTGGGTGAGCGGTAATTTTCTGACACGTAGAGCATTTTGCATTTACACCAAGAAAGTTTATTTTAGCTTCATCTTTACAGAGTGCCTTGTTTCACGTGTTTACTGTTTGACACATTGATTTTTTTTGTGGCAAACTACCTATTTCTTATGGCTGTTTAGTAATGGCTTCTTTCTTTTTTGTCCCCTTGTCATGTCCAGCTTCATGGCAAGCCGGATGGGGCTCTGACTGCCGTAGTTATGCCAAATATATTTGCCAGGTGTATTCTTGCAATGGGTAGATTGTGGGATCGAGTCCAGCTTCCCCCTGTCCCATATCGATGCCCCTTTGGGCAAGGCACTTAACCTCAACTTACCCACTGATCTCTGTGTGTATGAATGTCTGTGCGTTAGTGAGCATGATTGGGTGAATGTGGCTCTAGTGTACAGTGCTTTGAGTGGTAGTATGACTGGAAAAGTGCTATATAAGTTCAGTCAATTTACCTCGAAATCCTCCATTGAAGCCCAATCCTTGATAATTTATTGCTGCGGGGAAGACAAGTAACAAGGACAAAGTAAGAGAAATAGAGAAAGGACAGAGACACAAAGAAAACATAGACAAAATTACAACCAGCTGCTACAAAAATCATGCATCGGCCACCATTGAGAAACCGGGGGAAGACAACCACAAACATCTGCAAAGAGATAAAACTAAAAGGATAAAAAAAAAACACAGAATGACGACAGTCGCAAGAGTATGGAACAAAACTGTTGACAATAATGGAGAGAAGTATAAGGCTACTCTGTGTGTGTGTGTGCGCATGCTCCTGTTTAGGCACCAGAGTGAGGACCATTTTCTTGATTTCGCCATCAAAGTGAGGACATTTTGCTCTTCCTCACTTTGTATTTTGCCAATGGTTAGGTGTAGGACTAAGGTGTGATTGGAGTTTAGATCATACACTTTTAATGGTTAGGTTTAGGGTTAATGTCAGGGCTATGGCACAGAAAGGGTTGAAAATAATTGGAAAAACAATGGAATTCAAGAGAGAGAGAGAGAGAGAGAGAGAGAGAGAGAGAGAGAGAGAGAGAGAGAGAGAGAGAGAGAAAATAGGTGGTGTAGGTCTTACATTTATGTAGATGCAGACCTGCATGCAGAGGGCCACCGCCATCTCCCCTCCAGTGATGAGAAGTGAGCAGTGATGACCCCAAGACCCAAGAAACCAGCATACCCACAGAGCACAGAGACCAGGCAGCCCTCCATAAAGGCAACACCTCTTCAATAGTTTGAATTGTCTTGTTTATGAACAATGCTTTATTTGGGGTAAGGCAACATGCCGTGCCTTACCACATCTACCCAGAGGACAACAAAAGAGGACAGAGCCCCTGCAGCCATGGAGAGGAGCCACCCTAGGAACCAGAGGTGACAGCTTACCAACCCCATCACGGCTTCTTTTTTCCCACGTCTCACATGTTTTTTTATGTGGATCTCTCACATCAAAACCAAATAAAATACTCGGCAGTTTATGTTAGCAACAATACAGTGGGTTTTCATCTCTTGACATTTGCGACAAGAGAAACAGTGCATTAGCTCCCTCACATTATTCATCCTGATTAAAATCAATGGCAGAAAGGTGTTAGAGTGAATTATCTTCAAAGACATCTAAAGCAGCCTCATTAAACAGTAAGAGCGATGTGTCTGACATCAGAAGGTTTCTGACGATCTTTAAGGAGAGTTAAAGCATTTATTACACTCTGGAGAAATTAACACGCCTTAAAATTCCTCCCACAATGTTGCCAAATCAGCCGGTTCTCTCATTTAGCAATATTTCTGTGATGTTTCAGAATGCGGTAATTAGGTGCAAATTATTCTCTGTCCTCTTGTTGAAATGTTCAGGGAGTATGTGTGCAGACAGAGTAAATCCAAACTCAAGTCAGTTAGCTGTAATCACCTCCTCTGCATTTACAGAGGCTTCTATCCATCCAGTGTTGTCAGGCTTGGAGCATACAGACAAAGGGATCTTTGATTGTCCAGAGTCCATTGTCCTCTGTAATGGACTCCTCTCTTCAGATGACTGCACAGATTTTCATTTGGGTTTAGAGACTGTTAAGACAAGGGACTGATATGGAAATGGGTTGATTCTGTGTCTGCTGAACCCTTTTTGTGTTTTGGGTCATTATCATGTTAAAAGTAAATTTTAAGTTTTTCTGTCCAGCTTTTAAAATCTCTTCTTTTTTTTTTAAGAGTTTTTAACTGAAGCTTTTCTCAGGATTTTGGAAGAGGAATTGGTATTTGTTGCCAAAAAGGTCAATTTCAGTTTAATCTGACCAAACCATACAGTTATAAAGTCCTGGATTTCAAGATGTTTACATCTGTAACGGTAGCACAGACAATTATTAAAGGATTTTTAAACAATTGATTAGTGTGTAGACATATTTTAATGGCGTTTTAAACTTGGAGATCCCAGGATGCTGTTGCTGCAGTTCTCCAACAGTGAAAGTCTGTGATTTAATTAATATTCTTTACTACTAGGGGTGGTAGATAAACACTGGTCCTCATGCAGAATAGTGGCTAGAAGCTAAAAGAAATTGGCCTTTGTGTCATGCTATTTTTATACCCCAAGGAAAAAGTGTGTGTCTTTTTGTCATTAATTTCAAATTTCATGTTCCTTGGAACTCTGGTCAATCCAGAAACATAAAGTATGCATTTTTAAAAATAATCCTGCTTTTTAAGACTATTAAGGGATGCCAGATTATATTATTTCTAGTGGAGTTTTTATTCCTGAACATCTTTAAATGTGCTCAAACTAAGCTTTTTTTTATTATTTTATAGTAAAATGCATGATTGCACTAAAAAAAATTAAAAGGCCTTTTATACATACTTGGAGATATCAAGACATTTGTAGAATGCTGTATTTATGACACCAAATAAAAAATGTAAACATATTGGCCATAATTAGCAGAGATGTGTGGCCAATCACAGACATACCCTCTTCTTAGAAAAACATCATTTTTATTGACAATCTCTTCTGTACATGATTGATTTAATAAACTTTGGTATGACTTCATCTCTGTGTGTGGATTGTGTGATGATGATTGTGTGATTTATGAGCTAGAACACTCTGTTCTATTATCCATGGTCCTATACGTCGTGGCAGCCAACAGTTGGAGGATACATTATACACATTAGAGTTAATTGATCACAATCTTAATCATTCTCCATACTAATGACTCTTGTTACAGGTCTACATATTCAAGGCTTTTTTTGAAAACAACATAAAATATTACTTCAAACTAAACTCCTATTAGTGGTTTTGTAATATGTGATTGTTGCTGCAGCACGAAAATGTTCATTAATACATTTTACAAATTATATTTAGAGGATTGCTTTCTTATAAATAGGTAGTTCATCCAATGTTTGTATTTTTTTTGTTTCAGTAAACATTTCACTGCTGTGTCCCTTCAGTTTATGCATTATTACTTCTAAATACAACTCAGTACAGTTGGTAATGATATGCATACCTGAACATAGTTTTCTTTCTTCCCAAAGCATGAAGGTTGGTGCATTGAAACTGCATTTATCATCACTTTAGTATATGTGGCTAAATGCTATTTAGGCCTCCATCACTGTATAAAGAACAATTTAAAGAAGTTGTGATTTGCGCAAAGGCAAAGGCAAGGCAAGGCAAGGCAAATTTATTTGTATAGCACATTTCACTACACAGACAATGCAAAGTGCTTTACATGATTAAAATACAGGAAGACAAAAAACAAACAAAGGCAACAGGAAACTACTGCCTATGATATACTACATATATAAAATGCACCAGATGAAGTAATATTATATTTCAAACCAATTATTTATATTTATATACTCTATATAAAGAGACACTAACCTTTTCCTCTCACTACTGTTTGACATTAAATTAGACAAAACTTATTTTAGGTTGTTTGGAAAAACAAAAATGGTTTCTATTATCTAGATTCCAGAATGATTCAATAGTTTTTTTCAAGATTTTCTTCTTTATTTATTTATTTTTACTTTGCAAAAATTCGATTCAGCACATTCCCTGAGCATTTGGCAGCATTGCCTTTAAACTGTATGACTTGGTTCAAATATTTGGGTATTTTTCCATAAGCTTCTTACAATAGTTTTCCAGCATATTTGACTTATTCGTCCTGACAGAAATGGTATTAGTGAGTCAGATTTAGGCTTCTTTGCTAACACACACTTTTTTCAACTCTGTCTAGACTTAGACTTAGACTTAGACTTAGACTTTCTTTATTGTCATTTTGTATACACAGAGTGGATACAGAACGAAATTTCGCTTTCACACAGCTCAGAAAGATTGCTTTGTCTACTAATATTCAATAAGATGGAGAGCAGGGCTTTTGTGATGGCCACTCCAAAGCATGGACTTTGTTGTCCTTAAGCCAATTTGCAACTAATTTGGTGGTGTGATAAGGTTCATTGCCTATTTAGAAAACCCATTTGTGCCGAGCTTTAACTTCCTGGCCGATGTCCTGAGATTTTGCTTGAGGTTTTCCAAATAATATTATTTCCTGACAATGTCATCTATGTTGTAAAGGGCACCAGTGCCTCCTGATGTTAAACCCCCTCAATATAAAGTCCTGCTATCCTCCACCCAACCAGCCAGTCTACAAATTTAGATGAGGTCTTCAAACGTCTGCCTTTTTCCTTCTTGACATCCACAACTCTTCTTGATATTTTGGCTGATTTCTTCAGATTTTTCCATGGTGCAGCTCTAGGAAGAATTGGGTTTGATGTGTTGCCTTAAATACATTCACTTTACCTCAAATGTTGTGAATTAACCAACCAGAAGCCAAAAAAAAAACAGAACAGCATTTTCTGAGATTTACCAAAACTGTGTAAAAGCATAATAATCTTGATTATGAGTGAATTTTGTTCCATTATTGTTGCAAGCAAAGAACACATTTGGTAAATGGAAATTTGACGAAAGAAAATGTGTTTTGTAAATGGAAATTTGAAAAAAATGAAATTCAGAAAGTATACCTTGCAAAACCTCTTAATCAAAAAAAGGTTTTGAGAGTAACTCTGGTGTTTTCCTTGATTTTATTTTTTCAAGAAAAAAATATTTTTTTCCAGATTTAATTTTTTTCACATTAAATCTTTCATGTGACAGGAACAGGATGTAGCCTATAATTATTATTTGAACACAGACTGTAATGTCTTCCCTTTCCAGGTCAATCAGTAAGGATTGACGTTAATTTTTATTGATAAAGCAACATTGCTACTATAACTCGCTCCAGTTTCTGTTTTGTTAAATTTGGAGGGACCATTTGTATCTCAGCTTAATGCAAAAATATCAGATTGACCTAGCCAGCGAAGGCCATAGGTGGTGGGGTAGGCCTAGAGAAAAATGCAAAAAACATTTCGACCACCAGCCTGAAACAGACCGGCGGAACCTCCCTATGGCCTCCCGGTCTGTGTGTTTGACTGGTTTCGACTACATATTGATAAGACATTACTACCCCCAAACCAGTTTCCAGCCAGCTTAAGCATCATTACTTTGAATACCTATCCTTTTTATCATATGTGCCTGCGCAATCCCATTTAAAGTCACCTGAATATGCCCTGGGCCTGATTCAGCTCCAAATCAATAGGATTGCTGAAAAAAGAAAATCTCTGGCTACAGGATTTGAACAAACAAGAGGTCCAATAGTCTCACAAGCCCTGATTCAGAAGGTAGGGAAGTTAGAATCTGAAATGCATAAAGTCAACTTTAACATGCACATAGATCCTTTATAATTGACCTTCCTTTTAAGCCTCGTCTTCAACCTTCTTAACATGCTGATGCATGCAGGCCATACTGATCAGAAATCCACCCCAGCTGCAGAGCTGTTATTTAGTCAAGGTTTACTCAACATACAGTGATATTTCTGAACATGGATTCATAAGTGCCAGAGAACCATGTTCAGTCAATAGCTTATAGATTTGGAAGTGCTATGATGGGTGCTAGGTGAGCAGATAACCAACAAGCATGGATGTATTTAACTGGGTAAATACTTTCTAAATGTGCGGAGGCTTTTACTAATGCCACTAATGTTTGTATGACAGTATACTGGTCATTTATATTTGTATTTACATGGGTTCTTAAATATAGTATTTCTGCCTATTGGACTTGTACATCTTCATTGTTATTTATTTATGTCTGTCATGATTTTGTCTTGGATGAACCCGGACACAGCACGCACACACAGAGCTGGTTTAAGAGAGTTTATTGCACACGGTGGATGATGGATGACATGAACCAGAGTCAGTTACCAGACGGAGATGAAGGATGCAGGAGCTGGCTGGCAGGAACAGAACGGAGTTGATTGTCCATGAAACGGAGAAGCTGCGCTGCTACAGGATCGGGAGTGAAGACCAGAGACCAAGAACACAGGAGCGGAAACCAGCAGCGCAGCAAACAGAAACTAAACTGACCAGACGGGAACCAAGACGGGTAGACAGGAGTAGCTGAACACTACGAGCCGGCAACGAAGAACAAACAGAGGTGAGCTATAAAGGGGTGATAACAGGTGGAACCAGTCATGGGGTGATTACAGCCTGACAGGCAGTGGCGGCTGGCCCATAGGGGGCGCTCGGGCGCTGCCCTCCCTAGATGTGGAGGGGAAAAGTCAAAATATATATAGATTTTAAAAGTATTATTGATGTCAGTTTTTACTTAATGGTACGTGGCTACATGTAATAAGAATTATTAAAACACTTCTACTAATTGACTCTCATTTAACAGTGCATTTCCACCGACAGAACGTATCATTTCTCTTGTGGGGCTATCACTCAAGGCGCCCCACAAGTGTAGCGAAATAACCAATCGTATACTGTTGCGAGGGAAAATTTATAAATATTTGGCCAATCAGCATCGCCAAAATGAATGGCTTTGGGGCTACTGGAATCTTTGCCCCTTCTACACAGTGATAGGTGTATAGACCAGTTCACGCATGACGTCACGAGCTACATCCGCGCTACATCCGGGTCATGGTGGTAGGCAAAAACAGAACTGTTTTCGCTTACCACCGTGACAAAACGGGTGAATTAGAGCGTACTTTTAGTTTATTTTTGAAATCTAAACAATGCCTATGACTTGTTGTGCTCCCGGTTGCACACAGAGGCATTCCAAATCGTCGGATGCACGTTTCTTTCGTTTACCGAAGGACGAAGAAAGAAGAAAGAAATGGATAATTTCAATGAAAAGGATGCAGGCAGACAATCCCAATCGACTGTGGGAGCCATCATACCACGACAGAATTTGCAGTCTACACTTCATCTCCGGTAAATACAACTTAATTTTGCACTGGTCATTGTTCTACTTAAATAATTATATAAATAAAAAAATAGGATATATATTTAAGTCAAGACGTAAACGGTCGTTTCGTAATATACGTACATGTACAATGTATGCAAACCCTCTGGCATGAGTCTGAAAAGGATTAATAAGACAAAAACACCAAATTAAGGCTGCATCCTGACAATGTCGTGATTTTTTTAATGATATTCATTTTGAATGCCATTTTATAACTATGTCTATATAAAGTTCTCTCTATTTTATTCAGATAGTCCTTCATTCAACTGCATGCTGCAAATGATAAGAGATAATTACATCTGAAGCGAGCAGAAATTGTATCTTTATGTCATGAGTCAGAATCAGAGGACCCTGAATTCAGCCAGACAAGCAAAGGTTGAAATAAAAAGGTGATTTATTAACAAAGCAAACCAAAAGAGGGCACCAAGCCAAAAAGCAAAGAGGCAGTGTCCAAAAAACTTAAACAGTCCACAGCCAACAACCTAAAATAAACTGGTCAGAAGTCAGGCTGGTCTATTAACAAAAAGAGCAGAACAGGTCAAATAATCCAGGTAAAAACTAACAGAATCAGGTTGGGTACAGGCAGACAGGCAAAACAGGATCAGACTTACCCCAGGCAGGAAAAAACACAAACACAATGATCGGGCAGAGTGCAAGGGACAGAGGCAGGAATAAGTAGGGGAGTGAGCAGGCGAATGGAATGAAACTAATTAGACTAGGAGGAGCTGATCAGGGAAGTGGCTGGAGGTGGAACTGAACTACTGACATGTGAAAACAGGTTAAACTAAAAAACAGTTCAAGAACCAATCTAGAACACACAATAAATGATAAGGCCCAACCTAAGATGGAACCAAGACTGAAACAAGACACAAGCTAAAATAGAAAAGAACCCAAAAACAGAAACTAAACTAAGGCAGGAACTCAAACTATGACACTTTATTTAAAATAGTTACTGTTCAAGCCCAGACACTTTGGCTTAGATCTTTATTCATTTGTGCTTACACATTCTGAGTTTTGATTTAACAACATAAATATTAATCAAATACAAATCTACAAAGGTTAACCCACATCACTTTGAATATATGCATTTTTAATAATATTAATTAAGAATAAGAATGTTAAAAGGAAGAAGAGGATGAAAAATACTCGTTATTGTTTACTTTATTTGATATGATTTCAGGATTTTAAATTACTTGTTTGTCTTTACAGAAAGAAAAAGTGAGGCGCCCAAGAATTGGACTTGTAAATAAATAAGAATTGTTCTTTAGTTGTACAATTATGGGTTTCAATTATTTCCTCAACCTGTTTCTACTTTTTATTTACTATCGGGGTTAAGTTTCAGTCTGTAAGTGGTTAATTCAGACATTTGGTATAAAAGCATAATTTCCGGAGTCTGTTTATGTTGTGTTTTGTTGTGTAGTTCGACCCAAGGGCAGTCCAGTGTAGCAGCCTCTCTATGCTTACAGAAAACGAGCAACTGTGGGGGGACAACAGGAAGACGAAATAACTGTCTGGAAAACAGCAAAGCAACTAAAGGAGTAACAGACAGCAGCATGGATGATACTAACAAGCAAGAACAGACAATGTTTAAGTGAAGAATCTGATGAGGAGAGAGTTGAAGAGTGACGTGAGAAACAGCTGTGACCAGTCAGAAGAATGCAGACCTGAACAGGGAA
Organism: Fundulus diaphanus; assembly: GCA_037039145.1. Lineage (NCBI taxonomy): Eukaryota > Metazoa > Chordata > Actinopteri > Cyprinodontiformes > Fundulidae > Fundulus > Fundulus diaphanus. The sequence continues at coordinate 26,988,439 of CM073142.1, read as the reverse complement.
CTGGGAGAATGTGACCAATAAACACAAATGAGACTACAAAGGGCACAAAAAGCTTACTAAACATAAAGAAAATCCCTAAGATAAGAATACAGACCAAATTAACAAAGACCAGACCACAAGAACTTAACAATAAGAAATTAACCTGTATGGAACACCTTTAGTGACAACACCCAAAAAATAAAATAAAAAATCCAATACAAAAACATATGAGAACCAAAAATAAATAAATAAAAAACCAACCCCCATGGATCATAACAATTAATCAACAAAAATATTAAGGTGTAACAATGATTAGAGTTATAATTTTTGTTATTACTTTATCTATTATTACTTTATGGTTAGTGGCTGTTTCTCTCCACAAAAAAAACAACAACAACTTAGCAATTGACTTGATGTTGGAAGACAAGGGTCTGACAAACTAGGATCATTAAAAAGCACATGATGCATTTGAGGAAAACTTAAAAAAAAATCAAACCAAAACATACCCTTCTAGATACAGAGATCCTATTAGCTTATATAAATTCTCTAAACTTAGGTCAAGCCACAGGCTTTTGGTCCCTAATGACAGCCCGGACAGTCCTCATCAAGCTGCTTTGACACATATCAGATGTAATTATGCCAAAACTGTTTAAATCTATAATAAATCATGCTTTAAAATCACTTTTAATTTAAAAAATCAGCAATGGTAAATTGATAACAACAACAAATAAGAAAATCACTTACTGATGCAAAAATTGATGAAAAGAAGAGAAAAAAACATTCAGTATAAACAAAGGTAGTAATATTTAGATTTAAAAAATTAATAATGACATACAAATTGACATCTGCATATATTTGTCAAGGTGTATTTGGTACTGAGTTCCTGCAGCTTTGAGTGGATTCACTGGATTGTGCTGTTGGTTTTCCTCGGTTGGACTTCTTTAGGCAGAGCCTCCAGATTCTATGTCTGATTGGGATCAGATGGGTTGAAGGTTGAGGTCTCGAGAGTCCTCGAGCCATTTTTTTTATTTATTTTTTGAGCTGTAGGGTGTGTTGACCTGCAGGAGGAGGACACAGTTGCAAGAAGTGAAGGTTGAAATGTGGAAACATTAATTTGTCCTGCGAGAGGTTTTCATATCAAAATAGCTTATCCAAGTTGTATTAAATAAAACATAAAATCTCTATCAGGCTCACAAGAAAAAAATCAGAAGGTTTATTTTTATTTTTTTTAAGGCAATCTGATTCCCAGACCTCGTTTAGATCTAATACAGAAAGCTGAAATGGAAAAAGGGTCCAAACTGTGACCAATCTCTGCAGCAGACACAGTTTCAGCACCTTTTGAGGTAAACACAGATCTCAGACAGGTGGAAGAAAAAATGATCTGTCACCTCGCTTTAGTCTCATCTTTTTCTCAGCCTCTTGTGCTGCCTTTATGGCTCGTACAAGACAACCTGCATAATAACAGTTTAAATACATCAAACTTTATACTTAATTGCCTGATTACTGTGACATAACACATAAAAAATCTGTTTGTTGGGTTAAATAGATTTTTTGTCTAGTAAAATTGCATAATTGTGTTAACTGGAAATTAATTGTGAACATAAAGTGAACAACCACCCTGGATCGCTTTTTTGAGTGATGGTTCCATGTTACTTATTTGTCATATTTGTGTTTTCCCAACTGGACACCTCTCATAAGCCCTGCTTTTGTGTTCTAGTCTGCACTAACAACATAAGACACTGTTGCCCCCAAGTGGTCTGGTCAAATACTGTTTTGACCAGACCAAAAAATTAAGAAAAGAATGGACAAACCTGGCTCAGACGTCTTTTGAAAGAAATTGCTACAATATGATGCTATTGCGTCCAACAAAAGGTTCTTGCCTTATCTTTCGCAATGAAATGTAGACAAAGAACCCAAATCTGCAGACACAAATACAAACCTTGATGTATTTTATTGGGATTTTATATAAATAGCAAACACAAACTAGTCCAGGATTATGTAGAGAAAGGAAAATGTTACATTTCCCATCCATTCGGTTTTTGGTCTTTGCTTAGCTGAAACTGGGTCACAGGGGCAACAGATCCAGGAGGGAACCACAGACATCCCTCACCCGAGCAACAACCTCGTGCTTATTCGGGGGTCCCAAGCAGGTTCTGGCTTCTCCTCCTTGTCGGAGGTGCTGGGAAAAACCTCTGAAGGGAGGCCCCTAGGGGGCATCCCGATCAGATGTCCAAACCATCTCATCTGATTTCTTTCGACGCGGAGAACTCTCGACTCTACTTTGAGCTCCCCCCGGATAAAAAGAGCTCTTCACCCTTTCTCTAAAGCTGAGCATGGCCGCCCTCTGGAGAAAGCCCATTTTAGCCGTCCAGAAAAAAGCACTTTTAAAAAACATATTTCTATAAATGAAAATGTGATGTATTTTTTTATTCAACCCCCACTAAGTCAATACTGCTGCTTTTGTTCTTTTATGCCAAAATTACAGCTGCAAGTCTGTTTAGATGTCTTTGCACAGTAAGAGACCTAAAGCTTTTGCCCATTCTTCTATGATCAGATTAAGTCGAACTGCATAGATAGCGTCTGAACATCAGTTTTGAAATATTGCCTCTAATTTTCAATTAGATTTAGGACTAGGCCATTCTAATCTATGAAATTTATTGATACAAACCATTCTTTTGTATCATTGACCATATTTAGAGCAACTGTCCTCCAGGAAGCTGAACCTCCCCCTTGTCTAAACTCTTTTGCAGTCACTGACTGACTATCTTCTACGATTGCTCAGTAATTAGCTGCATCCATCTTCTCTTTAACTCTGTCCCGCTGCCACCACCATGTTTCACAGTGTAGGTTATTTGATTAGGATGGTGAGGAGTTTTATTGTTTTGCCACACGAAGCGTTCCACACGTAGGTGAGAAACACAATCTGCTTTGGTGACATGTGACCAGAACACCTTGTCCTACTTGCTGTGTCCCCCTACATGGATTGAGGCTACGTAAAACTTGACTACTGATGGTTTCCTTCAACGCTGGGTTTCTTTTTGCCAATCTTCCATAAAAGGCTTATTTAGTTAGTGCACCACTAATAGTTGTCCTTTCAACATGTTTTTTAGTTTTATGCTCCAGTTGCCCAGCCTGTCAGGTCAGGTAGACGGCAATGTCTGGGTAGGTTTCCAGTTGTGCCATACTCGTTCTGTTTTCAGGTGATGGAATGAACAATTTTCTGTGATGAGTCCAAACATTGCTTTAAACTTATCCATATTTATGTCTTTGACCAGTCTGCTGTCATCTTCAATATGATGTTTCTTTATTAATGTCACCCTTTATAGGGAAATTACACTTCAGGCAGGCTCTGTTTAATACTTAGGATGAGGAGATAGACTGGCGACCTGTCCAGGGTGTACCCCGCCTCTCGCCCATTGAAAGCTGGAGACAGGCACCAGCACCCCTCACAACCCCACAAGGGATAGACGTGTTAGAAAATGGATGGATGAGGAGACACCCCTGTTTTAAATTTTTTTAATTATCGTTTTCTGGTATTTTATTTACGGCACAAGTGGCTGTTTTTTTCTTCTTCACAGTAGGCAGGAAAGGTTTGAGAGAGGGGGAAGGTCATGCGGTAAAGGACTGCAGGCCAGAGTCAGGACCAATGCCTCTGTATATGGGTCGTGCTCACTACCCCTGAGCCATCGGAGCATGCCCTTTAATTTTTTTAATAAGATATGTTAATTGAAAAAAAAAAAGCTCAGCTCTCAATTAAATAAAGGAAATTGGTGGTTTTCGCTCACCCAGCAGTTTATTAATTCTTGCAAGAATCAGAGCAGAAGAACACAGTCAAAAGCCCTCTGCTCTGCTTCTATTCTGCTCTAACTACAACAGAAAGTGCCTTGCTTATATTTCTTCAGTGGGAAGCCACACAGCAGCAATAAAACAATAAAGCAAGGGAAGCAAGAGGTGTGGTAATCTTCAGTTTGGCTCTCATGAATAGGCTTTTGAAACTCTTCCACAAGGTTGACACTAGAAATTTAACCCTTGGACCTATGAACCTATGAAGTTTAGAGAGGACTGCATCCCATATGTATCTGGCAGATTATGACCTCTGCAGAAAGCGTTCTTTAATGAGGCACACTAAAAAGAGCCTCTATCATAAATTTGACCTTGCAGCAAAGCAGAGTAAGAGCAAATTGAGTTTATACAGAATATCAGACATAAAAGTTACTTTCAAATTTTCCAATGACAAACCTTTTGATGACAATGTTTTGATTTCATACAATTATCCACTCCTTTGTGTTGGTCTGTAACTTAAAATCCCCAAGAATACACTAAAACCTCAATCTTGACAAAATGCAGAAAGGTTTATGGAGTATGAATACTTTTGCAAGGTAATGTAGATATTTCTGCATTGCTCTCCGTTCCCAGAGAAAACATACAATTACTGTAAAAAAAAAAATCCCCCAAAGGGTAACCAATGCAATGGGCATGTTTATATGAAATCATCTTAGTAAGTAATTTATGATGATCCTTTATTGGTGCTTTGACAAATAAAACAGAAATTTCCAATCTGTCCCTCAAGAGTCTAAAAAGACATTCTAAAAACTTTAATAGTTTTCCCTTTTCCTTTCCAAGCAGTGGTAAAAACAGAACGCTGGATCAATTTCAGTATCGGTTTTACCGACTGACCCGTCATCCTGCAGAGCTCGCAGCTCTCTCAGATTTCTGTTCACGCTGTACTCAACATGTCCTCACGGTGTCCCGGCATCTGACGCACTCTTTAATAACGTCGAGTCATTTCCAGCCTGAAGAGCAGCGTGCCGCAGAGGTAAGAGATCTTACATCACTGAACTAAAAACAGAGGTCAGAGGATGAGGCTGCTGTTCATGTCGTTTACTCGTGCTGTGATTTTCAGTTCTTTGTGAACGGTGATGTCCTGAAATATACTCAAAATGCCCTCCATTGGTTTCCTTAAATTAGCTGGACAATAATCCTAAACACAATTAAAAGCTGGTTTTGGAATTGAAGAAGAAGGGTTTTGTTACGCTTCTGGAAAGCTCTGACCTGTTTACAATTTATGACCCATGCTTAATAGTTGGGTCTGAACCAAGAAACCAAGCAATTTAAATGAACCTTATCATTTCTGATAAAATAGAGTGGTCAAATGGTTTTCTAAACTGTGTCAGGACCTTGTTTTGGCTACACGAAAAGTGTTGGTCCTCTGCAACCTGATATGGGACATTTAGCTAAATATTACTTGGGACGCATGTGCACATTTTAACCCGTATATATAATTTTTATGTCATCTGGATTAAAGGAAACTTCATATTAAATTCAAACTTGTGCGCCGAATTCTTCTTTTTTAACTTTGAATGTCATTTTTAGGATGGCATTCATGGCCATGATAAGTGTCTGTAAATTTCTTAACCAAAACAAGTGTCAGCATCAGGTCCAGAGGATCATTTTCACCTCAAACATTGAGATCAAATGAGCCCTAAGCCAATTCGGTGCTGACATTGAACTGGTGTGTGAAACTTGATTTTGTCAGCAGGTGAAGACCGTTCTGTTCACAGAGATGGAGACAGACATGAATCAGCAGTCGCAGCTGCCAAAATGACTGACAAAGTCACTTCACTAATGCGCCGACGGGAGCTGAAGCTTGGCGCTTGTGTCAAATCAGATTAGAGTGTTTTTCAGCTCGCTGTGTGCGAGAGAATAGACTCAACCAGGAGACAGAGTCTAACCTGGTTTACAGTTCAAGATCACAGCTGTAGTGCTGGCAAGAGGTGAAAATGTGGTCACCTAATACGGTCACTTTCCTGAAGGGAGAGCTTCAGAACTTTGGTTTGAAATGCAGCACCAGTCGGTTGCTCATCCTGTCAACACGGCGTCCGGCAGCATAAGGAAATCCACATCCGCTGACAGGTCCGAGCTGTTTGGGCAGACTGAAAAAGGCACTACATAGTATCTAAAGGTGCTTTGGATGTGTACGGCTATTGCTTTCTGTGGTAACTCCATCATTTTATCAATAGTTTCTCTCCCTCAGCTGGAGAGATATATATATATATATATATATATATATATATATATATATATATATATATATATATATATATATATATATATGCTTTACCTCTGTGTCTGTGGTTCATTTCAGCAGCTATGAAATACTGTACAGTCAGAGACATGAGAGCAGTGGACCTGTTGGCAGTTTAAATCATTCCTGACAGCTTCCTGATTACAGAGGGCATCAGCTCAGGCACAGATATCCCTGACAAACATATCTCTGCCTTTCACCTATTCACCCCTGAATGAATTTTCTGCAAAAAAAAATAAATAAATGAATAAAACACTCAAGTTCAAAGTAAATGGCTGGAGTAGGGATTGGTTTTAGAATTTCTTTTATTTTGTAAAATGATGGGAAAGGATCGTTTAGAGCAGAGGGGCTGCAGATGAGGCCTGTTACAAATAAGTGCTACATAACAAACTACAAGTGATTTTCAGAATTCAGTCCAATTGTTGCCCTCGCTATTCCTGTCAGTTTGAGTTTAGAGAAGCATTTATCAGATTACAAGTCGTGGATGTTCCCTGTTCCCATTACAGTGAGTCTGCAGTGTTCAAAACAATCCCATCTGCTGAGAAGCCTGTTCCTTCTGATTGTCACACACAATTCAGCCCAACTAACGGGGTTTCATTTTGGTGCATATTGGTTGTCTGTGAGACTGAGCTGCAAATCGGGACAGATAGAACAAGCCAAAACACTTTTGGGACTCACTTTGGCTGGATCATGTATCTAAAGATCGTATCTGAGAATCGCAGGGATTGAAGTGCAAAGCAGCCCAAGATGATTTGACACACTTGGACAGTCTCATGTGTCAGCAATTAGTCGGAGCTGTAACCCGGCGGCACCGTTCGTGGTTTAATTAGGAGTACTGGACCGTGAAAGAGCTTAGAGCTAGGACTTCTTTATTGTGCTTACCGTATGAAAAGTATACTATCAGTCGGGTATACAGAAACGTCAAGGGTTCAATTAAGCTTTCATTGGGCTTCTCAGCTCTTACTGAACAAACTGTATACTCTGATTATTTTATTCAGTATTCCTCATGATTTCTTACTGCATCCTTAGAGAACCACAAAAGTCACATGAATCTGAATTAGGTCTGTCGCTGTTTCTACTGATGTTTTAAGTCTCTCGCCGCATCCCTGCAAACTCAAACACAAACTGTCAATCAAAGCCAGTGATAAGATCTTAATCACAGCACGCCTGTCGTGATTCTGGAGATATTGAGTTGTATTTTGATGTGTACCCCCCCAAGCATTAAAGCATCCAGTAGGACAATAAACCAGTGCCAGATCGACTGCCAGTGGTTGAGGTACTCTAGCTCCCTTCTGGTACGTTCCGTTTACTCCATATTTGATGGGATTTCTGTGATGAATAAAGGATTAAACATACAAATGCAAATAAATAAAAAGTTTTTAATGAGCCAAATTACTCCGACTAGAAAACATTGAAACAAATATAAACAAATGACTGTAAATTGGGTCCTGGTTGATCCTATTGACTTTTTAAAGTGTCTTGACTGCATCCCCTAAGTGATCCTAAATAACCTGTTCCTCAAAGAGTACAGAGTAAATAATTAGCCATAATATCACTCTGGCTCATTACCTCCTTAGGACTGCTGACATCGTTGGGGCACTTTCCAAACAAATGTAGACGTCATTCTATCGATATACTGGTTGATTATAGCGTGGGGAAAAATTAGGGATTGATTGTGTCAAGCAAATGAATTCTGAACACATTCACAGTGTATTATATTGGTAATGTTTCCTAAAAATAAGAAAAAAAAACTGATACAGCTAAATTCATTTTTGTTTACAAAAGACTTCATTTACACACAACAAAGGAATCCGCTATAAAACACTGAACCCGAAGCTCAAGAATGGCCACGCAGTGTTGTTATAATGACTGTACATCAGCTTTGACTCACAGCTTTCTCATAGTTGCATGTTTTTTAAGCTTTGAATTTCAGTTGCAATAACTTTTTACATCAGTCTGGTATACAACATCAAGGCAGGAAAGTTTCTGCCAAGAGGAGTGAATTTTAAGTATTCGCTCCTCTTGATCTCATTCCCCATTGCGCCAAGCTACAACAATAAAGTTCAAAGTACTTTGTTAGGATTTGATTTGATAAACCAACTCAAAATAATCTATTAAAAGCACACATGGGTCTCTTGGTTGCTTCTCTGATTCATTTTAGGTGGATGTTCACGTCTTGATATTTTTGCAGCAGTGATGCACTCCTTACATTTTCATATGATCGAAGGAATATTGCCCATGAGATGTCCAAAGCTTGGGATATTCATTGATAACCTTACCCGTCTTTATACTTCTCCACGACTTTATCCCTGATCTTTGTCCTCCTGATACTCTGTCAAATATTCTAAACAAAAAAGCTGGATTTGTGTTGAGCTCCATTTACACGCATGTAGATTCTCAAACGACTGGGATGGGCTTTATTTAAGGGTACCAGAGCAAAGGGGAATAAACACAAAAGCTTACCACAGTTTTCAGATTTTTGTCATTGAAGCATTCTGAAAACCATTGATCATTTTCCTTTTACTTCAAATGAAACGAGAAGCTGTCAAAAATGTTGAAAAGCTGCTGTGATTTAACTTTGGAGGGGACTGTATCTACCACAAAGCCTCTTGTGCGAATTATAGGTTTAATATTGAATTCCGTAAAAGTTTTCACTATAATGGTCTGAAGAAGAATTTAACTGGAAGACAAATGTAAATAAATGTTCATCAGCTTAAATGCTAATTCAAATGTTTTAATGGAAATGCAAAAAATGTGACAGATGATAAAAATGTGAAGCTTATTTCTGTTTTAGTTTTAGTGTCGTCCTCAAGCCAGTTTGAGTATAATTCTGTGGTGTTAAGATTGCCAAAGACTGGCTGTGAATATTCATATAAATACTCATTGATTTTCATGTTCTTTGGCCTTTGAGACTGACATTTCATCATAGAATAAACTATAGCGTTTGTATTGACATTTTTCAAGCATTATAGCTACTTAGAGGACAAGCTCACTTTTTTTTCCTCTTTGATTAAATGCGCTGTACCTGCAAGGCTCCAGCAATGGGAAAATCTCCAATGTTTCTTCACGTCAGCTTTGGCACCTCACTTTCATTCTACTCGTAACCTTCGAAAACCATTGATGTTTTCACTAATGAATCTGAACTTGCCATTTACTTACCACTAAAAGGTCACTGATGTGTCAGACGCCCGCTGATTGAGCTCAGATCTGAGATTTGGAGGCCCGAGGGTTCCTGTAATGCACACTAGAGGAGTGGGCTCCTATTTATGGCACTCTGTTGTAATGATTTAAAGTAAATTATGGCCCTTCTCTTCCCTAGCTAAACAGATCACAGCTACCGGTAAGTTAGATACTTACATCCTGAAAGAAAAATATCGGGATGTTTGGTTGTGTTCATTTGTTGTGATCATTGTTTATTTTTTTCTATTAAAACTATTTACTAAGGGGTTTAACTTCTGTCTTTACTCTATTGTCTCCTTGATCCTCAAGTCACTTCCTGGTTTTCTCCTCTGCAGCAACACCTGGGAAGCTCTTAAACGTCCACAGGAGCTCTTTGCCCTCCTTTCCCTTGACTTGAGAATAGTGCAGAGGTGTGTCCACTAGTAGTCTTTGAAACTTGATGCATGTATATATTCAGCCCCTTTACTTTGATATTCCTATTTATAGTAAAAACAACTGGCTCCAGAAGTCACCTAATGAGTAAGTAGAGTCAACATGAGTATATGCTAATCTCAGTATAAATTAACGCCTCATGAAGACCAAGAGACACAACAGACAGGTAAAGGTTAAAGCCTGTACAGCTTTGAAAACTAGCCCAAGCTTTGGACATGTTATCAAGCATTGTTCAGTGATCAGTCATCCAAAACTGGAAAAAAGTATACAGGCCCAGTGAGGCATGGCCACCTACACTGACAGACCTTGTGACCAGAAGCAAGAAAAACCATGGTATCTCTGGAGGATATGTACAGATCGGCAGATCAGGTAGGAGAATCAGGTCTACTGTGGAGTGGGTGATCTGTTATTCCACCCACTCCATAAATCTGGCCCTTATGGAAGAGTGGCAAGAATGTAACTTAGAAAAGTCCCATTTGCAGTTTGGCACAAGCCTTGAAAGTGAAGGTGAAAGAATGTGCCCTGGTCAGATGAGACCAAGACTGAACTAAAACACTATGTGTGGCGCAAAATTAACGCTGCACATTGTCCTGAAAATGCCGTTCCTTCATGGTACATGAGTGGTAGTGTCATGATCCTGGTGTGTGTGTTTGGTTTTGTGTGGATGTGAGTCACGTCTCTTCCTCAGATCTCTACTGGAGGGAGAGGTTTTATGCCAGCCGGTGGCACCCCTGCGTGTCCTTCCCATCACCACCCAGTGTTTTTAAGGAGCATTGTTGCAGCCATTCTTAGCCTGATGATCCCACACAGTTGACATAACTATTGATTACTCAACTCCACGGCTGTGAACGCACGTTTCCAGCCTGTCCACTCTCCATCGCCTCCGTGACTCACCAGCATTAACCCCAGGATCTCTGTTACGCCTCCCTGGCCGAGTCATCTTCTCCTCCTGCAAGATCCAACACCATGCAAACCCAGGTCAGACTGTCTTTCTCCATTCCAGAAAAATCCGAACCCCCGAGCCAGAACCTGGTCCGCCTCATGTTCCAGAAAACGTGCCTTCATTGAAATAAATAAGATTGAACTGTTCTGTGTCTTGCTGGTGGTTTTCTGCATGTGGGACAGGACAATTCCCATTATCAGACAGTCAGACAGCTGTGGAAATGCTTTTCTTCTGGCATGATGAAGCTGGTCAGAGTTGACGGGAAGATGGATGGAGCTAAATACAGAGCTGCTAGAACAGGGATGGGCAACGTCAGTCTGTGAGGGATGCATACCCTCCTAACATGTTTCCCTGCTTAAATACATGGGCTAAATGACTGCATTGTTGGCAGTCTTCTGCAGATCACGGTGGCTAAGGAGAAGATTTGATGATTCCAATGAAGTGTTGAAGCAGAGATACATCTTAAACTTTCATGGAACCAGGCCTTGCTGACAGAAGGCCTCCTCCCTCTCTGCTAGAGAATGCAAAATACTTGAGACTAATGCAGAGGTTAATCTACAAGCGGGACAACCTTAGACATACAGCCAGAGTTACAGCTGAATGGTTTTTCAGTTCAGTTATATTGCACCTATCACAGCAAGCGTAATCTCAAGGCTCTTTACAAGACACCAATTTTATCGAATGTATACGAATCGAATCCATTCATAAAGACAGGTTAGACCAGTCTGCTCCTTAATGTAATACATGATACTCTAATTCTATTTATGACGGCAATTGGTCAAAAGTAGTCCATGTAAGGAAGCACCCACAATCGCATCGAGTCTTTGACTTTGTAGCAATCACTCTTCCTGAGCAAGCAAGTGGTAAGGGTGAAAAAAAAATACATTCCCTTTAACAGGAACAAACGTCCAACAGAACCAGGCTCAGTGTGAACAGCTGTCTGTAACTGAGAGCAAAAACAGAAGATTTTAGTCTCTGGATGTGGAAAGCTGGTAAAGACATATGCCGTAAGGGGATTCTACAAAGTGTTGACTTCCACAAAAGAAATCCCAATAAGATTTTGCGAACCATACAGTTGTTAGAAAATGGTAAAAAGGTTGAGGGCTTTTATATTTGCCGGTCATTGTTCTGGAATGTAGTGGAGGAGGACATGCATATCGGTACTGTGAAAGAGGAAGATGCTTGGAATGGCATGCGATGGGGGTAGATGGTCTGCGGTGGCACCAGTGATAATGTATTACATTGAAATGACTGTTGTCATTACAGCTTTTAACTTTTTGTTCTCTCTCTTTTTTCTTCATAGTAGGTACACCTGGTCTGGCGTTCTGTTAACTGTGACATCATCCAAGGAAGACAGATCACCGCTATTACTATCTAATGTAGAACAGATTACTGGATCAATGTGTGCTTCTGTGCTTTTTGTCTCTCTTGTTGTGTCTCTGCTCTGTCTTCTGTAACCCCCAGTCGGTCGAGGCAGATGACCGTTCATACTGAGCCTGGTTCTGCTGGAGGTTTTCCTTCCCGCTAATGGGTGGTTTTTCTTTCCACTGTCGCTTCATGCTTGCTCAGTATGAGGGATTGCTGCAAAGCCATGGACAATGCAGACGACTCTCCCTGTAGCTCTACGCTTCTCCAGGAGTGAATGCTGCTTGTCGGGACTTTGAAGCAATCAACTTGCTCCCTTATATAGGACATTTTTGACCAATCTGTATTATATGATTGATTTGACTTTGTAAAGTGCCTCGAGATGACATGTTTCATGAATTGGCGCTATATAAATAAAATTGAATTGAATTGAATAAAGTGTTCAAATCAAACTAGAAAAGTGGCTTATTTATTTTTCTCAAAGACACCTAGACTTCACCGTGCTTTTGGGTCAATTCTTTTCTCGCAGCTCTCCAAAGAGTAGTGTTTGCACGTGTTTCACGCATTTCCCCGAGATAATTTCCCTCAAACTTTGAGAATTCCCCAAGAATTTCCATGAATACTAATGCTCCTCTCTTTACCCCGCTAAGCCACTGCCCACTGCGGGCCTTTCTGGGATATTCATTGCCTTTGATAGGATTAGAGTTGTGTGTTTAGCCAGATAAAACGAATGGAGTGCATAAAGTGCAAGGGCTGCATTTACAGGCAAGCCTTCACACCAGAATATAAAAGCCAGAAATATCAATTGAAGCCAGAGAAGTGGGGAAAGATCGATTTTTAGCTTGTCCCTCCGATGATGTAAATGACAGTAAGGGAAAATCACATGAATCAGTCACGCAGAATGATTTTGTTATGGTGTCAATATTAATCCCTTCCCAGACGGTTTTCCAGCAACGCTGTTATTCCAAGACAATCTGGACACTTATGTAATTAAATGAGATGAAAGGCTATTTCATTAAGATATGATAAAATGTGTGGATTAATGCACTCTAAAATTAACGCTCTTTAATAGGATGGAAGATTTACTCGAGGATGCTGCGGTTTGCAGTTTCTCTCTCCGTCTTCCATTAGGACCCGGTCCAGATGTGTCTGCAGGCTGATACGTGGAGAATTCCTTCAAACGGCACATTAAAGTTTGCTCTAAAGTTTTTGGTCTGATAGGAATATTTTTAGCTTTTTTTTATTTTATTTCCGTCATTCATGTCGTCGATTTGCTCCTCGCAAGTTCATCAAACTTATCCTCATTTCATCATCACACTTACAAAGTAAACACGGATTTCGTAACCCCGCTTGCTTATTTAGGGAAGCTCTCTATTCCTTTAGAGCTCTTTACACTAATGAAAAGATGTCATGTTGGCCCAGACCATGATGGATAGAAGGAACACAGCATCGAGGAGAACCCTGGCACCGCTTTGCTCGGGAGAAGAGATTACACGCTGCCAGTCTAATGAGAGGAGGCACATCGCTGCCAGAAAAAGGTCCAGAGATGTGATTGATGCCACTGAAACACAAGCTCCAGGCTGTGCTCTATCTGAATAAGCTGTTTGTTGAGGCTACTATCAACAATTTGCTGATGGAATCGTGACAGCTGGAGACAGGATCCCAGCATCACTCCCCATCTTCAAACTGCGACAAACCAAAATATTAGAGCGAAGTTGTGGAACTAAATTGTCAATTGTCCGTTTGATGACGCGGCACGTAACTGAAATCAGCATTTTCCTTTCTAAGTCTAAAGTCATCCTATTAAATTTCCAAGCACTGTAACTCAGCGACTGTCCCCCAGCGAAAGTTTGGATTTGGCTGCTGACTGCGGCACATTTGCTCAGCCAGTCCCCCGCCTGGCAGGATTTGCCGGAAAGAGAGAAAGAAAAAGAGTTCCTCCACTCTCGCAAAAACTTTTCAAATCAATAGCAAGTGAATATTATCTGCTGTCAGCCTTGAACATCTGTTAAAAATGAAGAAGTTTTGGAGGCTCATATACCATATGAATGTTAACCTACACATAAGCATCTGACTTTAGTGGCTTTTAGTTTACTGTATTTTTAGCATCTTACTGTGTTATACAAAAATCTTAATTCATAATGCAATGAAAAAAACAATAATCTTAGTGCAGAAAATCAGATTTTGAGTGCAGCAAACTGATGGATTTTTTTAAACCTCTTTATAAACAAATAAGTAAATGTAATGAGACTTGCAAACAAAAGTAGAAAAAAAAAACACTAACAACAATGTTGGTTAACAGGCAACAGCCATTTGACTACCTGATAACAGAGCATAAATTGTGCATTAATTTAACTAATTGCAAATGTTTTGCATCATGAAGACCAAGGCACACAGCAGATAGGTTGGGAATAAAGTTTAGGCCAAACTTAAATCATTGTTAGCAGAGATCAAAAGTTCATGTTGGAGAATATGTCCTAAGGACTAATGTTATCTATGAACTCCACAAACCTTGCCATTATGGAAGCACGAGAAAAAGAGAGCAGAACCATAAAAAATGTTTGTAGCTGCTCCTTATCCACTTTGGTCAGATGAGACCAAAATTTTTGGCTCATACGTGTGGCAAAATGAACCGCACATCACCTTCAACATACCATTACTGTGATGAAACATGGTAGTTGGCGGTGGCAGCACCATGCTGTGGGGATGTGTCTCTCCAGCAGATAAACCAAAGCTGGTTAGAGTTAACTACCACCTGGACGGAGTAATGGGAAAATATATGCCACTGCAAAAATAAAACTGTTAGATGCTGCAAGAAATTAGAAACTGGGACAGAGTTTGACCTACCAGCAGGAATACGGTCCTAAACATACAGCCAGAGCTGCAATGGGATGGTTTAGATCAAAGCATAATTATGCATAAGATTTACCCATTGAAAAACAACCTAAATCCTACTAAGAATCTGTGATAAGGTGAAAATATGTTTACCGAGTCAAAATGTCTACTGGAACCCTACAATACAGGGTGGGTTCCCAGTTCAATCCCCTGCTCTGACTGTTGTGTCTTTGGGCAAGACACTTCACCCAAATTGCCTGCTGGCGGTGGTCAGAGGGCCCGATGGCGCTGATGTATGGCAGCTTCGCTTCTGTCAGTCTGCCCCAGGGCAGCTGTGGCTACAAACGTAGCTCACCACCATCAGGGTGTGAATGGGTGACTAACTGACTGTAATGTAAAGTGCTTTGGTGTCACCTGACTTGATAAAGCGCTATACAAGTACAAGTCATTAACCATTTTACCATTTGCAATAGACTCAACTCTTTAGGCTGATGAACTCAAACCCCACCTAGCCCAGAGTTTCACAAGTACAAAGGGGAAATGATGCTCCAACATGCATTTCAGTGGCTCAATCCGAATACCCTTACAGTTTTTCCCTGGAACCCAGCGGCGTCCCTTACCAGCACTAAGAAGCCTTAAGGTATCCCTCAATCCTTTGCATGATATGACATATCAGCACAGCCCCCTCACGGAAATCAACGAAAATGTCCAAAGAGAAGAGCTTGCGCACTTTGTAGTGCATTTTTGGAAGACTCGCATCATCCATGTGCATTTCCGTCACGTAATGATGCCGTTAAATGCTTTCCAAAATCGGTACCGCAGTCCGAGGCTCCTTTCCTCCCCACGATAAGGGTTCTTATTGTTGACCCCATGGAAGGTCAAGGTACAACAGCCAGGAACTGGAGCTAGAAGCTATTATTAAGGGCATTCGGATGGAGCAACAGTATTTCTGTGGTATCATCTGTGTGCAGCTTAAGCAAGGGCTGTGTGATAAACCATGATTCACTCCAGTGCCACATGTGGCAATGTGCCACATTAATCGCCACGGTAATGAGAAGACAGGCCTATTGACCAGCAGTCCAATAAGACATGAGGGCAGAACATACAAATCAAAGCTGCCCTGCCTCATATTGACCAGTCTGTCCACACGAAAAAAGATTCATTTGCCAGGTGACCAGGGAATGAGATATGGGTGGAGATCAGGAAGTCACAGAGAAATAATTATGCTTAGTACCCTGGGCAAAATTAAGTTTGAATAGAAGTTGGCCAAATAAAACGCATATTCCAGCCATAGGTGTTATGTATGAGCAAGTATATAATTATGATTACATGTTTCCAGTTCTCTTTCAAATCTTAATTCAAAAGTGATCAAAAGTGATCACTATCTAACTCGGAACTCATCGGCGCATGTCGGATCCATTTCCCTTATTACTCGGCAACACAAGCAAGATAAAATTGAACCGATGTTATGGAGCTACAAGCTTCTGCTGCTTTTTGTTGGGCGCTGTTCTAACATCAGAAATGAACGATGCTGACTCAGAGGAGCGGGCCTATGAAGCACAAAGAGGAATGCTGTTTATTGTTCCTTTGGTACACCGAGGAACTTTGATGAATGTTGCCACATGAACATTTTCAGAAGCAATCAGTAAAATACAGTTTTTGAGAGAGGAGCGGCTGCTTTCCGGTGATGTGGGTTTAAACACACAACAGAAGAACTGGAGTGGTCGTTTAAACTTTTAGAGAGCCTTTAGTGCGTGTTCATGCGGAGAATGGATGTGACTGCAGAAGAGCACAGCCCTATAAATTAAAACTTGCAAAGTTTATTTCCTCTAACTCTTGTGGCTTAATTTGTTTTCTACATTATTTCCCATTTGTCATATCAACACCTTCCTAAAATGAAAGCCTAAGTCTTTTTTTTTCTCCGGTGTTTTAGAAAACACACAAAATAACACAGCAATAAGTTATTACGTTTATTCAGGCAAAACAAATTGGCAAAAAATGACTTAGGTCATTATTTTAGGAAGGTGATGATATGTAAATAGATCACCTTCATAATCAAGCAGCAGACGGCCATTTGTAATTATTACATGCTCGTCTTCAATTTTTGTTTTGTTTTTTGTTACTGCACCACATAAATAAAGCAATTTATCAACTGTAGAAATGTTTGGAGTTAATTATCTGAGATGTGGGTTTCAACTGCTGTTAAATAGGTTAAGAAAGTAAAATGGACCGGGAGTGCCCTCTGCTGGTTGAAGCAGAGCTCATCCTGGTTAATGAGTCTTCCCAGTATTTTTGAACAGGATTGAACATTATGACCAAAGGTTAATATTCCAAGGAAATAATGTTTCTTCTTATTTTATCTTATAACTAGAAAAAAATTTACCTAAATTCTAATTGTGCGCTGGAGCTTCAACCATTCTGACACTATTCACAATTGAAAAAGCATGTCAGACCTTGAGGCATCTCTACAGATCTCTCCAGCAAAACTTCAGATGTCGGATAGAGCCGCATTAAACTCTAGAATATATGTTTTAAGAGGAAGTTATTGGTCAACCCAATGAGTCACAGTTGTTAATTTTCTGCAACTGCACAACAGTCCAGAATCATCATCCTACCATCGCCATGCTCAACAGTGTGTGGTGTTTGTGTTCAAGTCCTGCATTTGGTTTTAGCCAAACCTGACAGAAAGCAGAATGGGCCTTATGTCTGACAAATTGGTCGGACCAAATTTAACAGTTCCACAGGTTTACAGACATTTCTTTATCTGCAGATTTCTAAATCTTTCTAAAAGATTAGCAGGGGAAGAGCATGGACACGTAGGTATCCGCATCTATGGTCTCTTATGATCTACAGCAGCAGACTGGGAGGGCAGTGTTTGGAATTATTCTATTTTTCAAGTTGTTTTTAGGCCGCTTTTTAATATGATTGTTTTAATCAAACTGAGATTTATGAACTGTTGTTGCTATCTATTATTTTACTGGGACTCCTCTTATTAGTGATTGAAGATGTATGATGCAGCTGATCCTTGCATCCAAGGCAAATTTCTCACGAGGGAGACTAATAACGATACTTTGACTTTGACTTTAAATATCCCGCTGCTCTATTCTCCAGAACTTTGACTAGGACACTGCAGGACATGGATTGTGTGCGTATATCTTTTTCTAACCATTCTGTTGAACATTTGCTTCTGAGGCGTTTACTTGTTACAAATGTTAATTGTGGCCAAACTTCAGATGTTGTACAGAGCAATGTTTGACACATTCCTTTAAGAGATAAATAACTTTCAAATCCTATTTTTCAACTCCTTTTCTACTTGTTTGTATTTAACAAGCTGAATGAGGCTTTTGCCCAAATGTCTTTAATTTGGAGGCAAAAAAAATGCTGGCATAATATCTCATCCTAGTTAGGATTGTAAAGCATTAATTCTTACAAAGTAAGGAATGCTTAATTCTTTAATTTGTAAGAAATAATGCTTTACAATGACACAACAGACTGGCGGAATTACACATTTGCACGGATCATGTCAATCTTGACTGTAATTTCTGAAACAGTCAGCAGGGGTTTGGCTGGAATGAAAATGTAAGACACTAAAGCGTCTCTGTTCTTGCCGTCAATATAGTTCAAACACGAACTGCGTCACTATTAAAAAAAATAAGCACCATACTAATATTTCCAAGTTTACCTAGCAACTGCTGAGGTAATTCCCTTCTCACTTTCATTTAAAGACCAACACATACCCACTCATCTTCGCGACACTGGGGGACGTTTTACCGCTCGTAGGGAACAGATCCATGGGATTCAGAGCGATGGATGGAGAAGGTGATGCGCGTAAACCAGCTGTGTGTTAAATGTCGGTGGGAGGGGTGTCTGTATTAACAGCCTGTTGGAGACCAGAGTGTGTGTGTGTGTGTGTGTGTGTGGGGGGGGGGGGGGGGACACTCTGGAGCTCCTGCGGCAGCGACAAGGCGAGGGGAGTTAAGATCGCGGAGCCTCCACCATCTGTAAGCCCCTCTGTTTGCGTGTCTGTCTCACGCCTCGCGCATTTTCGCGGGCGATCACGTTGTTGCCCATGTGTGTCCTCGCGGCCCTTGCGGATGACAGCGGTGCGTGCGCGTTTACATGCGTGTTCATGTCGTGGATGTGGGTATATTTTTCTCTGGTCGCTGACTCATTTAGTCATAAAGGAGGCCTGGCTGTAAACAGCCCACTTGTTTTTGGTGTCATGTGAGAGATTCCTGGTTCTGTTCGACCCATGGATCAGTCATTCAAATTGTGCAGGGTGTATGGTGTTTTACTAAATTAAACGATCCATGCTTTGCACAAAAAAAGAAATCTGTTTTGTTTTATTATTTTTTTTCTTTCTCTCTTTCTTGTATCAGTGCTTTTTGGATCTTCTGTTGGAGAGCTTTTTTTCTCTTTAAATTATGCCACACTTGTATGGAACATGCATTTGTGTGTTGAGCAGCAGAGCAGAGGGTGAGGCTTGGGCCAAATCCCCTCTGTGATTTCCACACAGCTTATTTTGCAATTAAATCATGTGTCTTCCATCACATTGGACTACGGTCACCATCTTGGTCAGACACTGCTGTGGGGCACCATCCAATTTCTCAAGTCAACTGGTTTGGGTGAGTTGGAACAGCCCCACCAAGCTTGTGGACAACTGTTGAGGTCAGGCCTACATGCTGGCTTTTCCATGCTCTTCAGTCCCTCATGCGGCCAGCGGTGACATCTTGGAGGATAACGTTTGGTTCAACTCTCCTGCTCAACCAGCAAATGGGATTTTCTCTTTAAATGAAATGCCATTTAACACAGAGTAAACTGGCTTTTCAGCAGTATAAGATTAATTGCCACGAAGCATTGTTACAATGAAGACAAAAAAAATCATCCAAGCTTCTAAGTATATTTAGCTGAAAAATCCCATTCGGCAACAGCGGTGGAAAAGATGAGTGAATAAAAACATAAACATGGTTTCCTGTCTGTTCTCTGTGCATCTCTTTATTGAAGGTGGATACTTGATGGCTAATTGATTGATTGACCAACGCCTGATCCCTCCATCAAAAGAGGATGGTGTCTCCATACGGTCATGGAGAAACATAACACGGACTCTGCCTCCTGCTCATCTTCTTAAAGGACAGTCATTTCTGTACACTAAGCATATGATGGCTCTTACTGTTTGCCTCAGCTTTGTGCTGACCTGTGAGTACTATCCATATATTTAAAAGGAATTACGTGCAATTTAATGCTCTAAAATGTTCAATGTTCCCTGCAGCTTTAACATGCACCAGTTGTGTATAGCAATTTTACGTATAGTCCTCATCATCGAAGGATTAAACGAAGTTCTAGCGTCTGGTTGTTTTTCCTGCTTCAAGAGTCAAGCAGGGACATAAAGGTTCCCCTGCAGAGGTGGAGCTATGGGCTGCGGGGGGAGCAGGACCGACGCTCTGGAGCCTCGCTACCTGGAGAGCTGGACCAAAGAGACGGAGTCCACATGGTTGACGAGCACGGACACGGATATCCCCCTGTCATCCATCCAGAGCATCCCCTCTGAGAACTCTGAGGCTGGCTTTACATCTGAGAAAACAATCAGTCCAGGTAAGAAGACCGGCTCAATATTAATGTATTCACCTTACAAGAGTGAATGCCGAGAAGAAAACGCTCCCTGAGTAGACCCATTATATGTTTGGAAATTCTTTCGGAATAAGACATAGAAGACCTAGTACTTTCAACCCCCTATAATTTTGCAGATGCTGCGACACATTCCCTTTTAAAATCCATCAATATTGGGTCCTTGTGGCGTAACAATAAGTTTGGTTTGGCTATGACTATTAATGTGTGCCAAATGAAATTATTACCAAAGTTAGTAACTTTGATCAAAACTACCAAGTTGGGGCACTACCTGATTGTAAGGAATTAATGACCAAACAGCTGTGGGTCAGTTGTTGTTTTTATGAATACCCGCCTGGTGAGGTGTGGTATTAGAGAACAACAGATGGAGTGAATTTGTGCCCTGGCATGCTCAAACAGCAAGCAACACACACATGCAGAATAAACATAACAACTTCTCCTCAAAATATAAGACTTTGTTAACAGCATGCTCCAACTTTAAGGTAAAATACTTCACTCAACAAACGTTTTAACTAAGCTTGAAATATTAAACTACATTACAAAGTAAAAATTAAAAGAATAAGCAAAACTACAAAAAAAAAAACAAAACAGGAAAAGCAAGATCTAAGAATAAAACTGAAACTAAGAAAACAATGCGGTGACGTCACAGTTCAGCGTGAATGTGTAAGTTTAAAAACCAAGGTTCGGTTTGAGGAATTGTGATTAAGGTCAAATTAGCTTTAAAACGAATTAAAAACAACAGTTGCCATGTACTAAGAAAAACTGTTCTGAATGCAAAGCAGATTATTTTAATTAAATAATGTTTCAAAAATAATTACCTGAATTGCAAATCAATAACCTCTGGGACAAATGATTCTTAAAGGAGCACTGTACAAGTTTAAAGGCTAAATATTATTATTTTTATTTTCCCATGCGTGCCCTTAAAATTGCCTGACGTGGAAAATTAGATTTCCTCTATTTACCACAGTTGCCTCTATAAGCTCCATTAGTCATTTCATGAGAGAGTGATTCGGGTCGTACTCTCTGGCCGTGTGCGTGGGTGTTTGAAGCTCTGCGCGCCCTCGTTCACCTGGCTACTTTGTTGACTCTCCGCCGCCATTGATGCATTAGTGAGAGAACACGGCCGAGCCCTGGCAGGGTGCTACGTCCAAATGCTGGTGGTGTGAGCTGATTTGGATATGTGGAAGAGGATTGAACTTTAAAAAAGACGAGACGAGACAAAGCTGAATCTATTTGTGGCCAGCGGAGACTTCTTTTATTCATATGCACATTTACATTCCACTAAGTCCCGTATTTTACATGTCTTAACCCCCTTTTATAAGGTTCGCCTAACATGGATGTTTATTGGGAATGTTCCAGTCACGTATCACACCAGATATTTCCTATCATTCCTGGAAAGAATCCTTATATAACTGTTCTACTGTGAAAAACAGGAAATAGCCGAACATTAATCACCCTTGATATCATTAGGAGGGTCTCCAGTGTTGATGAAACACAGGGCCAAGTTTAAGTCAACCAAGTTCTGCAAAAGTCTAGTTGTTCTCATTTTACCCCTACTGTGGAACACTCTAGAACTTTCCAATCTCCCACAGAAACATTTAATGTCACTCTTCACCAGTCATCAACTATACAAAACAAATGTATGGCATTAGGCTCAGTGGGCAAGCAGTTAGGCACCACAAACAAAGCAAAAATAAACAATATTTAAATTGTTGTATCCTGAATTAGGCCCTATCTAGACTCAACCTCTTACTGTGACCATTCTGATAAAAAGTGGAGGGCTCAGCACGTCCAATGGGCATGTGACTTGTGTGCCAGCCGCACTTGGTCTAGTGGTTGTAGTGAGCGTGTGTTTGGACTGGTGCAGGTGTGCCAAGCTGTGGTTTCAAATGCTGTCTTTTCCCTGGGCAGTGGAAGGAAAACTGCTTTGTCAATGTAATCCGAGACACCGTCTCTGCCTGGGGAGTCTATCATTCCTTCAGATTTGTTTCTTCAGCAGCTCAGACAACCAGGTTCAGGCGGCTAGCCTTATTTCCGGCCGGGGTACAGTCATCCAGTAAACAAACAGCAGACCACATTTATTTTGGATCTAAGATGCCGCCCTTTACTTGCCCTGCGAAATCAACAAGTTCAAGAGCTGGGGGCAAAGAGAAAGAACGTGCTGCTACCGCTGTTTTTTTAGCTCTATGACGTCATAAGGATTCCAGCTGTGACTCCTCCTTCCTGGGAGCTGTCAAGAAAATGGGTTCATACTGTGCATTTTGGGATTCAGAGTTCATCCCAGTCTCTTTTGTTCTCTGTGTGTAGTTCAGTCCTTGTCCCCTCCTTTTTCTGGGCCCAACAGTCCTTATGATATTTTTTTTTCCATCTTGTCTTTTGCACTAAAGAGCGATTCCTTTTTGTTTTGAAGTGAATCAAAGATGAATCGGTGAAAGGGGAAATTAGGCTGCATCAAAAGCCGCTGTCCCCCAACAGGACTTTGCTCTCATGGCAACCGACGCAGCTGGCGCTGAAAGAAGGAGCCTTGATGTAACTGTGAAGACAAAATCAGTTCCAGATTCAACACAAAAAGACACAAAAAAAGAAAAACATCCAGAGAATTTGAAAAATCAATCAGCTGTAGCCAAATGCATGCTGTTTAGGAAAAAGGGCTCTACGTTCATGAAGGAACCAGTTTAAAATGCTACTTTTATTTTGGATGGATGGATGGATGGATGGATGGATGGATGGATGGATGGATGGATGGATGGATGGATGGATGGATGGATGGATGGATGGATGGATGGATGGATGGATGGATGGAGGGGAAAAACAGAAAAAGCTTAATTAACCTACTCTTTTAAAAATTAACCAAATGTCCCTGTGTGTTCCATTAACCCTCCCACACACTGCAACATTGCCAATAATTACAGATGAATTAGCAATAGATTAGGCACATTCAAGCAAATAGCATTTTAATAAGGCCGAGAATTAATTTGAGCAGATAACTAAGGAGGTAAATATGTGCTAAACAAAAAAAAAAGATTGATGTTAAGTTAAAGCCAATGAATATTTGATGTTTTCTTTGATCAATGTGGGTAAATTAAGTCTGCCGCTCAGTGCAGTTGTCTTTGAATGTTTAACAGCGTGGAGATGAAAGAACAATATGTTTTAGCTACTTGTTTTGGAAACAGTTTAGTAAAGAGCCTCAATTGGTCTCAGTTATTAATGTGGGCGATATGGCTGTCTGCCCAGGGCGGCAAGCCATGAAAAGGTGCAATTATGCAAAAAGTTATGCTGGTTGCACCCTAAAGGAGTTTTCCACTTGCTAATTTTGCTACTTTATCTGTTTGGGGAAATTAGCGCATGTTTGGTTGCATACGGGCCAGCAGAAGGAGGGCCTCACTCAGTGCACAATTCATGAGAGATCCAACGACTATTAAATCTTTTCCTCATTTCGAAACTCCTTACATAGATTTGTGTTTTGCATGGTGCATTTGGGTGTCTTGCTTTGTTTGATGGCAATCATACATAAAGGGTTTATACGTGTTTGCCTAACACGTATAAATCTACTTTACATTCTTTCAAAAAACATCGGAGCAGTTAAAAAATTATTCAGGTTACCGGTTCCCAAAACCTCAAGTTCCCCGTAAAAAAGGAGCCAAAGAATGCTGGTAACCTGTTATCATTTCCATGAAATCTTTAATGAGTGTCTCACTTAGATTTACATAAATCTGCATGAATAAAATAAAACACATTAGGATCTACTATGCAGTGCCTTCCGACAGCAGCCATGCATCTTGGAGGTTTGTCAGATTATATCACATTATAACTCCAAACCTTGTGGTATTTCATTGGGATTTTATACGATAGACCACCCTAATGCAGTGCATAATTGTGAATTCTTTGTTAGCGACTTGAAACTAACATTTTGTATGCTTACCGTCTGTTTTTTGTTCCTTCGTTAAAGTTCCAGATTTCTTTGAAGATGGCCTCCCTCCTCCCGCTCAGGCCTACCTGAAGGTCTGTTCAGCCGTGTCGGAGGCCAGTCTGAATGACGTGAACCCCAGCAGCCCGCCCTCTGTGCTGGCCTCTCCGCAGCAGGACAAGGTGCCGCCGTCGTCGGGCACCACAGTGCAGCGCCGGAGTGTTTTACACACCGAAGAGATTGTAAGGCTGCCCGGTTAAAACAACGCTATCTTTGGTATTCATTGACTAGAATGATTCAGCTAGAGAGAAACAATGTGTTTCCTTCTAAGAAGCATATTTAGAAACGTTTGCATGCCTGGTCGTGTTTGTCTGTTTTAAACTCGCTTTGCGCTATTCTCCAATCAATCGTTACGTTGCATTGACAGACAAAATGGCAGGACAACAGAATGTCGACCAAGCAGGTGACCATCACCGTGACGCAGAGCATCCACCAGGTGGACAAGAATGGAAAGGTCAAGAAATCCCTTACAACTTATGAGGTTATGAAGCCTGTGGAGGCTTTAAAACAGGTGGCCACAGAAAACACCTGAGTGGACGAAGTGCTGCCAAGGTCCGATGGTGAACTAAATCATCCGAATCGGCTAAACATGCCTTGTTGGAGACATTTTGATATTCTGATGGATGCACAGGACTGGAGTCCGACTTTGATGATAATCATGTTTACAGTTTTGTGTGTTTACTGTAATTTGACATCTTAGAAAAGTGTGTATGTAAAACACTCATTTGGTCGATGGAAACACGTGAGGTTGAGCTCCACTGGCTTGCATAAGAGAAAGTGAAGAAAATCACTTTAAAATGAGTTTGACAGGAAAAAAATGTGTAAAACTTCTGTTTTATTTCGTGTTGCTGAATATTTAAAAAGTGTAAACATTTCATAGTCCTACAAAGGGTGCAATGACGTACCTGGCTTGCTGCATTGTGTTGCTTTGCACAGTATGGTGTTAACTTTCTATCTGATGACTTCTACTTTTTAATAAAGTAAAACAAATATGGTTCCCTTGAACATGCGTGAATAACTTTTGGTTTGTTGTCAGTTATTTTTGTACAGCACTTGTAGAAATGAACGAGGTCTGGACTTTGACTGAGCCATTCTAAGGCAGGGAAAGGCTTTGCTCTCTCTGGTTTTATGTTCACCGGCATTATCCTGCTGGAGGGTAAACCTCCCACCCAGTCTCAAGTCTTTGGCAGCCCCTAAGGGCTTTTCTTCCAGCCGTGTCCTGTGTCCAGCCCGTCTATCATCCATCTTCCTGTCATCTCTGCCCGGCTTCCCTGTCCCTGCAGATGGAAAGCATCCCCGCAGCATGATCCTGCCATGACAATGTTGCACCAGGGTGATGTGCAGTGTTAGTTCTCCTCATCTGACCAGAGCACCTTCTTCTTTCGCAGCCATGTCATGGTTAGAGCACTGTGCTTATGTCCTGGAAGTTCTGGGTTCAACTCCCCAGACTGCCACTCTGGGTCCAGAAAGCTGGGTTCAGCCCACTGCACCCCAAGCATATGGGTTAAATGCAGAGACCAAATTCCATTGGAATATATTTTGCAATGACAATAAAGATGATGTTTACTACATTACTTCTTACAGCTTCCCTGCCAGTCCTGTGGACAAATGATTTTACTCTTCCAGAGTTACCACAGGCTGAGCTATTCGACATGACATTGTCATAAATTGGCATTGTTTCATTACATTAACTGTCTTTAAAACTCCCCACAGCTTTAGCACTGGCCTGTCTGCTGTGTTGTTTCACTAAATAAGTGATGGATGCATGCTTTTGAATTGAATTTTATTCAGGGAAATCAGAGCAAATGGGGAGGAATACAGACGCAAAGTCCACATTTCAAATCTTAATTTGTAAAAAAAAAAAAAAAAAGTAAACTAAGTTTTCTTTACCTTCCAGTTAATTATTTCATACAGCTTTATGGTGGTCTATTACAAACGAAATTCCCAATAAAATACATAAAACTGTTTGGTTGCAATATGAAAGAATGTAAATAAAGTGGGGAGGGTAATTCTGGGCCACAAATTTGAGCTTATTGATGGATCACAAAACGTTTCACCCAAGTCTTATAGTTTTAAAGGCAATTTTTCAAAATACACTTATAAAATATAAATGATTTTGGTAACCCTAACTTAAAAAAGTAAACTTAAAAAACTTAAAAAGTTTAACTGAATTTGATGGAAGACGGGGGAAAAGAGATTATACAGCATAAGTAAATATCTAGTTTCAACTGTTTCAACTGTTAATGTAAGATGTTGCCTAATTGCATGCATCAATACTTACTGTAGATTTTATTTAAATGCTCACAATAACACCACTGATTTTCTGTGCTGTTTTGGGGTTTTACTGGCTTTGTTTTCTGTAAAGATAACTTGAAAAAGATGTGTAGTGCAAGTATGCATGATCAAGACTAAGACAATGCTGAATCGCTAATAGAATTATTAATTATTTAGAGAAAAACCCTGGTATGGGGAACTGGGCTATACTCCATTTAGTTAAACTATTCGATTCCTCAGATTCCTTCAAGTATAAAAGTTAATCTCCTCTTCAAACTATCCATACTTTTCCCGGCAGAGACCACAGAGGAGCCAGAATAATGCGACAACAACATGCAACCTGACACACCGTTTGTTGAGGGAGTTTGAGTGAAGGTGAAGAAGAAGAGGATCAGTCCACTGAAGAAAATTATCAAGCCGATACCATTGACAACTTTTATTGTGACTATGAATAAACCTGGGAGACTGAGCAGAGACTGGAGGCGACAAATGGGTGGGTTGCCCTCAGGGGAGGTTATTCTACTTTAGTCATGAAGAGGTTCGTTTGAGTTGCCCTTTGCACCCTTTAATTATTTAAATGTATTTAATCCAAGAAAATAAAACTTTGAAAAAATTGTTCTTTGTGCGTTTCAAAATGAAGTGAGAGACATAAAAAAATACAGTAAGTTTCAACCACCTGGCAGAGAGAGGAAAGTGCCAGCTAACCCATCTGTTACGTAAATTTCTTAAAAAAATATTTTTTTAAACTTTGAAATGGAGACCTTTGTTCTGACTTGTTTAGGTTAGGTGGCTGCATTTGTGAAATCCACAGAATGTGGGATTGTAAGACAGACTACAGGGTGTGCACACATTCATTTAGTGGTAAGGTACTGATCACAGATGTCAATGCTAGTTCCAAGTTTTTAATCAGTTTTCTCTCAAAGGTTGTTTCCCCTGCAAGAATAAGCAGGAAAAACTAAAATGCAAACACTAACAAAACAGGGAGTTCGGATTCGGTAGTGTAAGAAAATAAATAATCTGCTTCTTCTTGTTTCTCGTGGACGTTTTTCTCACCTTCAGGATTTTTGTCAAAATTTAACTGCAAAGCAATATCTGCTGAAGTCCTGTGTCGGATTTTTACTGTTTCCAGTTGGCTGATGTACAAACGGCAGCAGTGAGGAGAGCACAAAACTGGACACAGGGATTCAAAAATCTTCAACAGGTACATTGTCCACATTTAAGAAATTATTTCAAATAACACCTTTGGCCCTACTTTTGTTCTTTTACTTATACTTTTAACATGTAACTGTTTAATAAGTTGCACAACTGGCAATTATTCAAAAGTTTACTGCATCATTCACATCCTGAAGTGCCTGGGGACCCTGGGATAGCGTTTCTACCAAGACCTGGTTAGATTCTCTCATTCTTGAATTCTTTATATTTGATATCCTCCATAGGAGAGAACACAGGAAGCCTTTCATGTTTACCTATAGGTTCAACTTTCTTAATGAGTTTATATGGTTCTCAAAGGACCACAAATGCAAAGAAATTATGGGGGGGAAAAAAGGTGGTTTGGACTCTTTCACTGACTTTTACATATTAGCTATGTTACAGCCACAGAGCAATGGTCACACGTTTGATGACGTGGTTTCGGTTCTACAGTGGTTTTATTATGCTCCACAGAATAAAAGATGTAATTTCTGCTTGCAAGTTTCATTTATTGTGTGGGTGTCCGAACATTTTGCCAAAAGGGCCAAAATCACCACAAATAAATATTTTTTATTAAGAGTCCAAAAGTATATTTATTGTATCTGTTTTAATCTTTCTCAGCAAAAAATAAATAGAAGTGCAATATTTTAATTAAACAAACAAAGCAGTCAGAATTTATATATATTAAAAAAATACAATAAAAAAAGAGGGATCTGCAAATAACTGTACACCAAAAGACGAGAGAAGCAAAGAGGAAAATTATGGACAGGAAGTTACATTTACAATAGATTTCACAACTTAAGCAAAGAATAATCAATTAAATGTCGCTATTAATAGAACTTCCCTGCCAAAATAAAGCTTAGCTGTGACATGAACCCAGCTGCCTCGGTTTTCATCACAACGGTTTGGCACTTTCAATCAGCAGGAGTACCCCTCATCTGAACGGAGTCTAGAATCTCATCCAATCAGGCTGAAGTTGCTGGGCTGGGCAGCTCCAGGGTCAGCTCAGTGCTACAGGTTTGTGGATCTGGTCTTCATGGTCATATCGGATCTGTCCTGATCTGAACAAAGGCTCCTCCTTCTCCATCCACTGCTCCACGCTGAAATCTGGGAAGAAGAAACTGATTTCTCTCCGAGCCGACTCTGGAGAATCTAAAAAAATAGAACATTCAAACTATTTTAAACGTTTTATACTTTTTGATAGTTCTGAGTAAAATTCACATATTTTTAGTGTTGGAAAAACTCAAACTTGCAGTTGAAGCCCATATTAAGGGGATCTTGGACTTTTGATACAGACTCAGTGAATGAAATGAAGCCAGGAAATGGTGCCTACATATTAACTGGATTTACAAGTTCTTTCTCATACAAGAGTTTTTTTTAAAGCAAAGCAAAGGATCCTCAACAAAATACTGAAAAGTAACATTTTACTTTGGGTTATGTTTCCTCATGAAATGAGGAACGTTTGTATAAAAATAATTGTATATTTTTGTTCAACCCCTTGTATTAAACCTTAAAGTCTGCACTTCAGTGACATTGTAGGTGTTTAATTTCAAATCCAACATGGTGGCATGCAGAACCCAAATCATGAAGACTGTGTCGCTGCCCAAATATTTCTGGCCCTAACTGTATGTGGTTCGGTCCATACGTATCACAACTGCATCTCAAAACCTGCAAAGTCTGACGTCCAAATACGTTTATCAATTTATTTAATGATTCATTCGTCCACCAAGAGAGCAACTGACATTTACTTAACATGTCTTAGAAAGCTGATTCTGAAGTAATCAGAATCAGCTTTAATCACCAAGTTTGTGACATAAACAAGTGATTGGACTTCATACATAAAAAAGGGAAATGGTAATATATCATTTTTGCATTTTTTTTTCTCTTATGGTCTAATAGGAAACAAGTTAGATATATTCCAAAATATTGAGATCCCACAGGGTCTAAAATGTTGTGAGTGCCCACAACCTTTCTGACCTGAGCCATGAGTTGTGTTCCTGGTGTCTGTGAGACCAAAGCGAGCCCTGATGCAGGCAGGGGATGTGTATCTGGCTCGGAAGACTTTGGTTGGTCCCATCAGGTCCCTCCATTGAAGTATCGCATCCTCTTTGGCTAAAATGTAGGCTCTCATTGGACCGCTGGGGGCGAAATTATTCAAAACTTTACTAATCGTGATGTAGAGGAAAGCCTGAAGTTTCCTTCAAATCTCATTTATCAGCATAAAAACTATTCTTTTAATGCCAAGCGTGGAGTGAAATGTAATTACAAATACTTTCAGACCCAGCCCGAGCTCGCTGCATGCGGCACTATTCTGAATACGGTACATCTCAGACGATTGCTTCAGAGGTGCAATGTTAAACACAACAAAGCTCCTCGTCTCCAGATAAATACCGAGAGCATTTCTACATCACAACCATGACTTATATGTTCAGGAAAATGTTTCTGCTCCTTATCATATTATATTTTTTTAACATACATACTGTTGTGGCATCAGGTTAGGCTCACCTTGACATGAACTCGACAAGTCTTTGATAGAAGAATCGCTCTGAGAATTAAACATAGGATGGGAACTCATTTACTTTTTATGAAGACAATTTTAAATCCAAAAAAGGGGAATGTGGAACAATTCAGTTGTTTTAACCTGGATAATCCATGCGACATACCTGCTTAGAACAAGGAGCTAATTTTGATCCCATGCAGAAACTAGAATAACAATGTGCTCATGTATGATAAACACTGCCCACACCTGAATGTTCAGCATAAAACCTCTCGGAATCCTGCCTTCTCCACACCAGATCTTTGCGTCGGACAATTACGAAGTTGTTCTCCAGGATTGTCTGGTGAAGAGCCTGAAGGAAAAGCATAAAAACGTTTTGAGAAAAAATATTGTTTTATTTTTGCCTTCTACAGCAAAATGTCTGGAGAAATTGCAGCTGTTTGTAGAACCTCAATTACAGCTGTAGTTTTTTTTTTTTTGTCCCTCATTCTTGTTTGCAACAAAGCCAGAGATCAATCAGACTGGGCGGACAGAGAGAGATGAAAAAAAAGCATTTTTAAGTATTGTCAAAGATCCTCAATTGGATTTGGCTCTGGAATCGGACTGGGCCATTCTTGCACATGAAAACGCTTTGATCCAAACCATTTGATTGTAGCTCTGGCTGTATGTTCAGGGACATCATCCTGCTGGGAGGAGTCAAGTCAACCGGTTTGCTCCCATGATTGTTCATCCATCTTCCCAGCTGCTCTGATTAGCTTCCCTGTCCCTGCTGATGGAGAGCATTACCACGACATGACGCTGCCACCACCACGTTTTCCCATGCGGTTAGCGTGTTACGGGCAATGTGCAGTGCTAGTTTCCCCCTTCTCATGACATTTGGCATCCAGATATAAAAAGTTCAATTTTGGCACCTTGTGCCAGACTTCAAACCGGACTTCTTATAGCAGCCTCTCAGCAACGGCCTTTTTCATTGAGGCTATAGATTTGTGGAATACACGATTAATACTTGCCCTATCAGCAGAAAAGCCCAGCTGCTCAGCCAGAGGTACCTTTGGTGCCTTGAATGCTTCTCTGATTAATGCTCTCCTTCCCCAGCCTGCCAGTGTTGGTGGAGTCATCGGTTTACAGAAGCGCCACTCCCTTTCGGTTTTCAGATGAAGGACTCAAAAGTGTTGTCTGGGATGTTCAAAGCTTGGGACAGTTTTACAATTTACTCCTTTAACTTACCCACAGCAGTCTCGCTGACTTGTCTGCTGTGTTCCTTGTTCTTCCAGACATGGTTTGTTCACCGAAGTTCTTTACCAAACATCTGAGCTGTGTTTATATTTAGATTATATTCCAGATGTGTGGACTCCATTTAATAATAAGGTGACTTCTGAAAGCGAGTGGTTGCTCTGGGTTTTACTCAGGGGTATCAGATTGGGGGGCTGAACACCACCACTAAACACATTTAAAAAAAAACACCAAACATTAAATCAAATACACCGAAAAGGTGCAGTGCGCTGAAGAGTGCTGTGTAAGTTTCCATGTCACTTTTTCTTACTATCCCTGGCATTTGAGTTATTTTAAGAGCAGAAAACCAGTGACAGAAGGACTAATATGTTCCCATTTGACACACCTCAAAAAGTGTAATCCCGTTTCACTGAAGGTAAAAGACATCTAAGACCCTGCGTAATCAAAGTACAACAGTTTGCGGCTACTTGTCGCCGTGCTGTGGCTTTTGTAATTCGTTGAATCGTCTGGGCCACCGTAGTTTCTGAATGTGCAAAAAGCGCAACGTGAAGAGTAGCTTACCTCCGATATTAAAGGATGAGCTACAGCATCGGGCTTGATGACCGCCAGGGTGAGCTGCAGCGCTTTGGACAGGCGGCCAGCGGTCTGTAACATGGTCTAACCAGAGGAAACGCACTGAAAATAAGCTGCTGCGCCCGTTAAATATTAGAAGCAACACCAACCGGCAGAATGGTGCTACATAACATGCAATATTAAGTTAAATATATACAAAAAATGTTCCGTGTGGTCTTAAAATTAGCGTGCATAACAAAAATACACATTTATCAGCATACCAATGTTATTTCTTAAAGCAATAGTTAGGAATGTTTGGGTGGCACCGACCTTTGCTGTCGATGTGGAGCAAAACCGATCCACCTCTAACGGTTTTAACGGCTGGAGTCGTCGCCGTTTTATTCAAAACAATTTAACTATAGGTTAATCGATAAATATACGTTTTAAATATGCGTTAACTTTAAATAACAAATTATTATTAAAAAAATATTATCAGGAGTTAAACGGAACCCCATTCCTGACAGTTCCGCTCGTAAAAACAATCCCCCCTGAAACGGAAACCTGCAAAGTACTGTTCCGCCGTCGCAAAATGAAATACATTTGGAAGCGTGAAATTATTTTAAAATATTTAAATTCCTACATTAACACTCAAAAAAATAGTAACAGCACCTATATTTAAAATCGAAATAACCCTTTCACATAATTCTCAGTTAAATATCTGATCATTGGTTTGCCTTCCTGTGCTGCTGGTACACTGTCAGGCTGCCTTTACACAAGTCTGCAAGCAATATACCTTCATGTTGTTGCAGCAAATTGTTTGTAAGGCACTGATGTAAATAATCCCTCCCATAATAATTGACCAAATCAGTTTATGGCGGCGTTTGTGACACACGAAGTTTCCCTGAATAAATATTTCTGGCCTTTCACAATAAATGCAACTTTAGAACAGAAATGGACAACAAAACAATTGTCACCAATTTCGGCAAACAGCATTTAAAGCAGAGTCATTGGTCTGCTACATAGCTTTCTGTTACAAGCTGTCAACATATCGAACAGCTGTTAAGATTATGTACTTAATTTTTTTGCATAGGCTTTGTATTTTTATGGTAATAATCAGTAATAATCACAGGGTCTGTAACGATCTAATATGAAAGTGGCCAAAAAAGTGACTTTTCCCCTAAATGACAGATTTGGTAGAAATGTGTGTGTCTTATTTGATTGTTTTGTCCAAATTATTTTCCCTTCGAGCATCTAAGCGGCTGAAAGTCTACAGGGAGCCATTGAGGCACATTAACAACAAGCAGGAACTGGAGCTGCAGAGATTTTTGTCTGTGGTAGAGCAGACCGTGTGAGTTACAAACACATGCCAGCAATGGAAAACGGCCACACCCTGAAAAGCGGAGAGTGTGTGGTCAAGTGCGTGTGCGTTTATGTGTGTGTGCAGAAGGAAGAAATGGAGCGGGGGTCCCAGCATAGGTTTCTCCCACCTGCCCGTGTCATGTGTCATGTGACTTTGGGGTGAATCCCCAGCTGTCACCTTCATGTGGTGTGTGGAGAGGCAAAGAGAAGGGTGACTGTTGGGGTTAAAGAGGACACTTTTCTGTACATATACTTGTATGGATCATAAGGACCTTGTTATCAGTTTAATATGACAATTATAGTCTTTCATAAAATGTAAAAAAAAAAAAATAATAATTATAAATCCACTTGATGTGGGATTTGAAGATGCCGCTTTTGTTCTTATTCAACTGATTACAGTAACAGATGTAGACAACAAATGAGCATACAACAGCATTTATCTTTTATTCCAGTAGCAAAACCTCATATTGATGCATTTAGTTAAATCCAAATATTAATTTGAGGATATTAATTCATCCTGAAAATTATTTCATTAAATAAAATTAATAACATCACAATTGTTATCTCTATGACTGTTAATGTTTTGTATAGTGCCGTTTTGCCAAAGGGACAGTACTTGGTATTTTTCCTATAACCTTTGACACAGTTGAAGCAAACAGAGGATGTTTAACACTTCTCTCTTTGTCATCCTGGATAAACTCCGATGATCTATTTTCATCAGCGCCCCCACAGGTTTTATACTGCTTTTATTGAGCATGGAGACTGAGAAAAAGGTCGGTTTTATGTCTAGTAAATCCTTTCTGTGTTGATTTGGCTAAATGTTTTAGATCAGAGTTGAGCAAAAAAAAAACAAGAAAACAATACCTACTTTTTCTGGGAAAGTCCACCAGACTTTTTACATCTTCTAGTATTTGAAATGGACCACGAAGCCACTCATTTCAACTTGTAGGAACTTTGGAAGAAAAAGTGGAGCAGAAGCTGGGCTGCGGTTTCAGAGATCCCACACCATACCTAACAATGGACATGAGGTGATTTTCCACAAACGAATCTTTTGTTTTACACTAAACCATCCTAAAGTATTTCTCTCAACAAAGCTCAATCTTTGTGTCATCTGTCCAACAACCCTGCTGGGATTGGTGGATAGAGACAATGGACGAATGGAAAATGTGGAGACCCCAGAAATCCTGCCACTCAAAAGCAGAACTGCGAGTGCAACTATTTATGAAAATCTTTGAATAAAGAAAATATCCATATTCTTTTCTTGTTCCCGAGAATGCGATGAATAATATTTTCTAAATGAAGAAAATATTAAATGATCGGCCTAACAAGTGTAGGGAATAGTATCTTTCTTTTAATAAGGCAGACATGAGAGACCTTGTTATATTTTGCAATGATTTACAGATCCATTTTCTACAAAAATCAGATTACTTGATAATTTTACTACAGTAAAACATTCAGTGTTTGGTTGATTACTGAGCAGATGAAAATAGTCACAATAAAATTACCTTCACATTCTTTATCACAAAATGATGCTTATATTTGGCCCCCACCCAAATGCTTGCAACTTGATAGTTTTGGGCCGCGTGGCTAAATGTTTTGACACAAACTGACCTAATTTGATTCAGTGGTTATGCAAGTGTTACCAAATTTATGTTTTAAAACCTTGCATGTTTACTCTTTTTGCATGTCGGCGCATAACAGGTACATTAAAACACTTGGATATTTGTTTTTCAGAGATTGCAGTATTTCACACGCTCAACCACAATGAAGCTAAATCATAACTTCCAAATTTTATGATAAAGAAGATCAAATATAAAGCACAGAAGGGTAACATGTGTAAATAAAAAGAGAAAGAGAGAGAAATTAATGTCTGTTAATTTAACTAAAAGAACAAGAGGCTTCATGAAAAGCCATTTTCTTGTTGGGACGTTAGTTCAGCTGAAAAGAGCAGCAGTTCCTCCACTGATTCAGCTCAGCTTGTGCTCTCTGACCACAGTATAACTCATCTGTTTTACCTCTGTGTCGCTGCTGCTGCTGCTGGCTCTTACAGTTGTCGTTCCTGTTTAATGGGCGTCGGGGCAACTGCCTGACTCACAACCCCCACCGGCACATGGATGTCAAAATTCTGGACGTTCTTTCAACAGGGTCCACAGAAAACGGTCCTGTGAAAACATTGCACATGAAGCACCAGAGAGTCTGAAAGGGAGGAAAAGAAAACGTGTGCTCTTCATTTACGCACATGATTATGCATACAACTTTGTGTCAATGACATAAAGCTCTATACGTATTAATAAAATCTAAGCGTTTTGCTTTAAATTCCAAGCACAGCTATTTAGTATTTTTGGCTGAGCTCAGTCTTTTCTCCCTAATTTCCTTTCATAAATTTAGCTTCTTTGTTGTAACCAGGACCGTTGTCAGTGAGGCTTCAGCAAACTGTTTGTTGCCCAAGATCAGGGACTGAAGCATTTCTCACATCCGGTGTAAGATCTTTTCCATATTCTCTCCTGTGTTTTGAACAAAGGATGTTCAGATGCTACCAATCTTGTTGACGGCTGTAAGGCATACTGCATCTTTCTGCACTCCAC
The DNA here is from genome assembly GCA_037039145.1 of Fundulus diaphanus. Taxonomy (NCBI): domain Eukaryota; kingdom Metazoa; phylum Chordata; class Actinopteri; order Cyprinodontiformes; family Fundulidae; genus Fundulus; species Fundulus diaphanus. The sequence goes on along the minus strand of CM073142.1, from coordinate 26,952,340 downwards.
AGTCAAGTCTTCATAGTACTTTAAAAACCCATTAAAGTTTCATAAGGGTAATTGTGAAGAAACTTTGGATTTTTAAAAAAGAAAATATTTTTGGTTGTTTTGAAAAAATAAAATGTCAGGCTTTTTATTTTTTTATTTTTTTTGTATTGTAATTGATACGTTAGACCAAAAAATACTTTAATCTAATGTTTTCTGCATTTCTATATATGGTGTGTAAAATATATTCATTTGTATGTTGTAAATTGTATGTTCAGAAAACTACTGACTTTTTTGAATAAGTAGAAATATTTGTATCAAAAATCATGCATTTGGAGTTATAGGATTAATAAACTGTAAAAGCCTCTTCAGGAATCAACTTGTTGATGCCTGATTCTGATTCGAGTTTGTCATTTTCTATTTACATAAGCACAGACTGTTAGCAAATTTAACAAAGTACTTTGTCAGTGTCATGAGTTTCGTCTCTACAACAGATATTCAAAGAGAAACATTCCTTAGAGTTTTTGGTCTATATTGTCATGATAGCATCATGCACCTCCTGCACATCCATGATGAGGATCTCCAGGTCCTCCACATCCCAAAGGTTCCCTGCTGGATTGGGATCTGATGAATGCGGAGGTCACTGGAGTACAGGGAACTCACTGTCATTTTCAACAAATCAGTCTGAGATGATCTGAGCGTTGAAGCATGCCACATCATCCTGTTGGAAGTGCAAATCAAAAGGTGGGTGATTTGCACAAGCCTGTTTCAAGTTGTCTACGCCAAATTCTGACCCTACCATCTGTTGCAGTTGAAACTGAGACTCTTCGGACAAGCACGCGTTTTCCCAGTGTGTTGTTGCTCAATTACAGGGAACCTGTGTGAAATGTAACAGTTTCCCGTTCTCAACTGAGAGGAAAGACATCAACTATGGTCTTCTGCTGCTGTAGCCTGTCTGCTTGAAGGTTGCCTGTGTTGTCCATTCAGACATTGTATTCCATAACCCTAGGCTGTAAAAAGCAGTCACAAGCCAACCGAGCCACGGTAACCTTTTCCTGTCAAACCGGTGAACCCATTCTCCTCTGATCTCTGCCATCAACGAGGCTAATTTATTTCCACCTAACTGCTGTTTGCTGCATATTTTTATGTTTTCAGACCATTATGTGCAAACAGATGACCAGCTTCTTAAATACTCAAACCACGTAGCAATTGTTGATGCTGATCTTCATAAAGTCTTGGAAACAATTAGTCTGAAATCTATTGAATGTGTACCGTGTGATTGGCTGATTGTCGTTATTTGTATAATCAACAGTTGAAACAATGTCTCTAGTTAAGTAGGCAATGAGTCTACATTTATACTATAAAACTGTAAGGGATCCTGAGACCATCAACAAATAAACAAATCTTTTGCTCAATTATGTGTTTATTTGCTCTTTTGTAAAATGTACCAAAAGAAATGTCAGCATGCTAACTTTAAGAATAGCATTTGTATCACAGTTCAGTCAGAGTTCATTTGACTCCTGGAATACAACTTTTGCTCTAGTGTGACCTGGAAACTGTGTTGTACACCGGTGGAGCTCACCTGTCACCCCGTGACCTTTTACAGCCGAGTCATTAAGGACATCATGGACCCCGGTGGGACAGTCAGAGGCCTTTGAAGGCTTTTTAATTGTGTAGCTGGTGAGAAAAGTCAGGAATGTGTTTCCTGCTTTAACACTTTCCGTGGTTTTAGTGGCATGCTAAATCTTGGTCAGGGAGACTCTTTAAAAGCAAGCCTCAGCCTGAATGTCACATTTATTTACATTAATAAGATATTTATTTTGTGTCAGTTATTTAGTATTTCTGTCATTTTATCTCTGTTTGTTTTAGGTTATACCCATGTGTGACAATATAACTTATTATTCTGTATTTCTGTGTCAGTTTGCAGTCACTTGATGTGTAAAGAAATAATTTTGTGTCGTATCATCAGTCTGTCCGACTGGCAGGAGACCCGGGGAAGACCCAGAACTTGCTGGAGGGACTATATATCCCATCCAGCCTGGGAACGCCTTGGGGTCCCCCAGAATGAGCTGGAGAATGTTGCTAGGCAGATGGACGTCTGGGTTTCTCTCATTCATGGATGGATGGATTGATGGATGGATGGATGGATGGATGATCGAGATGAAATCTACCATCCAGTAAAACCTACTCCTGCAGGTCTCCCTGGTGACCTTGCATACAATGCAATAAAAAGGTGTTTTCACAGAGAAGACTCTTCCGTTTGCTTGTTTTGAGAGACAGCAATGTTTCAGATCAAATACATTTTAGTATCAGACAAAGATAACATGAGTAAATACAGAAAGTCTTTTTCAAAAGATCAATAATTTACTAAAGCTATTCAAACCAACCTGGCTTTGTGTAAAGAAAGGAATTCCCTCTTTATGATTAACTGTGATTAACCATATATAATTTTTTTTATTGTATTATATTTGTGTTTTGATTACATTTGACATAAGGAGACACTTCTTTTTGCACCTTGAATTGTTCCGCCTTTTTCTATGTAACATAAAATAAGATGTAGCATTTTGGGCCTTGATTCTGAGCTTTTTACTGTCTTTGTCAGGGCTGGACAATAATTCAATAACAGTAAAAAAAATAATAATAATAATAATATTAACAGTATATATCGATTGAGAGATGTGTGGTTCAATAGAAAAAAAGAAGGTACAGTAAAAAGTTCAATAGAACAGTTTTCCTTCCTTTTTCATTCTAGCCAATCATGTAGGTTTTTACTACAGTCATTATGTCCTCCCAACCAATCACAAACCTAGACCCAGGAATGCTCCTTCACCAAGCGTCAAAGAGTTCAGAGAGCACATGTTCTTTTTTTGTTTTGTTTTTTAAAGTTACAGATTTGGTAAAAAAAAAAAAAAAGGTAGTTGATGAAGAGTTGAGTTTGATTTCGGTGTTATTTACCTAAAAATAGGTCATTAAGCAATACCATAAAATGGCCAGGGCTGCACTTACAATATATGTTTAGAATTTTCTACAACTCCATCTCTCAGTCTGCTTTGCATTTTTTTGGTGAAATATATATGTTGTGATCCTGGTATAAGAACTTTGACTTCTCTGATCTGTGGCCCATCAGGCCGGGAACCACATTCAGGGATCCGTCCATGGATCTCATCCATAAAAAAAATCTTCCGACAGAATTCCCTTTGTCCCGCCTGTGCGAGCCTCCTGACGTAGGCTCGCCTCACCTCTCCATCACCTGTTCTTTCTGTCGGCATAAATGCTGCTGACCTTTGACCTTTCTGCCTCGCCACGCGGGGACTGTGCTGCCTTTGACAGCTGTTTCAACCTCAGGCCAGGCAACTGGTGCGCTAGGGGAAGGACAAGAGCGGCGCATTAATAGCAGACCACGTAATGAGTCAGCAGCACATTGCTGTTTTATCTTCATTAGGGTCGCCCGGCTCACTTTCACTTTGGGTTCAATATTTCCCTCCAACGTGTTTCATCCATGAAACACGGCTTTCCTTCTCACTTTTAGACACAGTCCTTTTCTTTTGCAATGTTAAACCCTTATTCTCTTGTTCAAAGATAGGCCTTTTTTTCTCTTTTTGGAGTTTCCTGTGAGAAAACAGAGTTAATCCCGAGCATCCAAGGTGTCAGCTGGCAGTTTATTTATACCAGTGCAAATGAACAAACCGCTCAGATACAAATCTGTTTTACTCCTACCTGCCGTCCTCGGGGACATTATTTCCTCATGCCAAGAAAAGTTTGTTGTGACCTCCCCAGAGGCGATGGGACGTTGGCAGAGGGGCGGACGGGCATGACAGAAGGGGAACAAAGTGATTAGCAAATGGGGGCCCCGGCATGTGAACACAGGTTAAAAATAACCCCGCTGCCCCAATCCGCAGTAAGAATGAAGGGAGGTGATGTCTGCATCCCAAGTTGGTTTAATTGTTTGAGTGGGAGATGATCACCAGAGCTAAATAAGTAATAAGTCTAGGAGTACAGATGGCGAAAAAGAACTGTGTAACGGCGTGAGGTGAGCTCTTTAGCATGAAGGATGAAGGATGACACGTGATAAAGGGGAAACAGATGCCTAAATGCCAGGCCTGTGAGCCCATATTGAAACTGATCAGCTGTCCCCAATAAGATCAACACGAGGACTGTGATCTGTGTCTTTACCGATACCACTCAACAACAGGGGCCAACTGATATTCCCAGGCACCCGGATAATAAAAGCAGCGGGGAGAGCACTCTGCACATGGCTGGCATCGGTGGAAACATTGCATTTGTTGACGCTCCCTGGCTCTGCGCCACGGAAATGTCGAACAACTGTCAGAATTAGACAACATCCTGTGGCATAAAAAGAAAAATAACGGGGAGCTGCAAAGATGAGGTGAAGCTTCTATTTGTGGACGGCGAGTGCCTTGAAAATAGCAAGAGCGTTGGGTTTCAATATAAGCCCCCCTCACTGAGCCCCGAGCTTTCTGTGAATGAGGTCCGGGTTCCTGTCGCACCCAACCCTGCTGCTGATTTTAGAACACAGGTGTTGACCTTAGTGAAGTGGCTTGTGCTTGCTGAAGAGGAAAATGAACCCCTGCACTCAGCCCATTTAGCTCTACATGGCCGGTTATCGTCGTATGATCGTGCAGATGCTTCTGAACAGATGCACAGAAATTATATTTTCACTCTTCGTGCACTTTTTTGTGGTTTGTTGTGGCATTCGTTTGTATTCATACCCCCTCTTTTTTTTCTCTGATACCTCTGAATAAAAACAAAGAGGACCATCTGTCTTAGGAGTCACCTCATCAGTGATTGGAGCTGTTCTGTGTGTAATGCAATCTCAGTATAAACGTAGGTGTTCCGCGAAGGCCTTGTCGAAGGTTTTCTGGAGATAATCAGTGAAAATATGGGATAGATGCAAACCTACCAAAGTGTGTCTCTTCACGTAAATTGAAAGGCTTGGAAAGTACAGCGTTAATCACTGAAAAAGCCTAGAGGTCCATAATAATTCTGGAGGAGTTTCAATGATCCAGAGCTCAGGTGGGAGTTGTGCAACTGTGGCTTTTATAGAATAGTAGCAAGAAGAAAGCTATTGTTACTGTAAAGCCTTAAGAAATCACATTTCAATTTTGCCACAAGCCATGTTAGGGAAAACACCATTCACACAACGAAGCACGATGGTGGCAGCATCATGCTGTGGGGATTCCTTTACTCGGCAGGGCTGGGGAAGCCCGCCAGGTTCTGTCGTCAGATGAATGGAGCTAAATTCAAGGCAATCCTGGGAGAAAACCCATCAGAGGCTGGAAAAGACTTGAGGCTGGAGCAAAGATTCACCTTTCAGCAGAGGACAGCAGTCCTAAATACACCTTTAGGGCAACAATGGAATGGTTTAGATCATGTGTTAGACTGACTCAGCTGCAGTTGATGCCCACATTAAACCCAGAATCTGTAGGTAGAAAGTAAATTGGTGTTCAGAGAACCTCTCCTGGTTCATATAAAATTCCCAGAAACACAAAAATTACGTTACAATTTGTTATTATATCATGACACAATTAGAACAATGTCTAGGTTTGTGAGTCCTTTGTAGGTGTTGTGCTGGCAGGCTTCTCATTCTCAAACCTCAGGAGCATTTATTGATTTCTTTGATGCTGCAAGACCACACTAACTTTTACTTCTTACATATTCCTTTAAATTATCCATGTTATAAACACAGACATAATTTGCCTTTTCTTGTAGCATCGCTATCCCAAAACTATCATAGCCTCCTTACAAAAAGGAGTAAAGCCTCTTTTGTACCTCTTATACCAGGACAAGTGGCTCTTTTTTTCTGCCTCACTGGAGCCCAGAAGAAACTACAACCTTGTCTTTAGCTGTGACTCCAAAAGTGCCACCAGAAACCAACCAGAACCCGACCCACTTGCAGTTGCTCTCTTGTTTCTCCGCCCTCTTTTTTTTTTTTATAAGGAAGCAATTGACATCCTCTGTAAAATAGAGGCAGGGTGAGGCTGGATGTGAGCTGGAGGGGGTGGGGGCTGAACAGAGGAACAGGCAGAGGGGTGTAGGGTGTCTCGAGCCCAGTGTGAACAGCTGAGAGGTGTGACTTCACAGGGCTGGCTCCCCCCTCCCTGTCAGGGCCCTGATTGGGCCGGACAGGAGGCGCAGGAGAGGCCCGGGGCTCCCTAAAGGACACCAACAGGTGGGAAGCCGCATTGGAGGGGGGCCGCTCCTGGTGGGTCTAGAAAAGGCCGGTCTGCATGGCCTGCAGTGGGCACAATCCACCGGGCCATATACTGAGGAGAGCTGATGATCACAAAGAGAGCTGAAACGAAGAGATGAGTTGAGTGCATAGAAGGAAAAGGGACGCTTCAGGAACATCAGCTAAGGTTGGTTCAGGTTTATGCTATTTTGCCTGCTTATATTATATTTTCTTTTTCTTTTTTTGACAGAGTTGTCTGAACATAATCAAGCAGTAATTGTTACTCTCCTTGGGTGAATTGTTTCTTTTAAAGAAAAGTGTGACAAAAATCAGGTGTTAGACCAGCCGTTGGCTTCAGTAAGGCAGCAACACACCACGGCAGAGCTTGACACCTCCGACAGCTGCGGGGGAAATCGAGGTGCGACACAGGAAAGAGTCAGGAAAAGTCGGTGACTCGAGATGTGTCTCTAATCTCTAATCATTTTAAAGAATCTGCATTTCCTCAGTAGCATTTAACCCGCAGACAGTACACAAAGTGGGGTTAGCCTGAGGCCATTAGGTTAATCTGAAGGAGAGTTGGTGTGGCTTCTATCTGAGGTTGGTTGGTTGATCAACGGAAGAAAGCAGAAAGTTGAGGCAAACCAGAAAACATATATATATATATATATATATATATATATATATATATATATATATATATATATATATATATATATATATATATATATATATATATATGTCTGTGTGTGTGTGTGTGTGTGTGTGTGTGTGTGTGTGTGTGTGTGTGTGTTTTCTGACAGCATTTTAAAAGACATGTTTATTGTTCAATTCTTTGAGCAACTCAGAACTCCTCACAGGATGAAATTTCCACTTCTCCATAATTTTTGCTTTTCAAATGTTCATGTGCTGCCATTCTCCTCCCTCTGTCACAGCTACCCATCATTTAGACAGTTGTTGCCGCTGCTCTTCCTCTGCGGGTATGAAAGGGTGTCTTTGTGTCCCGGAGAGCATTGAATCCAGTTGTTTCCCCTTGCGAGGACATGCTTCCTTATATCCCCATATTAATACACACTTATGGAATGTAAGGAAGTGTGTGGTTTCAAGGGGGACCTGAGCATCGAGAGCACAGGAAAGAAGAATTTCTGTTTTTTTTTTCTTATTTTACTTTTTTATTATTATTTGTAGCTTGGATTTCTCTCATGACTCCCCATGAGCATGTGGGAAGGGCAACAGGTGAAAGGCCTGCTTCCCTCTCCTTCAGCTCAGGCATGTGTATGGTTTGCATTACTCCCCGGCCCAGTGATATGGGGTCTCAGGGACACAACTTGAAAAAAATTCCTGCCCTGCCCCAACTGCTGACAGCCGAGGAGGATTGACCGGCCGCAGCTGTCACCCATTATAGCAACCACAGAAGTTAAAAAAGGACAAGGGGAGGGAGGGATGTGGAGCTGTCACTGAGGTTGAAAGTTCGCCCTACCGGGGCTGGGTTTGGAGGTAGGAAAGGAGATGTCACCAGCTGCCAGGGTTCCCAAACCTCAAAATAGGAACGATCTGCTTGGTAACACAGTGACACTCCATGTTGTGAATCATTAATAACCTTATTTTACTCTGTGTTTCATCAGGTAACGCCAAAGAGGACCTCCTGTTCCGTCTTTTCTTTCCCCCCCCCCCCTCTCTCTCTCTGTCTTTGACCCTCTTTCTGCCTCTTTCTCACTCTGCCTCTTGCAGCCGAAGCAACACGCCTTGCTGTGGCTGGTCAAACGGAACCAAGTCAGGTGTTTCAGTGAGGTTTGGTCCCCTTCAACCAGCTACTGCGTCGTGAATTCTGTCGGCGGGAAACCGGAGACACGGTTCTGCTAGATCTGGACGTGGTAGTCTGACAAAATGTAAAGCTTATATATTACTGGCTACTCAAGGGTTGACTTTTTCTGCAGCTTGATTTTGGTTATTTAACTGTAGCTGTTTGTTCTTAAAAAACAAATAAACGACCACTAACACTGTAGAACTTTGATGTCTGCACCTTTGAATATATTCTGTACATCTTCAAATAAGCAAAAGTATGATTTTTTTTTTATAGTTATAGTTATAGTTGTTTGAAATAGAAAATATCCCTTAGAGCCAATTCACTGATATCTGCTGTAAAAATCCTTGCATTTCTAAGGCAGGAAGTATTTATTGTTCTATAAAAGTTAACCATTTCCACACAGAAGCTGTAAATGTTTGTACATTTTTATACTTTAACACTAGCAGAACAAGAGAGAAATCAGTACCATGGAGAGCAACCAATGATGTTTGCTTATAATGTGTATCGAGCCAATCAGGCTGTGTGGTCTCTGTTGAAATAAATTGTCCAAACGTTGAGAAATTCTGGTGGGTAATTGTAATTAAAAGCAAAACTTGATCCTTGCATCATTATTTATCCCTGTTGTTCTGTTAATTCATTTGTAATCGAAGCTTAAGTATGATATCCATGTCCTAAGTCTAAAGCAGCAACTATTAAAGAGTGGACAGGTACACTGCATCACAGCATACGAATAAACAAAGTGTTTTAATCAATATAATTAAGAAATGCTTTCATTGTTCCAGCAGCTGTATAAAATTTTACCCTAAAGAAAGGTTGCAATTTATCCAAAGTGACTTGTGCAGAATTTAATCCACCAACGTAAAAGCTAAAAAAATCAAGGTGGGAATAATTGGGTCTGGTCCTGTGACACGTCTGTAGACGGTCCATTGCCCTTTACAGCACCTTTACATTGCCCTTTACAGTGATGGATGGATGGATGGATGGATGGGTGGATTTGGATTGATGCCCTTCATTCCATGTAGTAGTAATTACCCTCACATAGATTAAAGAGTATTAAAATTGTCTATGACAGAATAAAATGGGATGATATACAAGGACAAAAGTATATATACTGAATAAAAGCCCTGAAATCAAAAAGTGAAGCCCTTTAATTTGACACAATTCTTTTTTTTTGTAATTTGTCTTATAGTTTTTAGCACTATTGATTTATTTGGTGACTTTGCTCAAATTGTTTCATTTATTAAGTAGCGGGCGTAATGGGGTCTTCAACCTGGACATGTCACAGGTCATTCACATTCATGTTACAGGACTAAAACAAACAAATAAACAAAAAGCATTTACCCACCCACCTATGTGCAATTTAAAACAGCCAATAGACCTAACATACATGTTTTTCTGTGTACTGTCGCGAAAGAAAATCAGTAGAAAACACACACATGCGTCAAGAGAAAAGAAGAGCCCTGCATGAGAATTGAATTCAGGACCTTCTTGCTGCCAGGCAGCAGCACTAACAATTGTAGCGTCATTGTGCAGCCATCATTCATGGCATATTTATAAAAAATACTTCCAAATTCATACATTTATTCAATTAAAAATGTATATCTGCAGGTTAATTGAAAATAAAATCTGCTTCAGACTGTTCAAAAAAACTGAACGAGAGCTCATCAAACCCAGCACTACAAGATGCAACATTTAGCTAAATGCTTGTGTAATTTCAACATGAAAACACCAATTGATTTTTATTTTATTTTATTCTTTGTGTCTGTTTAATTAAAGAAATTAAATTGTGACTGAAAAAGAGAGCATTTACGGTGTAGACTTTGCTTTTACTGCAAGGAATGAGGTGATTTCTGGACTTAGTTGTGTGAAAATGATGGAAAATGAGGAAATGAAACATTTTCCTTCTTTTACTTTTTTCTAAAAATGCTTCTTTTCTTTCTTTCTTTTTTTCCATTTTCATACTTATTAAAATGTATTTTCTGATTAATACACGTTTTTTTATTCTTTGGTTTTATATTGACAACTTTTTATTTTGTAATTGCTTCCCCCCCTCATTTCTCTTTTCTTTCTTTTTTAATTCCTGAACGTAGGAACGGTATTGCTGTATGGCCAATAGGAGCCAAGGTCTAGTCTTAATCAAACTACAGAAAAGCGAACATTGCACTAAAATGATAGAAATAAGAAATGAAGACGTTGTCTAATTAAAGAGGAGTTTGGGCCTACCAGGAGAGGGCGCTGTGTCCTGAAGACGGTTGTTGATGCTGCAGTAACAGCAGCAGAAGAAGAAGAGAAGCCGTATCGTAAAGATGGCCGACAGTGGAGTGACAGGTGAGTTTGGGAATGTGTAACAGCTGCGCTTTTTATCACTTTGCTGCTGTTTTTGTTTCTTTTAACCATTTGTTACTTGGAGGGAGAATGTAGCTATTGTTCTAGTGTTGGGGAGGGGGAGTTTCCTCTCTTGTAGCAGAGTTATTATTTCAGACGCGAGTGTTGCTAACGTTAGCATGGACGGTATAGTTTCACAGCAGACGTTGTGGCGGGGTTGCATCATTTATTGGAGTTGTATCCTGCTGGTTTTCAATACAGTTTTTTTCGGTATCGATGCGATGTGGGTATTATGTACGAGAATCTCCCCTGTAACTGATGTCGGCACGCTGTAAAGTAGCGAAACTAAGTGTTATGCGTGCACCGCTGGTAACGAATGAGTGCCAGCAGGCTCATCCTAGCGGCGCTGAAGTCATCATGTTGTCGTTCTTTGCGTTTGTCTTTGCAGATGGATTTGAAAAGACGGATGGCATCGAACGTGCAAAGGTCAGTTCGCCGTGGTCACTTGATGCCGGCGTGGGTTATAGTAGCGATCGTGACGCGATGTTCTCTTGAATGTTCAGAGTGAAGGCAAAGAGCTGACCAAAGAGGAGAAGCAACGACTGAGGAAGGAGAAGAAACAGCAGAAGAAAAACAAAGAGAAAAAAGATGACAGGGCTTCGCAGGAGAGCGGGAGAGAGAAGCAGGGTGTCAGCTCTGCTGCATCAGCACCACAGCCTTCAGCGCAGTCGGCAGCTCAGAAAGGTAAAATCTCTGCTGGGATGTTTGCCTGTAGGGCATCAACTCTCAAGCGGCCTCGGTGACCGAGTTTCTATCCCAGGACGTGTTTCTGCTTTTTTTCAAGCTCCTTCAGCAGTGCCTGCTCCAGTTCCCGTTGCTGCCTCAGAGGCTCCCGCCCCAGCTCCAGCCCCGGCAGACAAGCCCGCCAAGAGTAAAGCCGAGCTGAAAGCTGAACGGCGAGCGCGGCAAGACGCCGAGAGGGCCAGCAAGCATGGCAAGAAGGGAGATCCGGGACAGCCAGGTGCCGCTGGCAAACCGAAAGCGCCCACGAGTGAGCTGCAGCCAGGTAACGTTTTAATACACGCAAGCGGAAATGAATAAGCAACACCTCAAATCAAACTGGCTCATCGTGGCAACGTGAGTAGAAAATATCTCTCTGTGTGTTTCCAGTGGTAAAAAGGCTCCCAGAACACATCCAGGTGGACAATCCAGACGTTTTAAAGAAACTGGCCAAGAAGCTGGAAAGGCAACAGGTCAGATGAGTTACATGTTTTAAGTAAAAAAAACCTGAAGAGGGCCTTGTGAAACTCATACACCTTGGACCTTTCTCATACGTCGCCTTACAACCACAAACTTAAATCTCTGTTATTAAAAATGTCATACGGTAGATCGACACAAAGTAGTGCCTTGTTGTGAATTGAAAGAAAATCGATACATGGTTTACAAATGAAGATGTGAACAGCGTGGCATGAATCCTAAATGGATTCATGCCTGGATTTCAAAAGGACTTTAAACATGATTGTATCTAAACCATGCCATTGCAGCTCTGGTTATATGTTTACTGTTATTGTCCTCCAGAAAGGTGAACCTTCACCCCCACCTCAAGTCATGTAACAGAATTTCTTCTAGGATTGCCCTGTATTTATCTCCATCCATCTTCCCATCAACCCTGACCAGCTTTCCCTGTCTCTTCCAAAAAAAGGTTCCCCAAAACATGATGGGTTCTAAGCCATGTTGTACCGTCAGAGTGTGCGGTGTTGGTGTTCCTCTAAACGTAGCGTCCTACGATTATCCCAAAATACATCTCATTGTCCGCTCCTCCGTGTGTTTACCGTGTCTGCCGACTTGGCTTGTGACAAACTTATTCTTTTAATAACTGCTTTCTTCCTGATAATGTTTTTATTTTATTTTTTGTCAGGATCAGATTTGTTCAATGGACTACTAGTAGCCGTCCTGTAGACAGATTTTCCCACAGGAGCTGTGGATTTCTGCAGCTCCTCCACAGCTACCAGGCGCTTTTTGGCGGCTTCTCTTATTCTTGCTGTCCGTGCCTAGTCAGTAGCCACTTAGTTCAGGTAGATCACCATGTTGTAGTTGGTCATTCTCTTTCCCATTTTCAGATGAATGATTAAATTGTTCCATAAGGTGTTCAAAGCTGTCGATATTTCATGACACAACCCTGCTTTAAAATTCCCTCTGGGATTATTAAAGTATTTCTGATTCTGATAAACTTCTCCAGGACTCCATCCGTGACCTGTCTGGTCTTCATGATGCGGTTTCTTCACTAATTCTGCGACATACCTCAGAGACCTTCACAGAACGGCTCTATTAATGAAATGATGAAATTATACACAGATGAACTCCATTTAGAGACTTATAGAAGCAGTTGATAGTGCTGGAATTTATTTAGGGGTAATAAAGTAAAGGGGACTGAATAGCAATTTCTTCTAGACTTTTCAGTTTTGTAAAAAGATTTTTAAAATCCTTTTCTCAATAAATGTGCTACTTTGCGTTGGTCGGTCATATAAAGTCAGAATAAAATGCATTGAAATTTGTGGCTGTAACCTGACAAAATGTAAAAACTGTAAAGGGGGTGTGTTTAGTCTTGCAAGGCTCTCTGTCCTTAGTGCAGTTATCAGGTACAGACAGCAAGTAACAGTAGTATGTGAATGTATCTTTAATTACATGTGAGAATATTAGTTTTATTATTACATTCTAGGAATGTGACTGACTAATTGTTTTGAATTGTTTTCAGAGTAGGTCTAAACAGTTAGATCTGTATGTCATAGTATGAACGTTTTTTTCCAGACCCCAGGGCAAAATTCTGCTAAAAAGGTATAAGCCGTCGAGTTCAGACTCTTTAAAATGTTTGCTGTTGACAATTTGTATCTTTTTTTTTTTTTTTTTTATTTAATTTTTTTTTCTCTTTAACAGTAGTGTGCGCCGACTGGATGTGGCTATTTAGATTTAGATACTTTTTTTTGCTGTGCTCACTTAAAACTCTGAGCTTCTTGCTTTTCAGGACGCGCTCTCCTATAAAATCCGTTTGGCATGCGTAATTGTGTTCGGAGAGTGGCAGAAAAAAATCAACCGTGTCTTTTGCCGTCTTGTTTTCTAGTCGTCTATAGGTTTAATTTTGAGTGATTCTTTTATTTCATTTTATGGCATCTTGGTTTCAGATTCCACTACGCTTAGACTACGGCTACAAAGTCAGCCTGTTTTCTCATCTCCACCAGTACAGTCGCAAAGCCCCGCTAACACAGCAACTCAGGTGAGCTCAGCACCAGCTTATTTAACCTTGTTCATGCAGCGTTTATTCAGCATGCAACCAAAAAAACGGTTCATAGGCCACTGTGACCACCTTTAGTCTTTTTAGTAACTCTTGAATGTGTTTTTTTTTTTTGCTGTTTGCAGCATTCCTTCAACAGTGATTCATCCCGCTATTGTCCGGCTGGGCCTCCAGTATTCCCAGGGCATCGTGGCTGGGTCCAATGCTCGCTCGGTTGCCCTGCTGCATGCCTTCAGACAGGTGCTGATCCAAAAAAATTATTCACTTTCATTCCTTTATGCTCCTGATCCTCTTTCTTTTGTATTTTTAGGGCTCATACGCAAGTAAAAAGCGGTACAGTGCAACATTTCTAGTGATTTATTGGAAGCAACGTAATGTCACATTCAGACCTATATATGTTTTGATCTTTGATTTTAATTACTTGTAATCAAGAAAGCTGCATACATCCCTCCCATTTCTCCCTTTTCTAAAGTTAGAGGGACGTAAAATTATTGTTGCTAGTAAAAGACTAAAACTAGAACTTTATCTGCGGTTTATTGCAAAAGAATTCTCACCCTTTGAATTTCGTCACTTTACAACTACAAATTTTAGTTTATTTTATTGGGATTTGATATTACAAGCATACACAAAGTAGCACATAACCTGTGAAATAAGAAGAAGAAAATGGCACGTGGGTTTTCAAAATGTTCTACAGATAAGAATCTTAAAAAGCAGCGTGCGTTCAATTTTATTCTAAAACCATCTTCAGCTGAAATTACAGTGGCAGGTCTTTTGGGCATCGCTCTACCAGCTTTGCACATCTGGACGCTGAAATGTTTCCCTTTTTATTTGGAAAATAGCTGAAGCTCAAAAATATTAAACAAAAGTCTTTAAGTTGTGGAATAGCTTCTGTTGAATTTGAGGTCTGGACTTTGACTGGGCTGTTTTACCCCCACATGAATATGCTTTGATCTGGTATATTTGGTGAATAGATTGAAGCTGTAGATTTTTATACCAAAACTAGATTACACAGGTGAGCCAATTTGCTTCTGCAGGTAAATAGCAGCACTAGATTTTATTTGGGGGTATCAGAGCAAGAGAAGCTTAATACAAATAAAATGCAAACTTCTCAGGTTTTTATTTGTAAAACTTTTGAACTGAAATGTTACTCTTTTCCTTCACTTGACAATTATGCACGACTTTGTGCTTGTCTATAACATACAATCTCAGTAAAATAAAGATTTGTGGTTTTAAATATGACAAAAAAAATAAAAAGGGATGATTTTGTAAGTCACTATATGTAAAGTCACAATGTTATTACTTTTTGTCTGAAGGCGGGGGATATATGAAGAGCCACTAGATGGCGCTGTAACCTACACTTTGAACTGGTGCAACAGTAGAGAAAATCTTGTAGATGGACAGCGTATAAACTGATTTGGTCATTTTTCAAGTGATAAATTGAATTTGGAAAATGTTTTTTGTTTCCATACTTTGTTTTTTTTTTCTCTCTCTTTTTACATAAGTTATTAAAACTGTATTTTTATGACGATAAAGCTCTTTACATGGGTTTATATGTGAAGGATATTCTTAACCTTGAATGGTCTCACTTTATTTTCTTCATAGTTCTAAAGAAAATTAAATGTCTTGCTGCGGATAAATGAGGAAACTGTTTGAACAGTTTTCTTCCCTCTGCAGGTAATAAGGGACTACACGACGCCTCCAAATGAAGAGCTGTCCAGAGACTTGGTCAACAGACTGAAACCATATATTAGGTATCTGTCCAACCTGTCTTTAAACCAAAATTATTAATACATTTTTACAAATACACGTTTTTTTAGTCTAAAATACACCATTTGCCTTTTTATTCAGTTTTTTGAATCAGTGTCGCCCTCTATCAGCCAGCATGGGGAACGCAATCAAATACATCAAGAAGGAGATCTCCAACATTCCCAGTCAGTGCAAGGAAGAAGAGGTTTGTGTTCAAAAATAAAAACTAGCCCTGCAGATTAGCTCAGTTCAATGCCTTGCAAAAGTATTGAACTATTTCACACTTTGGCTCGTAACAACCTTCCTCTTCAGGCGCAGTACACGGCCATCATGTCAGCAGTGGTGCTTCTTTAGCCGCCGAGTGCAGGAGAGAGGCTTGTGTTGCAATAACACGTGATTTTCATCATTAAAAGTCAGAGCACAGCTACTGTGGCCAATTCATTGTTTATAGTTTTAAAGAGTCATATTAAGGCCAATAGAAAGGTGTGAGTCTAACACAGGAATCAAACACAGAGTTCTAGCCATAAAACCTGTGATAATTGTACAGTGTTCACACGGAAGTAAAGTTCTAAAGTGGTTTTTGTCTTTTTCAAAAACAGTAAATGCGCTAAAGAGGAGATGGAAACACATTTGTTGAATCAGTTCTGAAGTAGCAAACAATCGGTACTTTTGGACCTACGAAAAGACGCGAGCATTTAAATCGGCACATTCATTAGAACCTCACTCCACTACTGATCTGTGGTCTGTGCTACCTAGCAACATCTACTTCCTGTTTATTACAGCTAACACCAACATTTGACGA
The DNA here is from genome assembly GCA_037039145.1 of Fundulus diaphanus. NCBI lineage: Eukaryota > Metazoa > Chordata > Actinopteri > Cyprinodontiformes > Fundulidae > Fundulus > Fundulus diaphanus. Next base: position 26,936,208 of record CM073142.1, on the reverse strand, counting down.
CAATACGCTGAGCGTCGCCTGGTTAATTCGCTATAAACCAGTAGATGAAAACACGCCTGAGTCGCATTTTCTTTTTTGCGATATTTTAAAGGTTCGCTCAAAATTCGCATGCGAAGTGGACGGAAAACCCAGCTACATGCAGCAGTCAACTTAGTTTGATCCATGGCCATTGTGTCAACAGACGGTTTAAGCCGATGCCAATAATTTCAAACTTATCACTGTTATAGTTAACAAAAAATTTGAGATGTAGGATAAGTTTAAGTTACAGAAATATGCTAAAAATGATTGAACTGTTCCAAAGTCTGAGCCTGCTCCCTACACAAAACTATCCGAACGTGTCTGGTTAAAAGTAGAGCCGGCAATTTAGTTCCGGAAATGTAAGTTTAAAAAAAAAAAAAAACCCGTGTCCCTTTTTGAATAACTGCACAAGACCGTTTTACCTGCTCTTCAGGGGGATCGTGTAAAAAAAGAAAATTCCAAAATCCACTCTGGTCTTACTTATTTCTACTGAGTCCTTCCTCTTCTTCTTATAAACTTGAACATGGTTCACTTCTTGTGACTCTCAGCCATGTTCAAAGTATACGGCTACAATGAACAGCTAATATCTAAGCTAACCAGATACTTAAACACTAGAAGTGCTATAAGTAAATATTTCCTAGAAAATGTTCCAGCAGTCAAAATGCCAGAAAATAAACTCTGGCCATCCCCCTGAACACACCATCTCAGCATGGCATGTGGGTGGTGGCTGTATCATGCTATGGGGATGTTTTTTTCCCCACAGTAGGAACAGTTGAGACTAATGGGGAGCTAGTAGAAGCTAAATCCAGAGCAATGCTATAAAAAAAAACACTTGTAGAGGCTGCTTTGAGACTGGGGTGGTGGGTCAACAAACGTAGCCGCAGTTTTGATTTGTAATTGTTGCACTATGCTTTCTCTTTTAGGCAAAAAGCAAACTGCTCCACTGCATCGAGTGGTACATCAAAGAAAAGATAATTCTTGCTGCTAAAGCTATAGCGGAGTCCTCCATAGAAAAGATCAGTGATGGAGATGTCATCCTCATTTATGGATGGTGAGGCTTTTCTTTCAGCTTTGCAATATTATGTTTCTTGTTACTAAGCACTGCTTTGTTTATTGGATTGAATAAGGTATTCCCACCACTCAGAGACTTCTTTAAAACACTTTCTGTTCCCTGCTTCTGCCAGTTCTTCCCTGGTCAACCACATCCTCTGTGAGGCCTTTGAGAAAAGCAGGAAGTTTCGCGTCATAGTAGTAGACAGTCGGCCTCGGCTAGAGGGCCGGGAGGCCCTGAGGCGGCTGGTACAGAGAGGCATCAGCTGCACCTATGTCCTTATCTCAGCTGTATCCTACATCCTTCCAGAGGTAATCAGGAAGTAAATTACACTTTGGTGACGTGTGTTGACTTCAGAGATGCCAAAAGATTCAGATATAAGCTCTTATTTTCTATTTTTTTATTTTATTTAGGTATCGAAGGTGTTCCTTGGCGCTCATGCCCTCCTGGCTAATGGTTACGTTATGTCTCGAGTGGGAACTTCACAGATAGCTCTAGTGGCCAAAGCCTTTAACGTGCCTGTGCTGGTTTGTTGTGAGACCTACAAGTTCTGCGAGAGGGTTCAGACGGACTCGTTCGTATCCAATGAGCTGGGTATGCCAAAGCTTTCTGCTGCTAACTCTTCTCGACGTTCAGATGTCCGTTGGCTCATCTTCATCGCTTTTTTTCCCCAGATGACCCCGATGACCTCATCGTGACCCGTAACGGGCGGACCCAGCTGGAAAACTGGCAGCAGGAGCCCTCCCTGGGTCTGCTGAACCTAGTGTATGACGTGACGCCTCCTGATTTCGTGGATCTGGTCATCACAGAACTGGGAATGATCCCGTGCACTTCGGTCCCCGTGGTGCTGCGGGTCAAAAACGTCGATCAGTGAGCGCCCTCCTTACGGCTTGTGTGCACGAACGCTTGCACACAAACGCGCAAGGTCGCGCTTTTAGCATGCAATAAAGGTATATCTGAAATGACAAACTTTTAAATGACATTCATGTGAGTTTTTATGGGTCTTTGGTAAAGGAAACGTGTTTGAAGTTGGATATTAATAAATCCATCTGAATAACCTGTTAGGGGAGACAGCTATGGCGTTGGGTGGTAAGCTAACCATAAAAGCTTGGTAAATAAAGCTGAAGCTCAGGTGCCTCTGAAAAGAGTTTTATTGCTCCATAAATTCAGTTTATTTTAAAGACCTGGGTCTTTTAAATGAGCACAAAGGTAGTTTATGTCCTCAGTCAGCACATGATCCTCATGTGTTTGGAAAAAAGCACCATATTCCAGCACAGCGGCTTTCTCATGATTGCTGTGTTCAGGGACTGTCAGTTGAAGTTGTTGCTTGTGTAGACCGTGATTGCTTCCAAGGTAACGCGGTGTCATCACTGCTTTATCTCCACAAAGGCAAGGATATTGCTGCTCAGTAATCACACAGTTCTTTAATAGGGAGTGGTGGCCTAGTGGTTAGAGCAGCGTGCTTGCACTCAGAGAAGGATGCAAGTACCCGGTTCGATCCCCAGCGCCTGCACTCTGGGTCCCTGAGCAAGACCCTTAACCCCTGATTGCTCCCCGGGCGCCGCACATGGCAGCCCACTGCTCCCCAAGGGTGATGGGTTAAAAGCAGAGAACAAATTTGTTGTAATGTATGTTTCAATGACAATAAAGATATTACTATATTATTATTACTAAATCATTAAGACCCTCGGTGGAGAAATCAGCTGATGCACAGTAAGCTTTAGGGTGCCCAAGAAAGTCAAGCAGGTACCTGGAAGGTCCCTTAATGAGAGTCAGCCAGTGCTGATCTTGATTAAGAGTGAAGCATGCACATTAGTGTTTCTCAGATGTGATGCACAACTGTAAAGAAGTCAGAGAAAAGAGAAACGCAAAGACTGACATTCTGCATGATGTAGCAGGAGGAAGGCCCAGAAAAGAAGTGCAAGCCCCAATGAGTCCTGTGCCGTGGCAACAGCGAAGAACCAGAGACCTTTTATTATGTAGGAGTTGCCTCTCATTGACCCATGCCTAAAACCCCTACCATGAAGGAAGAATGGTGTCAAAACATCCATCAAGTGCAAATTTATCCAATGATTCAACAGAAATTTGATGACCAGTTGATTTTTCAGCCCCATGGAGCATCTTGTTGCAAGAGAAGAGCGATAAAGTGACTCCAGATATCTTTATCTTGTTGAACACCTTTTGTTCTTTTCAAGAAAACCTGGGTTAATACAGGTACATCTAAAAAAAATTAATATTGAGAAAAAGTGTAATGTTTTTTGCCAGACATTTCAGGTAGTGAAATGTTTATTTTCATCACACAGGAAAATATTTCAAGCTTTCATTCCTTGTGATTTTGGCTCACCCAGAATTCAGTGTCTCAGGAAATTAGAATTAGACCAGTCAAAAAAAAAATGTTAAGCACAAACGTCAGGCTTCTGAAAAGTTTGTCCATTTCAGTCTAACATGCTGCAAACAACCTCTTCCTGGATGACTGTTCTTCCACCCAAAACCGCACATCTCTCGGGTCTCAGCTATCATCCACCCTCTCCGCTTCAGATGACTCCATGAATGAACCCCACTGCACCACCCTGTTCTCCTCAATGCTCCAACTGAGGAACATTCTGCAAAACACCAAGGTGAGGAAGGCTGCAGGTCCGGATGTTATCAGCTCCAGGCTCCTGAGGTGCTGTCCGGATCAGCTGGGTGGTGTCATGGGGCACATCTTCAACATCAGGCTAAAGCAGAGGAGAGTACCACAGCCATGGATGACCTGTCTGGAACCAGCATCCCAAAGACCTAGAGGCTGGTAGCACTAACGTCACACCTGATGACGACCCTCGAGAGGCTGATCCTCAACCATCTTCGCCCCCTGGTGAGGTCTTCATTGGATCCTCTGCAGTTTGCCTACCAGCCTGGCATTGGGGTGGATGATGCCATCATCTACGTGCTGCAGTGAGTTCTGGCCCACCTGGAGAATCCTGGGAGCACTGTGAGGATCACGTTCTTTGATTTCTCCGGTGAATTTGACACCATCCAACCAGGACTGCTGAAGAACAAGTGGACCACCACCTGTCACAATGGATACTGCATTACCTCAGTGGTCGACCGCTGTATGTGAGCATGCTGTCATTCTGACATGCTGATCTGCAGCACAGGAGCACTGCAGGGAACTGTGCTGGCACAGTCTCTGTTCACCCTCTACACAGCGGACTTCTCCTTCAGCTCCACAGGTCGCCACCTTCAGAAGTTCTCTGACTCTGCCATAGTCTGTCTCCTCACAGAGGAGGACGAATCAGAGTACAGACAGTGGATCCAGAGTTTTGTAGACTGGTGCCAACAGAACCACCTCATGTTAAATGCAAGGAAAACAAAAGAGCTGGTGGTGGACTTTCGCTGACAAACCCACCTCACTGCCACAGGTAAGCATCCAGGGAACTGATGTTGGGATAGTGGACTCGTATAAGTACCTGGGTGTTCACTTGAACAATAAACTAGACTGGAGGCACAACACTGATGCTCTTTACAAGAAGGGTCAGAGCAGATGCTACCTGCTGAGGAGGCTGAGGTCTTTTGGAGTGTATGGGGCGCTCCTGAAGACCTTTGCCTCTGTGGTGGCATCAGCCGTCTTCTATGGTGTGGTTTGAGCAGCAGCTTATCTTTAGCTGAGAGGAAGCGGCTAGATATGCTCATTAGGAGGGCCAGCTCTGCTCTCGGATGCCCCCTGGACCCAGTGCAGGTGGTGGAAGGACTGTAAGAAAAATCACATCACTGACGGACAATGTCTTCCATCCTATGCACAGAGCTGTTTTATTGACAGACTGCTGCATCCTAGATGCTCTAAGAATCGTTTTCGCAGATCGTTCCTCCCAGCTGCTGTTCAGACTTCAGAATCTCTGCTGCTCACAACAAACTCAATAAGTCTTCATAACATGCTAATGGTTGCACGGGTTCTGAGCTGATCATGAATCATTTACACTGTTTCTCAGATGCTAAGGTACACTTGCACACACCTAGCTACTCTGAGATGCTGCTTTACTAAAATGCATATGAGCTCATATTGTTCTGTAAACACGCTGGTGTTTTTTCCATTGATAACTTGAATATTTAAATTTTTTTTACCTGAGTATTCCATATTGTCAATAATTGGGAAATATTACTCTGCCATTACTTTTGTCGGAACCTCTGTTGCTCTAGAACTAACTTGATTAGCTTGTTTTTTCATTACTATAAACCGTGTGTAACTGTGTCTTTGCCGCTGCCTGAATTTCCCCATTGTCAGACATCCATCCATCCATTTTCTGACCCGCTTAATCCCTCATGGGGTCGCGGGGGTTGCTGGTGCCTATCTCCAGCGTTCACCGGGGCGAGAGGCGGCGTACACCCTGAACAGGTCGCCATTCTGTCGCAGGGCCATTGTCAGTCAATAAAGGAATTTCTTATCCTATTTCTATGCAATCAGTACTTGGTTGGGCATCCTCTGGCATCAATTACTGCATCAATGCGGCATGGTATAGAGGCGATCAGCATGTGGCGCTGCGTATATGTAATTGAAGCCCAGATTGTAAGCCATAATCGTAAGTACAAGAACCTTGGCTTGAAATAACATCACTCTGTGTAATGATGTATGAGTTTCACCTTCTGGGATCACGGGCGAAATAATATTGCACTTTTATGCAACGTTCTAATTTTTAGAGATGCACCTCTATTTGTTATTGAACTTTCTGTTTACAGTGGAAACATCTGTCCAGAAGGTCTCAAAGACCTGAGGCACTAAAGTCTCAAAAAGAAAACAAAACTACAATAATATTTTGAAATCTTTATTAAAACCCTGAACTTTGAACAAATGATATAACACAGAAAAACACGTCCAGATTGTGGAGAGTATTTCAGGGCAAGATTCAGAAACTCTAATGAAACAGAGTTAATATTCAGTCAGCCAAATAGAAGAAGAAAAGGCAATTATACAAACAGCAATAATATTCAATCCCTAATGTTTCTGAAGCAAATCTGTTGTGACACTGCTAGGTAACCTGACCCACTAAACCTGTTTGCCTAAGCTGCCAGGAAACATTAAAAGAAAAAAAAAAACCTGAAACATTTACTGTGATATTAAATTCATCCCCCTGAGTACATTTAAATAATACCCTTGAATTAAAGAGGTTAAAATTGTCATTAAAGTGCAACCAAACGTCCATTTTTTGGTAATTGAATTTTTAACAGCTGTTTTATTCCCCAAAGTAAACCACACTGTCAGCATGCAATACCTTGTTGCTCAACCTGGTCTAAACATGCATAAAATTATTATTTTTGGTGTAAACTCGCACACATCTAACACTTGCTCTGCAGAATGAGCCAGAGTGTTCACTATTTTCTGTCAGTTATCTTAACAAGCAACAATAGTGGTCATATTTTAAAAACATAATTTTGTTCTAAAATGTATCACATTGATTAAATTAAAAATGCCAGTTTTTCCAGTCTTCCTCAAAATAAAATATAGCTGCATCAGAAAAAGTGTAACAGTCATACAATATTTACATAGGAGCGGTGTTGGTGCCACAACGGCCTTTTGTCAGCATTATTATTCGTGTCAGGAGTCCGTTTCTTGTCAGACTAAAAGCACCTCAGCCCTCAGAGTGATTTGGCTTTACGTCTCTGGCTAACCCACAACAGGAAGGACATCACCACCATGGATGCTGCAAGAGGCCCGAACACCTTGACGGCTGGGAACTCGCCCTGTAGGAAAGTTTGAAAAAAAGAAGTTGTTTGAAAAAAATCCTCACTGTCTATGTCGATTATAGCAGAAAAGTAAGAATAACAAAAAAATATATATATATATACGTATATAGCTTTAAGAACTGACCTGTCGAAGACACTTGTATCCATGATAGTTTTCCGCACATATGCACTCAAACAAGCCAGGGCCGTAGGGATCGCAACGGGAGTTTTCCGGACAGCTCATGGCTATGGATTCCCAATACATGTCAACAGAGGTCACACGTTGCAAAACAAATATTTTAAAAGTCTTCAGACGCCTTCTGGGAAAGTGAAATATCAGTCAAACGTTGACTTACACATCTGTCCTGTCTGGTTGCACATGTTTTTCTGGCCCTCGCAGAACCGCTTTCCCTGTGTGACTTCCACCTTCTGCCAAGAAACGTTCCCGCCCGGACAAACCAGGTCCTGCGGTAAAATCCTGGAGTAACGTGGAAATTTGTTGAAGGGGGAAAAAAAATTATAAAGATCATAAAGCTAACCACCTAATTATATCGGAAATCTTGAATGCCACTTACAAGTAATTTAGGTCAAGAAATCCGAGGAACACCCTCTCACTGATGTTGACAATGGGATTTAGAGAGAGATCTCTGTGAAAACAGACATTTATCAAGACAATGCGTATGTGAGAGCAAAGAAACGTACATTTGCAAGGCCTTGTATACTTCTTTGCAAGGTAACTTTACCTTTTCTTTACGTAATTGAACAACACAAAGTACTCCAAAATTGAGAAAGTTAAAGAAAAACTAGCCATGATTTTATTTTTACAATAAAAAAAATAGGGGCAATACTAAATTGTTCTTGATTAGGGCTCATAAACCTATCTGACTCAGCTTGATTTATTTTGCACAGACGCTTTTGCAAATGTTTCAGTCTGTTCATGTGCAAAGCTGTAAGAGACACTTCAAAACATCTGACTGCAGCAAAGGGGGATTCTGCAAAGCACAGAGTCAATGGGCTGAGTACACATGCATGCCACACTTTTCAGATGTTTACGTGTGAAGTACGTAGCACGTATTATTTTCATTTCACCTCCTGATTTAGTACTACTTCGGGCTGGCACATCATATAATCACAATAAAACACATTAACTTTAGATGTCGAAACACACCTAAAATGTGTGGAACATTTCAAGAGGCATTAATACTTTTGCTTGGCACTGCGTTTCACTTACACCATGAACACTTTGGATGCTCCTGGAAGGCCTTCCACTTGAGTCAGTGAACAATTGGATAAATCCAGCCTGACAAACGCAAAGCAACAACGACACGTTCAATTTCCTGAAACAAATCTTCACTTTTCTTCATGGGTCATGAAGCGAATTATGAAATTTGCAATACATAGAGGGAAAGAGCTGAAAACAAACGAACATTAGTTCGGATACGTTTAATGTAAAATATATATATATTAATAATAAAGTGTGAGTGTGTGTGTGTGTGTGTGTGTGTGTGTGGGGGGGGGGGGGTTGCAAGATTAAAATTAAGGGCAGTATTGATATTTCTACCCTACCCGATGATGCGTTCAGGGTCGCTTGTGTTATCGTTCGATAAACAGCACCTCCTGTCTATCCGTCCAGCGGATCGAGAACAGAATTGCCCCACATCGGTGTCGTTTTGGACTGTACCACCACAGAGCGAGCATACCTGTGTTTGGAAATCACATTGTGAAAAAAAAACTGTAGCAAGGAAGAATCACTGACAGTCCCCGAGAGCCACAATAATAAAGCCATAAAAGCAAGCTGCTTTATCGGGACTTGTTGCGCCATTACTCCGGTGGCTCCAGCAGACTTACCTGCAGCCCGGTCAGCTGATAACTTTCGTTTAAAGACACATTAAAGATAAAAACAAGAGCGACAACCTCCCTCCCGCGGAGAAACGATTTCATTTTTTTTTATTTAATGTCACGTGACTGTACTTTACAACTCACGTGACAGGAAGCTGGTAAATCTGCGTCGCTATTGCGCATGCAGGTAAAGACAATTTCATTGCAAGTTAGTCTTTGGTTTTTGATGTTAACAGGATAAACATCAAGGCGTGAATGTCTGTAAAATTGTGTAACCTATATCAAAGAATATTTGATTTATGTCTTAAGGCAAAAGCATTTAAACAGACATTTTATTCTGAAACAGGAATATAAACACACTTTTTAAAAATAAATATTTAATTATACAAGTGTATGTGGCTTATTTAATTATAAACCAGTAACATTTTTGCAAGTAATTACTAACTGAGCTTTCGCAGTCACGTTGGATTGGACTAAATGGAAATGGAGAAAGTCTATTTGGAAATCCAAAGCATAAGTACATAAATAACTAATGTGGATTCCCCCATAAGTATGCATTGGAAGATAATTCAGGGAAAATATAAGCATTGTTTTTTGTATGTAGCTTACTGTCTTTATTGTTCCTGTAAAAAAAAAAAAAAAAAGTCAACGCATCTGCCATGTTGTGAATGTCAAGTTCTCCTCGGGAACCCCTTTCGGTTTTCCGAAACAAAGAAACGCAAAAATTAACATTCAGCAAATTTTGATTAACCATTCTTACACACAGTGATATTTGATAATTTCAGTGCGAATATGGTGTTCACTTAGACAAAAAAATACTGAACTATATCTACCAGTAATGCGTACAGTCCTCATTATTTTTTGAAGTACCTCATTATTTTTTACGTTTTTTTTTTCATCTATTCAGGAACTATCTAATGTGATAAAATGTTGGAAAAAGACAACATAGCCACATAACTTTACCTAAAACCATTGAAAGAGAATTGGCTGGAACATAACTGTCACTCACAATATGGCGGCCACGTTAACGTACTGTCTTTACGCTAACCCCCCTATAAATCAAGAGGAGATGGTTTAACCCAGAAGGATCGTTGCATCGCTTCTGTTCGTCGGTCTGGCCAGCAGAGAGTAGGTACTCTAACTGAGGAGGGAGTTGCTAGGTGGCGTTGGCGGCGCTACATCTGCGTTTTCTGTAAAATCTGCTACATTCCGCCCGCATATTCACGCAGCAGGTGTTATTTAGCAAACGGAGGAGCTGCGAAAGCCGCCAGAAAACAAAACCAGCGCTACTGTCGCACGTTTGGGAAGCTTCACCAACGGCTGTGTGTGTGCGACGCTTGAGGGACTGCAGGAACCAACTGCACCTTTTTCTCCAGAAACTTCATCCGCTTGCGCCAATGACCCGCATTTACCTGAACGCCTTTTAAGCTCAGTTTTTAAAAAGTGGCCGGTTTTATTTATGTTTTTCATCCGCCTAACAAGGTTATGGCGATGAAAGAGACATGTTTATGCGTACAGTAAAGGTGTAATTACCCAACACTTGCAAACATGGCTGCTGTGGAAACAGCAGAGGGAAAAGTTTAACACTGACGTGGGAGAAGTTTAGAGCATTCATGAGCTGCTGACCGCTCGGTAGAATGGTAGGCTCTCGTCCTTAGTGTGGTACCGCCGTTTCTGGACTTCCAAACCGGCGACGGGACTGTGTCGGAGCCGCCACCTCGTCCGTAGGCTCCACAGAGTCACCCGTAGCGGACTTTACTGGGAAACCGTGGTGCCCTGCTCGCCATCCCAGGCTCCACTGGAGGCGTTCAAAGACTAAATCTACTGGCTGCAGGCTGTCTTTGGAGCTAAAATGCATTTTTCCATACCCGAAACGGAGGGTCGTTCGGGGGAGAACGGTTCAACCTATGTGGTGAGCATTGAACTATCTCTGTTTTGCCAACTAAACTAACTGTTAATTCTTCTTTCATGCTGGCTACAGGTCGGGCTAACTCGGGTTGTAGCACCAGTTTTAATATTTACCGAACACACGTCAACGTCTCATCAAAGAACAGTGTTACCTCAAGAAAAAGCTGTACATTTGGTTATATTCAACTTGCGTGTCTAAATAAGTTTACCGTAGCCAATTTAAAGGTGAACCAAATAAACAAAAAAAAAAGTTAATTTGACCTTCGTCACCCCCTGCTTTAATTTAATTCAAGTATTATTCATCCGGTCATCATAACTTACCCTTCTCCTTCTTCCTGCCTTGAACACATTATTTTCCCTTTGAACACAGCACTGTGACTATACCCATTGTGTGGTTTTCTAAAAAAAGAAATAAAATAGGACTCCTCATTAAATGTTAACAAATCCAACACCAAAAATGTTTAATTTCTGGCAAAGAAAGTAATCAGTTCTACTTCAATAGCAGTCTTAGCCATGCTTTACTTATTAAACTAAAAATGCCAACACAATACGTTTTACCTAAGTAAAAACGTTATGACAGTGGCTAAGCTTAGCCTCTGGTTGAAATAACTTCAGTGAGGCCATCTGCCATCCTCTCTAAGTCATCCCACAACATGTCGGCAAGATCCAGGACCTTCCATTCCTTCTCTCAGGAATGGACTTTAATATCATCGAGAGCTTGTTGTAGGTCCTGTGTTGACATGTTTGGGGATTTAGGAGACCCTCTTTAGCATCTTGCGGCCTGCTCTCTGGCTAATCTTGCTTGGACGTTTCGGTTGTTTTGAGTGTTCTTCACCTGTAGGCTGTTTTCTGTACAAGGGAATGTCTGATTCATGGGTCAGAGGCATTTATATCGGTATAGCCCAGCTAAAGATTATTAGCTTGATATCCCCTGATGTACTTTAGAAGACACACATTATAGCTATTGTTTTCAACTATTTCGTTTCAGTACAAATAGTAGCAGTGTCCAGCTTAGTATCTGACAGAGAGAACTCTAATTAACTGTTAGGTGTTAGATTGTTGTTCATTTTCTTCAGCCGTACAGGAGCCTTAATAAGCCTTTCTGCAATGGGTGATCATTATTGTTTTATTACAGGACCTGGGGCTGAATCACATCCTGTGTGAGACACAAGACTATTGCACAGCTCTGCAGTTAAACATGCTTTTACTATTAATTTGTACTATGACACCGGCTTTAACCTCTTGTGTTTGGTATTAGTGTGGTTAGCAATACGGTCAGTGGTCTCTTTATGCGCGTCTTAACTGAGATTTCCAAAAGATTAGATATATTTGTTTTACACACGACAGACAGAACTGAACTCAAAAGGATAACACAGATTTTATTAGACTCTTCTTACACATTTTGTCTCCTCCATTTAATTTTCAAACACCTCAGCATCATAAATATCGACAATAGAAGGTTAACTTTGAGCGTTTTATTTAAAATACTTTTCAAATAAAGATTTCTTTTGTTTTTGTACAGCGTTTTTTTAAGTGGATGTCTGGGGTAACTATTATAATACTGAATTTAGATTGACGCACGTGATGGCAAAATCACAAAACTTGGTTTATTAAATGTTTGTTTGTAGAATTCAAAGGAAGTTTTCCACAACTGGCATCTGGTCAAACAAGAGGACAAGACTGCACGTCATCTGTTTAAAAAAAAAAAAAAATATCAACACATTTCTTAGAACCTCACTCTGCTACTGTTCTGTGCTCTGTGCTAGTTAGCAACTTCTACTTCCTGTTTATTGCAGTCAACGTATGACGGCAGTACGCTTTGCGTCGCCTGGTTAATTCCCTACAAACCAGTAGATGAAGACACGTCTGATTCGCTTTTTCTTTTTGCAAAATGTAAAAGTTTGCTCACAATTTTCATAAGAATTGGATGGAAATATGGTGACTGACGGTAGCATACCTTCTTTAAGGAACATGGGGCTTTAGCCTGTTAAACAAGCCAAGCATAGTTGAGTTGCACAGCCTCTGGTTTCTTTTATTAGCCACAACAGAGTTTCTTTTGTTTCAGCGATTTAAACACTTTACAGAGGTCTGAGGTTTACCACCATGGCATCAAAATGGTCCTTGTTTAGTGAAAAACACAGCTGGCATGGCTTTTATTTAGCCCCCAGTTAGATTTGTTGAGCACAGGGAGTTTCAAAAACTCGACAAGAACAACTTTTTTTTTTTTTTAATTACATGTCTGTGTTATTATTTTTCATACATCTTGTCTTTTCAAAGCACAGTAAAAGTCAAATGGGCTTGAGCAATCCTGTGACTCGCGTTGCTTTGACACCAACATCTGTGTCTGCTCCTCCTGCACGGGTCAATAAAGTTTCCTAAACAGACAGTCCGGCTAATATCAGGCCGTTTCTGGGCTGATTCAACGGCATCAGCGGCATTCACGAAGAAACGTTCCAGTTTTTCTTGTTAAACCTGAATATACTTGCTGTAGCTGCATAGTTTGCACGAAGCATAGTTTCTCTGACGTATTTATGCTTTGCAGATGGTCTAGAAATGACAGCTGCAGCATTTATCTGCTTTCCACATGGCATTACGCTGTCCGTTTCCAGCGCCATACACCTGGAGCTTACTACCTTCCTTATCTTGACTGCATGTGATCCAAAGAGAAAAGAGAGCAAGACTATTGGACAAGCTGATGGTCACTGACTTTGTGGTAGCTGACGTAGAGAAAATAAGTTGTCTTTTTTTTTTTGAGTGATAAATTATCTATTTAAATACTGGAGTCAATTCAATTTTAAACATTCCCCCTTTTTATTTAGTTCTCCTGATTTAAAACTGTCTTATGTTTGTACTTTGAACCCCCCCTGGCCTTTTTCAGATTTTGTTGCCTCACAACCAGGAATTGAGATGGATAGTTTGAGAGTTTCCACCATCTCATCTACAGCACATGCCTACAACTGAAGATGTACTTTTTTTTTTTTATTATGAAGCAAACAACAAACAGGATACAATAACAAAACTTCTGCGCCTGGATGGTTTTTCATTTGCGAACAGCGATCTTCAAGTCTGTAAGCACACATTCTCATTTAGATTAACCTCTGGACTTTGACTAGGCCGTTCCAACAAGTTTAAATGTTTCCCCTTAAACCACTCCAGTGTTTATCCCTGTATTTAGCACCGTCAATCTTTGCCTCGACTTGGACCAGCTTCTCAGTCCCTGCTGCTGAAAAACATCCCCACAGGATGATTCTGCCCTCTGTGGGTAGGTTGTTCTTGGGGGGGATGGGATGTGTTGGGTTTGAGCCATAGCGTTTTCCTTGATGGCTGAAAAGTTAAATTGTAGTTCCATCTGACCAGAGCTCCTTCCTCCATACGTTTGGGAAGTCGCCCACACGCCTTTTGGCAACTCAAAACTTCTTATTTTTAACACCAAGAAATACCTTTTTTTTTCCTAGCCACTCTTCCATTAGCCCAGCTCTATGGAGCATACGTTTATTGTGGCCCTATGGACAGATCCTCCAGTCTCTGCTGTGGAGCTCTGCAGCTCCTTCAGGGTTACCTTTGGTCCCTGTGCTGCCTCTCCGGTTAATGCCCTCCTGGCACGGTCTTTGCGTTCTGGTGAGCGGCCGTCTCTTGGCAGGTTTGTTGTGGTGCCATGTGCCTTCCATGTAAAGATGATTGATATGATGATGCTCCAGAGGATCTTCAAATTTGGATATTTTTTTTTTTATAACCCCACCCTGACTTGTACTTCGCAACAACTTTGTCCCTGACTTGTTTGGAGAGTCCTTGGTCTTCCTGATGTGATGCCTCTTGCTTCAGTGGGGCTGCAGCCCCCGAGGCTGTTCAGAAAAGGTTTGTTTATACTATATAGACTGCACACAAGTGGACTTCATTTCTCTAATTATGGTACTTTTCAAGGTAATTGGTTGCTTCAGAACTTTTTAGGGGCTTCATTGCAGAGGGGGTGGATAAAATCTTTCAAGTTTGAATTTTTTAATAGATAAAAAAAAAAAGTATATTTCTCATTTATCTTCCCCAACTGATCATCATATGAAATAAGTAGAACAAACACTCCTGGTTGGAATGTAACAAAATGGGTAAAAAGCGGGGGGTACTTTTCCACGGTACTAAGTGCAGTTTATGCTTACCCAGCAGTGGAAAATTTTGCAGTTCCCTCACCATCTGGCAGTCCTGCAACTGTCATTGTGACCTTCCTGTGGCCAGCCTGCAGGAAAGGACTTTGCTTGATTATAACAGTAAGAGATGAGCAGCGACATTGGAACAAGTCGGCCACAGAATGTGCAGAGTTTGCACCGGGGTTTTCAGGACAAGAAGGTGTGCTTCTTTTTATGTCTGTGATCTCCGTGCAAAGTACTGACCACTTGTTCACACTTCCTGTTTTTTGGCGGCCCTTTGCCTTCCTCACTGCTTCATGTGGTTTTTACAGCGTGTCCTTAAGAGTTTGTATGGGGCGTTGACATCATTGCTAATTTAAAGCTGTCTACAGGCCACGAGCAAAATGAGTCACAAAGAGGATTTGTAGAGTCAGCATCGAGCTTTGAAATCGTTCAAACAAGCACGAAGGATTGAGGGTTGGATTCGTACCGACGGCGCTTCGGTTTTATTTCATTCAAAATGTCGGCCAGAAATTTAATTCGTGGCTCATCTTCACAGTCGTGGACTTTGGCATTTATGTTCTACTTCACAAAATTCCTCCATGGCATTTTTGAATCATTTAATTTAATTTCCATTTTTATGTAATTTAGGTGGCTGTTTATTTTTTTTTTTTATGTTTTGAAACTTTTTCAAAATGTAACTTTTCTTAAATTCTTCACCAGCTTCATCAGGCCTAGAAAGTAAAAGTGAAACGGACACATGCCGCTGTGTGTCAGAAAGTCTGTCTTACAGCTGATTTGAAGTTGAAATACTAACTTTGGGGTAACGTCTGTGTGAGGAAACGCATGACGCGCTCTAAGCCCACCCGGAGGTAAAATTCTTGCTGCACACAGAGATGCAGCCTCATTCTTCCTTCCTGTCTGCAAACTGCTTACACGCTTGCCTTTTTTTTTTTTTTTTTTTTTTCCCTCAACCCCAATTTCAAATTCTTAAACTGCTAGCTTCTCAACGGGATTCAATTATTTCTCCGAATAACATTCCACAGAACCAACTCTTGGAAGAGATGATCTTGGTCAAGAAGCAAAACAATTCCTAGAAATATCAGCCCCACCCACAGGTCTTGCACCAGCCTGAACTCCACATCCTAGCTCGGGAGATTTCCTATTCGGATATCATGAGGCCGACCGCTTCCGTTCCACTTCTGTCTCAATTAATATTTACAATCTCCGGTCTAAAGCCCCATAATTAGTGAAGTTATTGTAGCACTGACAGTTTCTGACTGAGGGCGTGTCAGTAAATGTGTATTAAATTATTGTTTACCTTAAGAACACGTCAGATTGAGTAGGAGAGAGAATCATACAAGCTGATTGGGTAAATATATCCATTGTCTCATATTAATGTTTAATTAGCTAATATAACCTGCAATGATAAAGTGTGCTTTAGTTGTTTTGAATTAAAACTTCCAGGTAATTCTTATGTATGATGATAGGAAACAGAAAAAAAATCCAGTTGTGAATACTTATTTAAAAACGGGAAAACAGCTGTTATTCCTTCTTATGCTAAAATATTGTAATATATTGAATATCATAGTAATGTTTATATATGATTCTTTTTTTTAATTATTTTATATATATTGACCTGTGAAATTATTGTAATGTTTATCCATAATATTTCGACTGTGTGATTTTTCTAATGCCGTGCAGCACTAGCGTAACAACAACAAGGGGTATGGGTGATGTTTCCTCGGTTTTCATGCCACAACCATCTGTGCTTTTCATGACTGAAAATATTTCGAAACAACCAAACCCGTCTTCCTTGTAAGCCGGGGAAAGTGTAGTAGCCTTGTTTCGGTTCGCTGAAGGGCTGGTCAGCAGAAGGTGGACGGGGCCGCAGTTCTCTGTGCTCCGCGAATTTGGAGAATATCTTTGCCATCTCATTTGAAAGAAATGTAACTGTATTTGCATTATGATGAAAACGTTTTCATGGTTAACCTTGAAATATCATTATACTGGTAAGCAACCCATCTCTGTCCCTTTTTTTTTTTTGACTTTATATGCTTGTTTTGCAGTTTCAGGCTTTGTAAAAGCTTTGTAGATCTTCACCAGTCTTCCATCAATTTAATCTTTTTCTTCTCTTTTGAATCTGCGCTTCCACCTGCAGGCCTACAACATCCACGTAAATGGTGTGCTGCACTGCCGGGTACGCTACAGCCAACTCCTGGGCCTCCACGAACAGGTGAGGCTTCCGCCGCCACAACAGGCCCTCCTCCCAAATGGCACACAAGCCGCATAAATGCCACCACACACGCACTCTGTGACCTTTCATGCTTCTCTGTGCCGCCCGCTCCTTTTTAAATCTGGACCATGAACGCTCGAAGCCCTGGGATTTTTTTTCCCCCTCTCTGAAAACGATTGCTTACACAACGGCAGAATTACAGGGGGGAGGTGGAAGGAATGTCCTCGGCCTTTGTTACACGTCACCTGCTGAGAAAAGGAACCTAACCAGAAAAGAATCTATATTTTTTTTGAGTGTGTTAGTTAAAAATGAATGTGTAGGAAATCGTATCTGATATTCTGATCTTTTTGGCAGTCTTCAGCAAAGAATAGCTTTATGACAAATTCATCTGGTTGTTTGTCTAACAACGAAAAATGAGCCCAGCTCTGTGTTTCTGGACATGAATGAATAAGCAAAAGGCCTAAACTTTCCAACATTCATCCTCCAGTCTGTGTCATCCGGTGTGAGAGTTGCTGTTGCCTGGTAACAGGGTGTGGAGGAGACAGGCTCAAATCTTCCCTGAGCATCAACCCCAAAGGGTTTCTAATGTTGCATACCTGACCCCCAAAACCCCCCCACACGCATAGGGGCGCTTACTGCACCGTCTCTGAATATTGCTTCTCCGGTTTTCTCTCTGTTTAAATATTTGAGGCAAAGCCAGGCCTCTGTTACAGTTAGTCTGTAGAAAACCAGTCAAGTTCAGTTGAATAGAACCTAAATGGGCTCATTAGGGTGAGATTTTGGGAGTAACTATGGGATTGCTCTGCAGATGTTAAAGGCATACTATGCAACATTTTTCAGTTAATTAATGTGTTCCATACCGTTTTGGATGATTAAATGAGTCATTTCAGGTTGAACAAAGGTTTTCTTGGCCGCCCTGGTGGTCTGTGGGGAAATACCGCACTTGCAACTGCAGGAGCCCTCGGCCCTCGCCCACAGACTCAGAATCTCGTGCAAGATCGCGAGAGTCGGTCTTGCTTTACGGCGAGAACTGCTACACGCCCCCAGTGAAACGCATGCTCGTTGCTAGCGCAGTGGCGATATCTGTGCAGTTATCATGGCGGAACCGGCGAGAAAACAGCGAGAGCCCATGTCGGAGCAGGCAAGAAAGAGGAAAAGGGCTCTGGACAGAAAAAGGAGTCGTACACGGGTGAACATCGGGCACGCTTTTTCCGAATGGCGAGAGCTAAAGGAAAGGGTAGGCTGCAAGGCTGACGCGGACCTCGCGTTTCTGCTGATGAGATTGTAAGTAACATTGTAGGGTTTCCCTCACGCTACTGCCTCCCAACATTCCAAAAAAAAAAAAAAAAAAAAAAAAACTAACTCGACATGCGCACAACTCCCCCCTCTCCGCTCCGCCGGTCGTCCGGTAAGCAAATTCCTAGGGGAAACACTGCATTGGAATGGTTTCTCTCTCTCTGTGTGCATGTTCATACTTTCACTGTGTTAGTCATTGTTTGTACTGCCGTTTTTTCGACTTTTCGTTGCGTTCGCCTGTCTGCTAAGCTCAAAACAACCGCGCCTGGCTTGACGGAGAAACCAGTACAACAGCTGAGCATATTTACGACAGTGCACTTTTACTTTCGCCCTCTGGGGGGAGCCTCGCTGGAAAATCAACCCCGGTTGCATAGTATACCTTTAAGAGCTGATGGGAATGTTCTACCAGGGCTTCTTCTGTCAAACTGAAAACAACCCAAAGCAATCTTGAGAATCGGAAGAATCGGCTTTATTGGTCAAGATTGTGAGCACAACCAAGGAATTTGGTGTTGGTTTAAATCCTGACGGTGTACAGATATTAAGTATGAATATATAAACTTTAGAGGAAATAAAAAAAAGATAAAAGGAGTGCATTTGACGATCCATTAGCGCATTCAGGAGCTGTGCCTTTACATCACATGAAGTGCAAACATTGCCTCTCCCCGGGGAAATGTTGTGAGACAGTGCTAGCAACAACAAGAGTAAGTTTTCAACTTTTAATGTATTTTAACTGTCTAATTTAGCTGTGTCTGCCGTTTGAAAGTCTGCCTCTGTCTCAATGCGAGCGGGAGGAAACGGCAGCGTGCGTCCGTTTCACTAAGAACGGGCAGGTCATCAGAGCGCTGTGTTTTATTTATTTATTTGTATTTTTTTACTCTCTTTCGCTCTCCCACTCAAACTAGTGTGTCATTGTTGGTTGGGTTTTTTTTAGATGGTGGTCGAGCCGCTTGACGTCGGTATAAAACTCCTTTCTCACTGTCTAAAACCCCCCGTATAATCTCCAGCTGCCACCATGGAGAATCATGTATGCACATGAAAACAATCACTACGTGTATAGCATCTAACTTTGCAGAAAATGATGTCCATACACTGCAGCGGTGGTCAGTGTTTTTTCTCCTCCTCCTCCTCCTCCCACTGAACAAGAAGCTCTTTTCTCGCTGTGACTCGTTCATTAAGTGCGAGCAAATCACAGCCATTTAAGAGGAACAATTCATTTTTTTTAGTGTTGTATATTTAAATGATCTACATTGTTTGTAGATCATTTATATGTAGATATTTCTTCTTCAACTTCTCGCCAGAGGGGGCACACGTCTGCAAAAACTCTGGAACGTGTGCTATACTCCTTTTAATAAATGCTTATTTTTTGTTTAAATTGACACTTGTGTAACATTTACCATTGCGTCCTTTTTATCTTGTAAATGGAAGAAGGAAAAAGCGATATCGGCTTCAAGAATCTGCCCAAAGAAATCGGACACATGTATCAGGCAAAATAATCGGTATCGGTGTTGGCCTTAAAAAAAAAAAACGTATCGGTCGATCTCTACTGTGCATCTATGTACATCCATTTTTTTAAAGAAAAGAAAAAAAGGCAGGTTGTGATAGTGCAACTGTGCTTTTTCTTTTTTTGTTTCACTGCAGCGTTAACTGAATGCTCAGACTGTCAGGCGCTCATTGATGCTTTTGGTCTCACCGGGATCTTCTGTCACCCTGCTGTCTGTGCTGGAGTTAGAACCTGGACGTTTTTATAGCCTTAAAAACGTGTCACTTAAATCCAAGGATACTTGTGACGTACAGCTGTTGCCTGAGGTGACATACAGCCTGGAATTAGACCGCTTTTGGTGTGAGATTCTGCATTTGCGAGCTTTTAGTTCAGGACTTGGCACTGTTTGATGCAACGGCTTTCAGATGATAGAGAATGGAAAATGAGTCAAGGAGCTGGAGGGCCAAGTAAACTTGGAATCACGAGACGGTCGGGATTCCAGATGTGAGTGTGCGTGGTATGCACGGAAAGTCAAACAGCTATTTGTTGAAACAATCCCTAAAATAAACATGCGATTCACCTCAAATTGCCCGAATCTACCTTTTTATAGAAATGCATCTGGATTCTTTCAACTAAAGAAACTGCATCACTACTGTGACGTTAGGAGGTTAAATCAGGTCTCAGTGCACGGCTGAAAAGTCAGCCAGAATCTTCCTACGTATAAATACTCCGTTTACTGGTAAAAGCTCAATAATAATGCCTACAGTTGGTTTGAGTGCCGAGACCTCTCTAGGCTTCACCGTTTCTGCTTTGCTCCAACAGATGAAGAAGGAATATGGCAGCAATGTGGTACCTGCCTTCCCTCCAAAGAAGATCTTCACTCTGACCCCTGCGGAGGTTGAACAGCGGCGAGAGCAGCTAGAGAAATACATGCAGGCTGGTAAGTGGTTCTGTCCAGATTCCTGCCGAAAACACATCTTACTTTTAGCCTAAACATAAACATGGAAACTGAAAAACTGCAATAATATTAGGATTTTAGTAGCACAAACCGGAGTTTCTCTGCTTTGGATGCTCTGATGCAATCTGATGCATTGGAGTGAGTTTCTGATCCAAGCATTTTTAAGTGACTGGTATCAAAACTCAGCACCTCATACCAGGTGTTGGTATCCTTGGTTTAATGTATAGACACCAGCAAGCCATGTGGTCTGGTCTTGATCAGCCCTTTTTAAAGAATCAGAACCTATTTTTGCGTGCATCGCTCAAAAAAACGTTTTTCACCATGCACAAAGATATTTTAGTGAAATGGCAAATGTATTGGTTTCTTTCGCTCCCTGTCTCTTTGTCACTTGAGCTCCTGTGCGCTTTTTTTTTTTTCAGTGTAGGAGTAGATTTTGCAGAAAGCAGCTGAAAGACTAGTCAATAAATTTAGTCAATAAAACTAACTTCACAAAGCAGAAGAACATCTTCTGTAAGCTTGGTCTGCACACGGTTAGCTACAACCTGACTGACATTGTTAACGTGCCGTATTAAAGCAGAGGTTACGCATGCTAGTGCGAGCAATGAGCCGGTCTGGATGAAAACAACTTCCGCAGGAGTATGGAGCGTATTTATTAGAGATTTTAGCTGTATGTGTTTAATCAGATTTATCTTTAGTAGCAAATAATAAAGCTTTGCCTGTTTCAGATGTCTTGTCAGAACATAATAGTAGCTTTCTTAACCTAGTTAACCGGTGTTGGAGCAGCACATTGAGGCTGATCTGCAGAAACTCTGGCTTGGAAAAAATATCTGCCGCTGCCAAGAACAATGCAAACCGCAACATCGTGAACATCATTGTAGGTGTAATCCTGATTGTAATCCTGATTAGGCATCAGGAAGATGAGAGGTGAGCGAGCGTTTTCAGTCGCTGCGCCCAGACTGGAATAAGCTGCCTCTGCAAATCAGACAGGCTAAATCTTCTCTTAAAACATTATTTCTCCTTGGCTTTTAACTCAGTTTGAGAAGTTGTTTTTTTAATTTTTTATTATATATTTTTTATTTTATTATTCTTATTAGTTTTATATTTCTGTATTTTGATTTTATCGGTGTACAGCACTTTCAACTGTGTTGTTTTTAAAGCGCTTTATGAATAAAGTTGTATCAGTATTATTTTGCTACACTTTAATGCTGCAGCTCTTTCAGCCATTTAAACGACATTCATCATGGTAACTTTAATGAAGTATCCGACGGGGACTCGGCAGCAAAAGCCTAATCTTAAATGATTTTAGTCATTATTGTGGAAATTTCTACTTTCTATAAGAATCGGTTTGACTGTTGAGAGTTGAGTTTTTATAATGGAGATAAACAAACAGATCCGAGTATCGAATCATTTGAAAGACTGAAAGAACAACTTGGAGAGGCACATGTGGTCAGGATAAAAAAAAATAAAAATAAAAAATGTAGACATTTCTTGTGAAGAATTCTAAAAGTACCAAGTTGAACTCCAGAATGATTCTCTGCAACCTAGAATGACCTTTTATTTTTTTATCTTTACCTTTTCCTCTGCATGAAAACTGATTATCAGCTAAAGTATTTCTAATGTCCAACTTCCAGAAATGTTCCCTCTGATATATTTAAGGATTCTCTTCAAAGCCCAAATGAAATGTGGGCATTTGTGTGATTCCAAGCATATTATCCAGATTCCTGAAACAGACGAAGGGTGAACTTGCTGCAAACACAGATGCAGACGTGGAACTGGCAGCAGTGCAAAGCAGCGGCTTTAGTCCTCTGGAGCGCCGGCAGTTACCGCCGAACAACGCCGCGTTGTTCCAGAGTGTGTTTGCTCATAGTCTGGGAGCATACATACACAGGGTGTTCTTGGCCACGAGTCCACTCGGTTACATCATGGCTTTTTACATAGTTATGGAAACTTGGCTGCCACCAACACAACCTCTTCTGGCTGACTCAGATGGCTCAGAAATTTGGCCAAATGTTTAGACTCATTTGTTGAAGGATATTAGCTGATGGGCTGTCACTCTGTCACTTATTATTGTAGAAGCTTAGCAAGTGAATACTCGAACGTTCTTGCAACTGAAAACCTTCATATTATGACTGGAGCATGAACAAAATGTAGTTGATTTTATTTTTTTGTTTTATTATGAATGTGAGATAAACGCTATTAGCAAGACTGGACATCGAATCATAAGGGAAACTTAGACTATGCATCATTCTAGAAGAAAGAGGAAGTTGCCCCACCTAAAGATGTTGAGTCAGCATAACATTTTAAAAAGAATATTTATTAATCTGCTAATTAATCAACTCGTATCCAAATGTGTTTCTCTGTTACTGTCAGGATTTTCTCACATCCAATAAAGTGTTTGATCATTGTTTGCATTCGGACGTTTCTCTGCTTGTTCTAGTTCGACAACATCCTTTGCTTGGAGCCAGCGAGCTTTTCAACAGCTTCTTAAGGAAAGCGCAGCAGGTTGGTGTTTTTTTTTTTTTTCTCACAACACTCATCGTGCTTCTGCTATGTAAAAGAAACCACCTGGGCAGACCTTTCTGCCTGAACAGTAATGATCTTCTTAGCTTTTAGTGTTTTCTCAGGTAGAGGAACTGCTGATGAGTTTTTGTTTTCTTCTCGTTGCTGACGTACCTTCTCAAGATGTAACCTGCGGGCTAGATGGGATGAAGTGTGCCGTGCGTGCTGCAGGAAAACGCTGAGAAAGCTGCCCTTTGGCAAACACGTCGTCATAGTTGCTTTGTGTGGGGGACTGGATCCTTTTGAACTATTATGTCATAACCCAAAAAAAGGGATGGGCTTTCTGATGATTCATCCCTCATGAGATCTGCCAAAAAGCTCTTTGTGCAGCTTCAGAAAATAAGCCAGCCTGAGGTAAATCAGACCGTAAGAGCATAAACAGATTTCCAATGAAAGGCTATAAGGCTACAACGCTCAGGGTGATGTGTATTGGCAGGAGAAGCTGTGAATCACCATCATGGACACCTTCATTTGTACACAGTTTCTCTTATATCACCACACTAGTAAGTGTCGGAGCACATCCCCAGTCACGCTGTGAGGGCTGCAGGTGCAGAATACAAGATGATTGACCACCCACCGTAGGCGTTTCATCTGCACTTTTGGTATGGGGGCTGTTCTTGGGGACCCCCCCGCTGAGGGAACAGGCGAGATGAGAAATAATTGAGAGGAGGCGATGAGACTGCCTGAGGGCAGAGGAAGCAGGAGCCGTCATCTTCAATATCTACTACAGCGACAGGAGCCTGTCATGGGCATGAATTTCATATAGATTTTTGTTATTGAGTTTATCCACACCATAATATTACATAGTGCTGTAAGGACTTTTAAATTTAAGAAATGGGCGAATTAGTTCAGTTTTACTGTGGGTTTTTTTTTCATAGAAGGTATTAATGAAAAAAAATGCAGGCTGAAATATTTGCACTATTCATTCACCTAAATCTATTTTTAAGTGGTGCTGAAGTGTTTCAATTTAATTTTCAGGTTTACCATATTATCCAGATCAGGGCCGGCGATAATTCAATAACGATATATATTGATGGATGTGCTGGTAAAGATTCTCAGTCATCCGGGTCGTGATCAATCCAAAAAAAGGTTAAAAACACAAAACAACTGGACTTCTGTTCTGAAGCTGAAGACCTTTCGCTTCCCATCCAGGAAGCTTTCTCAGCTCAAAACGTCTGGAGTAGTGTGGAGTTCCAAGCTTTATAGACCTGCCGAGAAGACAGATGGTTTGAGAGACTGGTGAAGGAAGCCATTTGTGTAAAACTAGAAAAACCAACCTTAAACAAAGGAGGAGGACTCAGGTTTCAACTTTCAAAAACTAACAACACAAGTTTGATTGCTGGCAGGTTTCACCCCAGTTCACACCTCCAATCACAAACGCAGACCCAGGAACGCTCGCCAAGCTCCGCCCCCTTCAAAGAAGTCAGAGAGCGCGTGTGTTCTTTTTTTCCTTTTTAAAAAACTTGCAGTCTTGGTAAAAAGTTGTTTGAATAAAGGGTTGAGTTTGAATTCAGTGTTCCTTATCTAAAAATAGGTCATCAAGCAACAGCATAAAAAGCCCAGGGGCTGCACTTGAAATATGTTTTGAATATTTTGATAGTTGTCAAAGCTGAGCAATATAATTTCTGTCTTATCAATATGCTTTTCTTCTATATCATGGGAGGTTGGCGTTTCCAAAATTAAAACGATATTTTTGACGAGATAAATTTGATCAAATTCGGGACATGGGAACCCACCAATTCAAGAAGAATCGTATATTTATATAAAATGGAAATATGTTTGTCATCCGCGTGGAGTAAAACTCTAAAATGAAGCTCTGTCTTCAAACTGGACACCTGAGATTTCCAGTTGCTTGCATTAAAAAAGCCAAAAGCCACCTGGGGGAAGAAAAAGTTATTTGGTTAGATGAAGCAAACATGTTCCTATGAGGGTACAATGGAGGATGATTGGAAGAGTCCTGACGAGGCCTTCAAGCCATTCTGTTTTAATAACTGTAACGCATGGCGGTGGCAGCGTCATGGTGTGGGACTGCATGGCTGCCGACGGTACCGGTGCTATGAGCAAAGTTTGCTCAGTATTGTCATTCATTTGGCTCAGTGTGATTTTTATTTTTTTTTCCCCCTCTAAAGGCCTACCCATGGAGCTGAATTTAGCGGCCGGTTTGTTTTGTGTTGCTCCCACAGGAGACGCAGCAGATCCCCACAGAGGAGGCGGCTCTAGACATCTGCCTGTCCAACGGTCAGAAGGTTACGGTCAACATTTTGACTTCAGATCAGACGGAGGATGTTCTTGAAGTAAGTGGACAACTCCTAACTCTAGACGTGTCCCTGGAAAGAGTTCTGGAATCAAAACGAGTTGTACGTAAAAGCGTTTGTACGTCACGGTTGTGACTTGTATAAGACGGGCAGACATCTTGACGAAAGCAGCAGCATCTGGGGACTGCAGCAGTTCTCTCCGTTTCATCCCACGGCACCTCCACTTGTGTGTCTCCAGCTGGAGGAACTTGAACTCTTCTCTTCGTGTCAGATCTTTCACGTGCTTTTGGCCTTTTTTCAGAGGAGGGATCTGCCTTGGACTCCCTGTGAGCTTTAAGCCACCATATTTAATAAATCAGTCCCGTCTTCTGGCACAAAGCTTCCCTGACAGCCAGATTTACAGGGTCCTATAAAACCTCTGTGCATGAGCCAAACATCTCTGCAGTGTGCAGACCAAACAAAATGACAGGAGAGCAAACGAACCAAAGCCCAGGACCAATAACATAAACACACCTATTACATGGAAAAAGTAAAAATCCGCCTGAAGTTTTCAGCACGTCGTGAAGCCCTTTATTAGATTTTCTTCACCTCAGACCTTCTCTGTCCTTAGGAACACATAATAGCACTTCAGCGTTATAACATGTCGTTGATCTTTCACCACCGTGTACTTTGCGGATTTTGGCTCCTGGCGAGCTTTTATAAAAGTTTAACCACAGTTAACCTCTGCTCACCCGAGCAGAGCTCAAAGCACAAGCTTGTATATCTGTTGCACCGAAACACACCAAGTTTTTTTTTTTTTTTTTTTTTCTTCCTTTAAAAACTAAAAAGGGTCAAGTGTCTGCTTTAGGTTTCCTCTGAAATTCAGCATCTACTCTAGACATGCTGGCCTTTCCCATCTCTATCTAGCTTGTGTTAAAACCAGTTTAGAGGTGAAATATTTTATTTGACCTCATCAGAGCCAAGTACGGATCGCACATAATAATGCATTTGAACACGTTTGCATTGTTGTGTTAATGTTTAATAGTATTTAACTCTCTACTTTTAAACCTGCCACTGTAAGGATGGACAGATCACAAAACAGTGGCTTTTTAAGTCTTCACTAAAAAAGAATTTAAGTCTGAAACAAAGCTTTACCTGTTTAATCCTTCATCAGGCTGCTGCAGCAAAGCTGGACCTCCCAGACGAGCTCGTGGGGTATTTCAGTCTCTTCTTGGTCCGAGAAGGAGTGGATGGAAATTTAACATGTAAGTTACAGCTTATACAGCTGCAGAGAATCACAAACACTATATTTTATCTATTCTTTATTTTTTGAATGAATGCATTTTTGTACAGGAGAATGGATCAGTCAAGTTTTGATGAAAGATGGCATAAAACATTTAAGTGTACCTAAATTGTATAATTGGTTAACTTCATTCATTCCCTTAAGAACATCAGGAATATTATTTTATTATTTATTTATTTTTTTTGTGGTATTAGTTTGAGCTGAAAACTACAAAATGATCATTGTAAAAGCTAAGTATAAAATAGGACGAGCTTGAAAAAAGCAGATGTTTACATCATTTGGCCGAGGATCGACCTTAAGGCCCACAGAAGAGCAATAAACTCTTAGAAATATAAAGACAGTACAATTTGATATTATGAAGCTAAATTTGACTAAAATAGGTATGGAGCATCAAAATATTAACTTCAAAACCCAAACTAATTAGTAAAACCAGTAACTAACTGTTTTTCTAAAATTTCTCCCAGAGCTCCAGCTATAAACACATAAACGATAAACTATTTAAAGCAGCCGGCCTTTATTGGCTATTTGAAGACATTTATCTTGATCTTAGCTCAAGTCTGTAAACTGATTTTATTTCAAACAGCATCTTGGATCTTCATGCAAATGAAAAAAAAATACAGGTTGTGGATCTCAAAAATGTGTGTGTGTGTGTATATACATGTGTGTGTGTGTATATATATATATATATATATATATATATGTATATATGTATGTATATATATATATATATATATATATATATATATATATATATATACATGTGTGTGTGTGTGTGTATATATATATATATATATATATATATATATACATGTGTGTGTGTGTATATATATATATATATATATATATATATATATATATATATATATATATATATATATATATATATATATACATATACACAAAACATTACCCAGCTGTTGTTTTCTGTATGCGTCTTCCCTGCCCATAGAGGAGTAGAAACACTTCCATAGACCCTGCACCCCATGCTAAGATGCAGTTCAGTAATCTGATGTGATGTATTGAGCATTTTTATTGAGGTGAGACTAGATGAGCGGGGGCGATGGACCCTGAGATCTGCTCCGCTTTCCTCTGGGGAAAATTATCGCATTGAAACAGCTGCAGATTACTGATTCCTCTGAATTCTTGCAGGTTTTTCCCAGCCGGGAGCGGTCCAGATGGTGTCCTACAATCCCTGATTGTTTGCGGTTGCTGTCACTACTCCTGTCCTTGAGACTTAAAATGCATTTTTTTTTTCTCACTGCTTTTTTTTTTTTTTCTGTCTCTCACAGTTGTCAGGAAGCTGCAGGACTTTGAGCTGCCTTACGTATCGATTACCAGCCTGCAGAGCTCTGATTATCACATAGTCTTACGGAAAAGGTACTGAGCAGTTTGATCACATCCTTCTCCAAAGCTCCACACAGATGATCTAATCCTCTAAATAACGACATCTTTTCTTTCTCTATGTAATCTAAGACAGCAAAGACTGTTCTAAATGATAGGTAAACTCTTATCTGTGCTGAACCAGAGAGTTGGAGCTGCATATCTGACCTTAAAGTTAATTTCAAAGCGACAGATAAATTGAGAAGAGACTATTTAAAAAAAAAAAAAATGCTAGACTCTGAGTGGTAAAAAAGTAAAGATAAGACAGTGACATGAAATGACCTTTTGTTCCGATCACAAGCTTCCTCTTTCAGTTCATCATTCAGCTACTCTTACTCTTGATGTCTGTAATTTTGCAAGAGCTATGACCTCTTGGAGTGACTTTCCAGCTCTTGTTTGTTTTATTTGTAATTTGTATTCCAAAGAAGGCCTAAACCTGCGCGCAGAACCTTCGTCTCCTGCATCTATGCGATGAATGTTCTCCTGTGCAGAAAACGGTCGGCAAACGGCAGTTAGAGAAGCGCGCCGCCCTGCATATTCTCAGTATAAAATGCAGCTAAAAGCATTTTTTCATTCTAATCATGTAAAATTTTACACTCGATAAAAAAATACTGTTCAGGTTTACTCAAACAAATGTATTTATTTAAAGTCCAGAACTATAAAAACAAGCGTTCGGCCTTTAAGCCGAGACACTCATTTTTTGTGTTGATGTTAAATGACACAAACAGGCACCAGAACTGAAGTAAAAGTCGAGTGAAACAAATCTTCACAAGAGCCAACAATGCGTAAACAAATAAAGAAAATATAAAAGCTGATTTTTAAAAAGATATGTTTCTCACTGGCTGTTAAAAGAGACCGCAGATCCCTGATCACAGGATCTCAGGGACAAATGGGTCAGAATGCCTCTGACACAACCGGCTAAAGAGTCAACGTCAGTAAAAGACTTTACAATAAAAGAAGTAAAATGGCACGAAACAGGAGACCAGTGATATCACGTGTATAAAGTATTTATCTTTGATTGCCATGAAAATGTAATAGATGATCATTGTCGCTATAGAGCATGTGTCCCGTCAACATGATGTTCTGCCCCGCTACGAAGTTTGTCAAACTGCACTTTAAGGGTCACAACCTGCCTTTCCCAAACATATGTTCATTTATTTATTTATCTTTACATTTCTTCATGACTGGCATGTATTATTGGCACAGACACGTCATTAAATAACCCACAAAGGAAATTCTGCCCCTGAAGCGCGCTTAGTGTAGCGAGTAGAAGACATTTAAATGAAAAGGTTCTTGATACGGATCCACGAACAGCTCCTTGCTCTTGGTATATGTCTCTATTTAACCAGGTTTGGTTAAAGGCCAGAAATAGTTGAGCTTTACTGGGAAACATGGATTTTCTCAGTTATCTACGGGCACATTGGTTTAGATGCAAGAGCCTAGAGTAAAAGCACATGTAGTGTATTTTAGCCCGATTCCATAGAACAACAGGTCTGCTTTGTGTCCTTTGGCGCACCGAAAATCCCCCACCTCTCATTTGAATATACGTTTCCTTATGCTGCGTATTTGAAGTAAAAAAATAAAAAAGCTGGACAAACCTCCCCGTGTGTTGGAACAAATGCATATTTCTCTGTGCAGCCTGAAGTCTGACTTCTCCCTTTGTCAACACGGCGTATTATTTTAACTTCCTTAGGAGTTTATTCTGTGGTAACCCGGCCTCCTGCTGACTCCGGAGGTACACAGGATGTTTACTTTCTTCCTCCCCGAAGTAAAGTCCCGGCCCTCCTGACCTAGTTTCACGTCGGATTGTGGGGAAGCGAGGGAAGAATGAATGTAGAGCTAACGAGTTGAGGAGGAGGAGAATAAACAGACCCCCCCCCCCCCCCCCCCCCCAACACACTCAGGAGTGGATGAGATGACAGGACCAGAAGATTAATGTCGTTAAATACAACAAATGAGAGATTTCTCCACAATACAAACACTTAATGTTTTTATTCCTTTTTTTCTATGACTTAAGCAAGAATGTATTTGTTTTTGTGGTGTTTTTTTGTTTCAAAATGTTCACTTAACTGCTTTTATTGGTAGTAAAAAATTCAATTACAGAACTGTCTGATCTTCCTCCTCTTTTCTTCCCTTTCCTTTTCATTCTTCCTCCTCCTCTCGCTCTTGCATTGTCGATTAATGTCACATTATTCTCCGCGACTTCTCTAACCGCTACACATGGTAAAAATACGGCACGCTCCACAGGTATTGCCCCCTGGAAGATATAGGTACAAAAACCTTAAATTAATAGTTAAAAAGACGATGATCTCAAGAATCCACCCTTTGGTGCACTAGTAGAACAGTAAGCATACCGGGTGGTTTAGTTTTGTTTTTGACTGCTGTCCTCCTCCAGCTGTTTCAAATATTTTAGCTGCTCCCTTAACTGTGGAATTTGCCAAGTTTAGTTCAGTAAACTCACTTCTGGTTATATTTTTCTGAATTATAAAGATTAACAAAGATCTGGCTCAATTGGATGTGAAATATTCTTTTCCATTTTGAAGAGCAGCTAAAAGAAATGTCGCATCATCTTTGATGGAAACATCAAAGATTCCTAAAAGAAAGTTGTTGTTTTTTTACATTTCAGCAACCTAGAAAAGCGAACATAATTGCAAAATGCTTTGGTTATATTTTTTTATGCATAAGTAAAGTGCAATTAAAAATAGTTTTAGCACAGTTGATTTTCCTTCAGTTTTTTTTCTCTTCACTGTGCTAATAGAGCTATTGATCTCCTCTTGGTGGTGGTGAAAATATAGCTATATATTTTAGTTTTTGTTTTGTCAAGCTGTAAATGTGTAAAAGTGTTTTCTTTGTTTTGTCAGCTACTGGGACATGGCGTATGATGGGGATGTGATGGACAACAGAGTGGGTCTGAACTTGCTGTACGCCCAGGTAAGGACTGAATGCAGATTATTTCCTGTCCAGCTTCAAACGTTGTTCTCAAAACACAGGACTCCACCCGCTTTCCTAGAACAAGTGTGGTTTTATATACTGATGTGTGTGTGTGTGTGTGTGTGTGTGTGTGTGTGTGTGTGTGTGTGTGTATTTTTTTAAGATATAGACCGTTACAATGATGTTGGTATTTTCTTCATCTCCCACATTACAGCTTGAGATTATTGTTTTAGTCAAAGCGGTCTTAGTTTTTTGCTTGACCACCTTAAGGTTTTTGGCCTAGATTTTGAATCATAGAAAAAGTGAACATTAAATGTTGCACCCTTCCATCTACCGCGTCAGTCTGGCTGTTTTTATTTTATTTAAAATATAAAAATAGTTTGGCACTTGTTTCCTTTATTTGACAGTTGGCTAACAGGAAACGAGGTTGAGAGGGAGGGAAGACATGCGGTAAAGGTTTAATAATCCTTGCAAAATACATCGAAGTAGGCATTAAAATCGGTATTGTCCAATGTTTTGTCATTTTTTAACATAACTGTACTGGGCCGATATTAACAGATGTTTATTTCCAGCCAGTTGGCCTTTATACCTGTTTAAAGAGGGGGAGGTGAGGGCGTTGGTCATGCGGTCATGTTAAAGTGACAGTGATACATCACAGCCAGGATTGTGGGTTTTTTAAACGAAGCAGAGATTAAAAAAATTAATTAAATTAAATTAAAAAAGTAGCGTGTAAGTCTAGACTATAACCCACATTAAAAAATTCAGTTAGAATAGTTGTCAGTCGGTACAAACCTTTACAAAATGCTACCATCACAGCAATGTAAATGTGTGTGTGCCAGAAATATGATCTGATTGTATTTATTTCAATCTATCATCTGTTGTGTTTTAGTCCATTGATTCTCCCACAATCAAATGAAGAAACCTGATTTGGCAGCTCTGAAAACTGCTTTTCCTTATCTGCTGCCTCCCAAACGTGACGTCGGCTTGTTTTGACTTTGTGGCACCTTGAAATCTTCATGCTTTGCTTTTAAACCTTTCAGACCAGACTGCTCTCACACCAATGTGTTGTAATAAATAACTCTTGTGCTGGTTTAAAGTTTTAAATGAATCCCTGAAGGCTGCTTCTGTATGAACAGATTTGTGACTGTGCATCTTTTTCGTAAAATGAACCCACCCTCACAGTTAAAATAAGGATAAGGATTCCACTGCCTTTTTATCTACGTAGGTAAGGGCAATCAGATTGATTTTTGTTTAGAGGAATTTATCTTCCTCGTCTTGCCTCTCCAGACAGTGTCTGACATTGAGCGAGGCTGGATTCTCGTCAACAAAGACCAGCACAGGCAGCTGAAATCACTGCAGGAGAAAGGCTCCAAGAAAGAAGTAAGGGTTTCTGCTTAAACTGATTTTTCACTAGACTGGCCATTAAATCCAGCTGAAGCTCAGAAAATGTCTTTGTCCAAAGGTAAATCTTTTCCTAAAGGACAATGCTGCCTCTAGTGGACGCTGGTATGCAGTTTTCTCCTTTTTTATGTTGTCTTTTTAAATTAGTTTTCCTGTTTTTGTTGTTGTTTTTTTGTCTCCCTCTCAGTACATCCATCTAGGCCAGACCCTGAAATATTACGGCTACTTAAAGTTTGATCCCTGCATCACGGACTTCCCGGAGAAGGGCTGCCAAGTCATTGTCAGCGCTGGCAACAATGAGCTCAATTTCCACGTCAAGCTGCCCAACGACCAGATGAAGGAGGGAAGCTTTAAGGTCACGCGGATGAGGTGCTGGCGAGTCACGTCGTCTGTAAGTGCAACACGTGGCCGAGTGTCTGTGCAGCCCACTGAGGATGCGTATGTATCTGCATGTTTTTGTCGTCTGGCAGCAATGGGGGGTTTGTTCAGATCAAGATCAGTTTCAGATTTCTGCCTTTTTTCTTTTTGCATTCCTTCTAAATTTAGCTGCTGCTACTTCTCTGGAGTGCCAAGTTTCACCCTTAATCTTCACAGTGTAGCTTTGCAATTTAAGCGAGTAGGAACAATAATTGTCGTCTTTTAAACCCGACTTTGGTTTTAATCTCTGCATGAAAAGATGTCCTTTTTTTTTTTCAAACTGCAACCCGTCTGGTTACGAGGCGCACCACTGTTTTGGGTCTGCAGCCAAATCCTCTATAGTCATCAGATATTTTTCTGATCTTTGAAGAAAAACATGTGCACACCTGCATCCTGCTGAATGTCGGCCTTCTGTGCCGTCACAGGTCTCCATGGAAGCCATTTCCCGCTCATTAAGATTTCTGCACTGGTTAAGTCCTTTCCAAAACAACCAGATTTGGGTTCTGTCTAAACATTTTTCCTGTACATGGGTTGAGAAATCCCTCCCAGTCCAAATATCTCCAGAGATGCACTAGTCAGAGTTGTTCTGAAGCTTTGACCTGCAGCTACAGATTTCAAACACATTTTACTGAAGAACCAAAGCAGCCATTTCAATATTTTCTAGCCGTTCTGCAATGAGCGGCCATTCCTTACTGATATCAGCAGCAGAGGCAGCGTAAAACCTCGTGCTTGAAAGACGGCAGTCACCTCAAGATTGTTTCCATAATCCTTTTAGGCGTGCAACGTTGGGATTCAGTGTCTTTGCACGAATTTCAACCATAAAAGCTCAAACTGATGGAAAATCATCAGGGTTGATGGTCATTGAATTTAAATAAACTGAACAGAATCAAATTTCAGTGTCTTCAGTGGAGTTTTAGGGCTTCGTAATTTGTTACCGTCGATCGGAAAGGTTTGCATGGCTGCCGCACGTTTTTACCCAACGCTCATCTTTATACGTCCCAAGCTGTGCGTGAATCATAGCGCCGCTAGTTCAATACTGAGAGCAAATAAAATGATCTAAATCTGCATTGTTGCAGTGGTTGGAAAGACATGCTGATTACTGCCCACATAATCTTCACTGCTGTTGGAGCGTTTGCAGACACAGCGCTCTATCTAAATGGGAGGGGTTCACCTTTGCGTTGCATTAATATGTACGCGGTCATTATGCGTATCCGAAAAGCTACTTGGGATCCTCCAAAAGTTGATTTGCGCACAGATCTAGGCACATGGCAACACATGAAATTAAAATGCCTCTTAGCCTGGCTGATTACAGGCTGAGATCCCCGGCGCTGCCCAGCAGGATGATTAATTCCTGAGCTCGCTCCCAGAGGTCAAAGTCATTTTAATGAGCCCTTTCCTGTCCAACAAAATATCTCAAGCATCTCATTGAGTGCAGCGCTGCAGCCCCTTTCATTAGCTGAATCTCAGATTACATATAAACAGCATTGTTGTTGCGTTTATTTTTTATTTTTTTTGTCTTGGAGTCTGATTAGCATTCCATGGAGGAAATGCTCTTAGTGAGGAGCTCAGCTTCTTGAAAGGTTGATTTCAGGGTCCTTAGAAACACGGGTTTGGCCTCGTTAATAGGAATAAGGAACAGTGTGAAGGTAAAAATCATAAAACACAAAGCGACGTTGGTATGTTAAGTTTTACTTTTACTTTCTTTTTTTTCCCCCCCAACTCCGCAGCAAGTCACCGTGTCAAACGGTACCAATAATCCCTGCAAATCGGCAAAGTGTGAGGTCAAGCTGGAGCTCGCCTTTGAGTATCTAATGAGCAAGGATCGCCTCCAGTGGGTCACCATCACCAGCCAGCAGGTAGGCGGCGCCTGGCGAGCTCAACGTGGGCCACGCGTGTATAACGATGCCTTTATGAGTCCAGAACACAAAAACGCCAGAAATGGGTTTTTTTTTTACTAAAGTTAAAAGCTGTTTGCAGATTTGTTCAAAGCACAAATGCTGTTAGATTGAAATGTGTGCAAAGGCCATTAGCTTACTGTAATTACATGTATTAGATGACTCATGTATTGTAAAGAGGTTCGGGAATGACTCCCACTGCTGTATTTTTATTTGTTCGGTTTAATGAAATTGGCTTTTCTACCTGTGATTTCAGGCCATCATGATGAGCACCTGCCTTCAGTCTATGGTGGATGAGCTGATGGTAAAGAAGTCAGGTGGCAGTATAAAGAAGGTTTGTATAAAAAAACCCAAATAACTTTACATACATTTTATGTCATCTCTGTTTGGCAAAAAGATTTGGATTTATTTTCTTTGAACAGTGTTTGTATTTCTAGTGCACACTAAAAAGTCAACACTCCCTTTGGGGCTTTGAAATGGGATTTAAACCGCTCTTTTTCTTTTTTACGGTGGAACAATTATTATTACTGAATTTATTGTAGAGTTTCTCTAATCCTGACATTGGTAAACTTATACATAAAGGTTAATGTATACAAATCCACCATTTATAATATTTGGTTTAATGCCCCTTAGGAAGCTGCACCTTGACCACAGGCTTTTTGTAGCGGCCAACAAGCTCCTGGCAAATATCCAGAGTTCATTTAAATTGATTAATTCTAACTGAACCCCGTTGTGAAGCATAGTCAACAATCTATCAACATGGTTGAAAGTGGGGTTGGGAAAGTTAAGCTTAATGTAACCTATCTTTATCTTTTCCAAAATCAGTTTTGCTTTGTTTGTAATAATTACTCAGTTGGATTGCCTGAATGTTTCAGGGTATTTATCATTTGACCCTCAGAGGAAAGAAAATGGGTTACGATGCTCAACAGCCACTGAGGCTCAGGCCCGCTATTGGTTCTGGGAGTCGAGGTGACTGTTGGAAGACATAACGGCTCATAAATGGATTGTTTAACGCAGCGGTTGATAAGGCTGCTTAATTATCTTTAAGTGTTTAAAACTCTGTCACATTAATAATGTAGATCCTGTAATCGGGATCAAATCTATTTAAAATGTTTCTAAAGAGTAATTGCTTACCCTAATTTACAAAACAGAATGAGGGAAAAAATGCTATATAAAAATAGGTTTATTATCAGAATTATTATTTTGACACTTGAAATTGATAAATAGGCTCTAACCACCTAAAGCCTCAGTTAATAATAATCACACCAGGTTCCTTACTCAGTCATTTAAAGATACTAAATAAGCCTAAAATCAAAGTACTTGCCAGTCCCAAAGGGAAGTTAAAATGTCCGTTTAATGTCAAGGTGTTTCGCAAATAGCTTGGGTTTCTAAAAATCTGACCCGACTTTAAGGAAATGTTGACGAGAAACGAGGAGGAATGGACTTCAAGTAAGACGGCGTTGGTCTTCTGCTCTGACCTCACTGATCTGCCACAGTATAACTGAGCAGGGCCTGAAATCAGGCTGAGGTTTTAACTTCTTTCTGGGTGTTGAATTGAGACCTCAGCAGATGAGCTTCTCACCCTCCCACCTCTATGATTCAGCCAACAGGGAATATCTTCAGATGGCTGTTGTTCAGCCAGAAAGGTCACCATCGCACTGACTGGTTCTGGTCTGGATTCAGAATGTCTCGTGGTTTCTTCACCTGCTCTTCAAACCAAATAGTACAATTATGCCAGAAGAGCATCAGAACCGGTTTTGGACTGGATAATTCAGGCTAACATGAAGTTTGTGGAATGACCATCCTAAAGCTCTGACCTTAACCTTCATTCAAAATTTGAGCTCTTTGTATAAAAATGGAATGCTTACAGTAAACCAGCAAAGATAAATGAACTCAAGCTACAAAGGTGTTTGAGTTGAAACATTCTATGGGTATATTTCTATATTAGGGCCTGTATGTATAGTTTTGACCCTTTTGATTATTGGAGAAAAAAAATTCTGCACTCTATATTGCTATTTTTTAAATTATTAATACCTGTTCCAATAGATCTTTAGTGCCTAAGATTTATTTATTGATGCCTATGATGATTCTAAAAATTTTCACTGGAAAGCTTACATTTTTGCATGAAATTATATTCAATACTTAATATTTTAGTCCAAATTATATTCATTAAATTAATTTGGCAATAATAAATAGGTCTTCCCATGGTTTGTTTCCTTTCTCTGTTCAGATGCTGAGAAAGAAACACAACGGCGCCATCCATCGGTCTGACAGTCAGCAAGCTGTGAAATCGCCCCCTCTACTGGTAAGAGATGGAATAGCAGGCTGTTTGTTTTGGTGAAAGCACAGCTCCCCAATTTTCTTTTTTTTCATTCTATTTTATTTTTGGGGGGAATTTTAGGACTCCCCTGATCCAAACCGAGAACAAATCGTCAAACTCTCAGTGAGTGCTTTTCTGTCTTATTTTCTGGCCTTTTAACATAAAACTCTGAGGTGTGAGTTACTTAGTTTTTTTTTTCTTTCCTTGAACTTGTCTTTTGTTTAGACTAAGCTGAACTCGGTGTCTCTCCGAGGGATCAGCGCGTCCAACTCTGCGAATGATATCAGCGGCGACGACTTCCATGGCAACTATGCTTTCGAGGGAATCGGGGATGACGACCTGTAACGCGCGCCTCTTCGCCCTCCTGTTGCTCACGTCACGAGTCGACATCCGAAGCAACAAAGATTACTGAGCTGAACTGAGCCGAGCGATCCACACGAGTCATCCACGTCTGCAAGATTGTAGCTTCTTCCTGGAGAACTTGCTGCCTTAAAGCTCCCAATTACTCTGTCACCATCCTTTTGCTCTTTTAGACTCACCATTAGTTTTAGTTATAATCGTTCCAATAAGAGTTTTTTTTTTTTTTTTTACTCTTATTGATCAACATGAAGAAAACCGTTTTAAGTGGCTGCATGTTCATCTCCAACCACAGAGCCAAAAGTTTGTGTATATGTGTGCGTGTAATGTGCAGACCTGCCACTAGTGATTATATCCCAGAACTGGGCAAAATAGAGCTCGCGATGATCCAGCAAATTCCAGCGAATGTTTTCAAATATATGTCGGAGCTGCAGAAGCGTCAGGAGCAACGGGTTCGCCACATAGATCAGGGTTTGGCTCTCCAAAACATGCTTCTAAAATGATTCCTGCTACTCGTGTGCCAAGTTAGCAAAACGAAAAAAAAAGAAAGAAAAAAAAGTAGTTTATAGAAGAGGTGTCACTTCTACCGCCTTCACAAGTAGTCCGATGCCTTAACTTATCGTGCCATTCGTCGTGGGTTGAGAGGAAACATTTGCAACAACTAGAGTCTTGCGGAACTTGATAGTTTTTTTTACATTTTTTTTCTTTTAATTGGTGGTAGAGCTGCTTGCACTTGCCGAACCCATCATTTTGCACAGTATTACAAGTAGAGGTGAGCTGAGGCTCATGCGTGAATTTAACCAGTAACACCTGAAAATCCATTTATTTTTTGTTTTTTAGCAGTTTTTAAGGTTTCTCATTAATGCCAAATTATAGTTTACTAAAGCATTTTGCACAAAAAGGAACAAAAATTATAACGTCACTTTTTATACTCTGTACATGCCAGTAAGCATTTATTAATATCTGTATCCTCGTTGCTTATCGTAATCAAGTAGCTTAAGTATAATCAAAGCTGTATGAAACAAAGTGGACATGGACCAACATTTATCATGTTTACATGATTCTTAGGGGGCCGTCTTAGTTCAAATCGAAAGTGTTTACACATTTATTGTCATTTTTCTGTCTTGTTCTATTCCGACAAATGGTCCAGAGGGGAATGTTCTTTGAATTATTGTGATTTGCTGGTCGTTTGAATCATGTTGAATGTTTAAGATAAAACTAAAGGTGCTTCGAAGTGGCCAACGTAATCAGTTGCTGTGGAGAACAAGATTTCTGCAGCGTCGGCAACAAACTGAACATATCCCACTGTTTTTTAGAACATGTATCTCTATGTCGCCGCTGTTCTGTGTCTAAGTTGTGAGGACGCTAAATGTAACTCAGTGCCAACCGATCAACGGCTTTCTTCCTGTTGCTAACTGGAATGATGAATTTGTTCAGTGTTTCATCCTTTCACTGCTGTGGTTCTTTTTACTTTTTCTGCTTTGTATAGACAGGTCAATATTGACAACATAGGTCATTTTCTCCTCTTCCCGTTAGTACGGGGCTCACAGCGCTGCAAGATCCTGGGGGTTAGTAAATGTGTACGTGCCAAATCTCACTTTAAAGTGTGTTGTTTTGTTTTTTTTCTCTTTTTAATCATCATTTTCAACAAATTTTTAATTTCATGAAGAGAAATCATCAAATGTCCAGATGCTAAAATAAATGCTAAAAATTCAGTGACCTTGTGGCTTTTTATACATTTTTTTATTAAATTGCACTAGTAGCAATAAAAAATAAATAAAATAAAACTTAGACTCAGTTTTATGCCTTTTGAATGAGTCTAAAGAAATTGTACCAGTCAGTAATTCTGTTTGTTTGAAAATATTTGATTTATTCTGCTGCGAATTGTCTCAGTGACACTTGGATGT
This sequence comes from Fundulus diaphanus, assembly GCA_037039145.1. Classification (NCBI taxonomy): domain Eukaryota; kingdom Metazoa; phylum Chordata; class Actinopteri; order Cyprinodontiformes; family Fundulidae; genus Fundulus; species Fundulus diaphanus. The sequence goes on along the minus strand of CM073142.1, from coordinate 26,896,903 downwards.
CATTTACAGAAACAGGATTCCAATTTACACGACGAGCACAGATGCGTTTCGGACCTGGACCAGTCACATCTCCTTTTCTTTTACAGGTTCCTGATAAGAAAGCTTGTTATCTAAAACCTGTAAACAGATGGAAAATAACTTGAAGTATCAACACTCTGCTTTTAAAGGGTGACTGAACTGTGACGACGTTCTTGCGGCCCAACAGTAGGCACCCTTGAGCACAACAGGACCCCATATGGGAGGACGGGATTGGTCCGATTCTAAGCCAACAGCGCCCCCTGGCGTCCGGACTCACCTTTGCCCGCAAGAGCAGTTGGAAACGGGGAGACTTGATTTCTGCACTGGTTTTGACTCCTGTTTGGTTTGGTCAACTCCTGAAATAATCAATTGTGAGCCCTGATATCACTAAACTTCCTCCTGGGGGTATTACTTATGGGAGTTCTGTAACCACATTTCTTTAGATTGGACAATGAGCAAACGTTCACCTTGTGGTTGTGAATTAATTGACAGATAAAATGTGTCGCGGCAGACGGATCCATTTCAGGTTTGAAATCATGCTAGATACCTTGCAAGCGCAAGGCGACGCAAAGGGTTTCTGAATGTCCTCTTGAGCATCATGGCCATCTGGTGTCACCACTGACTTGTATCAAAAGGTCTTCATAAGCAAAATATTGCATTCTACAGCAATTGCTCTAAAATCAAATATTTCTTGAATCATCAGGAACTTTAAGGAGAGAATTTCGTGGGTCCCAAGAAAGTTCAGAAAGTGCCACGATTATCTCCTGTGATTCGACAAAACAATCAGGTGGCCACCAGTGCAGAGTTTGCTCAGCAAAGGCAGCAGGCAGGTGTGTTTCTGCACATACTGTATACTCACAATGAGGCAGAAACTTTTACATGCTGGTAGAGGTGAGTAGAGTAACCAACGATTGTACTCAAGTAAAAGTAGCATTACTTCAAATTTAAAGTATTACTGAAAGTCTAAAACTTAAGTCGAGAGTAAACAAATATTTGGTAAAAAGGCTATTCAATCACGGATAGACCTTTTGATCGTTAAATCTGAGTTCATTTGCGGAAATTACTTGAACGGAAATTTAAAAATTCAATAATGTTAAAAGTAAAAACAAATACAGAAATTAAGGCAGAAGAAACCCTTCTCATTTCAAATTCTTCACAATATTGAACCTTTAAACCAATACTGTAGATAATTATATACTCCATAGATTATGATTTTATATATATATATATATATATATATATATATATATGTATAGATGTCTACATATAAAATCTATATATCTATACATATATCTATATATAGATATATGTATAGATATCTAATCTATCTCTCTCTCTATATATATATATATATACATTTGCTGGACCTTCAAGCGGTACAGCTGGCTCAGCAGATTGTGTAGGGTTGAGTGAGGCTTCTTCTAAACTGTAGGTGTCTGTATGTCTGGTGCATTTTTGGTCTAAACTTGCTTCATTCAGTGAACAGGTAGGTACAGTTCACAATAAGATTACTCAAGTAGAAGTAAAAAAGTATGGTGCAGAATAACTACTACGTTACTCAAGTGGATGTAAGTGAGTCAGTGTAACTAGTTACTGCTACTAGCCACCTCTGGATTCTGCTGTCAAGACAAGTGGAAGTCCATGAAGGGAGACAACAAAAAAGACAAGTAGCTTGATGTTTGACATCCAACGATGTGAATTCCAGGTATTTATTTCAAACTCCTCGTTTAAGGCATTTATGAGACGCTGCATAAAAATAGAAACGCCCGCTTGCGGGACAGTATGACAAATCGATGGGGTCGTTGTGACGCGTGAAGTCTGCCGCCCGCTAAACGTCTCACTTTGCATAAAACAGTCTTTCACAAACACGGACATTAAATCACAGTTCTTACTTTCCAAACATGGCAGCTAAGGACACGGCACACAGTCAAATCAAAACGCACCTCGAGACGTGCATCACAGCCACATTAGAGAAATGATAAGAGAAACAAACCATCACTGGTTCACATGCTGACTATTAGTTTAATCTCTTTTCAAGTTAAAAGGAAAGTTCACAGTAAATGGTAAACTAAATTAAAGCAGAGGTCAACAGGATCCCTTTGCACGCCGTTTTTCCAACACATTTATGATGCTGAACTTTAAAAATGACTGATATGTAATATTTATTGCAAATAACACTCACCTCTGGGCTGCATGTCAAGCATTTGAATCGATGCTCAACCTGCCCATATACTGTGCTTTTCCCTTTAGGTTTAATAGGCAGGTTCTTTCCCCTTCTCTGTAGTTTTTTTTTAACTTTATTTTGATCTCGTTTTAATAAAACACCCAATATGTTACAGTTAATGACCTTTCCAACTAAGTGAGGTCAGAAAATATCTCCTCTTTTAGCCAAAAACCAGAATGGGACTTGTTCCCAAGGCTGTTCTAACAGGAGCAGGCTGTGCCAGCTGTTCTAGTTTGTTCACATCACAGATAACCTTCCTTAGACGCGTTCTTTGATGGATTTCAGTGTAGTGGTAGGCTCCCGATACGCATGACGAACTATTTTACAGGGAAGTTATTTGATAAAAGAAGAACAGATCAGTCTGGATCAACAGACTTCTAGCCTAGCTGTCATTTTATTGGGTTACACACGTGGCTGTTTTGCATGTGCACCTTCTCTGTTTATTGGATCTGTGTTTGTTCACCCTTTGAGGCCCGCAAACGGCTGAGTGCATCCCGGCGTCCAGGCACGCTGCAGCTGAGCACAGAAAACAAAAGCAGGAGAATCTTACAGCAGAAAGCAGCGTGCGAACGGTTTGTAGCAGAAATGCGAGAAGTAGGCTGAGTACTGCGTGAATCAATGCTGATCAATTCCATGAAACATCTTTAAACTGTTTAAGTCTTTCATTTATTGCTCTTGTTTCAACTTGGCACTTTCTGATCAGCAGCAACAAAAATCAATATGAACCGACGCTGAGCAATATTTAGGTACACAAGAAAACGACCTGTTACAATCATCTAAATAAGTGTACTTTTTTCTTTTAGCCTGAAATCTGAAATGTTTGCCTGAAGTAAAAAAAACAAACAAACAAAAAAACAGCAAGATGAAATTAATTTAGTCGAGACCTAATCTACTTAAACTCTCTAAAGAAGAGAATGAAGCTCAACAGATGTCAACGTTATTGAGCTTCAACCGGGGTGACGTAACAGCCCCGTGCATGCCTAACATGCATTTATAATGCTACAATAACTTAATAAACCTCTTTTCCAAACCGCTTTTTTTTTTTTTTACTTTTACAGATCCGGTTTGGGGTAGATTGGCAAAAACAGAGAAATGCAAAGTAAATAAAAAGGGACTTTTTTTCCCGCAGTGAGGGCGGCATCGTTTGAATTACTGGCACGGTCATGAAGACAAACACAATTTCTGTACCATTGAATAGCACTTTGATAGCATTACATACATTAATCTGAAGGCATACCACTAACAGAGCTTGAACTCTAGTTAAAAAAAACAAACAAACAAAAAAGCACAAAACGATCCTCTCCAGAATCCAACGGCTTAAAGCTGCACTGCGCGGTCCTGGGCAGGAACAAAATTGTTCACGTTTCAAATACAAATTTCATTTAGAAGCAAACAGATGGTTGCAAAAAAAGTCGATCAGTAATTTAAAAAGAGATTTCACTCCACTTTTGATTGCATTTAAGTTTGTTAAGAACATAAATAATCGAATTTGTGCATTAAAAGCGTATAAAAGACGTTCAGGGCAGAGGGAAACGTGTGCACCAGTTCCACGATGATGGCGGTATTTGGCCGTGTCCTCCGTCCGTCCTGTGAAAACATGCATGCAGCGTCGGAGTGAAGGAGCAGAAGCTGGGGGGGGGGGGGGGGGTGGACATAGAAAGGACTTCAACAGAATTCCCTTTTTTTAATCTTGGCATAAACAACAAAAAAAGCTGTAAAAAATAAACTCTCGCCCAACCAAAAAGGCATGGAAATATTCCAAACATGAATTCTTAACTCAGCGAGATTCTACTTGTTGAACAATTAGCAGCCGTAGAAGAGATCTGGTGTAACACTGAGAGACACATAAAAAAAAAAGGCTTGGTGGAGACAATCAGAAACATGTTGCTGGTAGCTTAGTTTTTGCTGTGTTAGCATTTATACAAGCTTAAGTTTGCAGTTTGAGCGTGCAGCCAGACCCGCCCTCCCTCGACATGAACTGCATGTCAGCCCCAGCTTCCTTTCTGAGAGTCTGCATGCCGCCTCCCATCCCTTTCCTGTCGTCCTCGCCGTCGGTGCCGATCATGGGCACCTTCACCCAGCCGTCCGTGGCCACGCCGTGCTTCTTCTGGTGTCTCTTGTAGTTGTCCCAGTGGCCGGTGGTGTAGCCGCACTCCTGACACTTGTACGGCTTCTCGCCGGTGTGCCGCAGCATGTGCCGCTTCAGGTTCATGCTCTGGTTGCAGCTGTAGCTGCACATGGGGCACTGGAAGGGCTTGGCGCCCGAGTGCACGCGCTGGTGCCGCTTGAGGTTGGCCAGGTTTCCGCACGCGTAGTCGCACAGGTGGCACTTGTAGGGCTTCTCCCCCGTGTGCACCCGGTGGTGGCGCTTCAGGTTGTCGAAGTGCGCCGAGGCGTAGTCGCACTGGGGGCACTTGTACGGCTTCTCGCCGCTGTGAGTCTTCATGTGCCGGGCCAGGTGGTTGGGGTAATGGGTGAGGAAGGGGCAGGCGGCGCAGGTGTACACCTTGTCGCTGCGCTCGCCGGGGCTGTTCGGAGAGGACGAGGACTCTTTAGTCAGCATCTCGAGGGTGCACTTGGCACAGATCTGGGCGGAGGAGCCGTCCTCGTCCTCCAGGACGATCCCACATAACCGGCAGGTGAAAGGGAAAAGCGAAGATGGGAGCGCGGCGCCTTCTGCTACGACCCCTCGAGAAGTCCTGCTGCTGCTGCTGCTTCTGCTGCTGCCGCCTGCCATCTCCAGCAGAGGTGGATGTTGGTGGCCAGGAGCCGGATTGGAGGCAGGTATGGGGGGCGGCGACGCGCCCTTCAAGTTATCAAAGACGGCAAGGTAGTCGCTGTTCTGGGCCCCCAAACTCAGGTTAGACGTCGGCCTTGCGACCTCAGAGACTTTGAAAAAGACATTACAGAGTGAGTTTAGTCATCAGGTCACATGAAACCGATTTCACCATTTCAAAACCTTTATGGAGACAATTTAAAGTGCCCCAAAAAGTCTGCATATACCTTAACGGCTTCTCGTTTTGTCATGTTTACGACCTAATGTGGATAAAGTTGACTTGGAGTTGATAGACAAACACAACGTAGCTCAAAACACTGACGAAAAAAAGCGGTTTGGTGTTTTTACAGGTAAAAATCTGGCCAACGAGAAGCCTTGTTGAGGTGCATGTCGCATGCCTCCAGTGGAGATCTGAGAGTGAATATTTCATCTAGAAATGAAGAAATTATTCTCTTTCAAAGATTCCTCTGTGACTTAATATTTTAGTCCAAAATTTTGACAAATTGTAATCATAAAAAAACTGCCATTAGCGAAATAAAATGTGTTGTCTAAACTAACACTGGGTCCAAAACGACTGCATCACTGGCAGGCTCCCGCGGAGCTGGGACGCAACGAATCAGGAGAGACCAGGCCAGCAGAGCGTCGATCAAATACGCAGCCGAGTGGCTCACAGCAGTTCTGGAGGTGGTGCAGAGACTCACAGCTCAGGACAACTATTACTTGTGGGTTTTACAAACATGAACTTCGCCTCACACTGAAAACACCAGCTCTACTGGGAAACAAGGCGGCGGCTGCATGATGCTGTGGGAACGCTTTGTGTCAGGAAGTACAGAGTCGATGGGAAGATGGACGGAGCTAAATACTGGGCAACCCTGCAAGGAAAGCAGTAACTTGGGTCAAACAGCCGCAACTCCAGCCTGAACTCCAACCAGATGGTTTCAGTCAAAGAATTGGCAGCGATTTCAGCTTGTAGAGAAGGAAAGCTGTTAAGAGACGTCTCCCAGAATCAGACGCGCTCACATTAATCTATTATCGGTTGTGCAACAACTTGCATATTTCCTTCCAACAGACCCGCAGCTGTAAGAGCAGCAGAAGGTGGATGAAGAGAAATGCACATCACACTTTTTAGGTTGTTTAATTGTAAAAAAAACAACAACAGCAACCCGAAACTATCTATTCCTTAGGGCTGAACGATAATTCAATGACGATATATATCGATCGATAGACGTGTGGGAAAAAAAAAGGCGTCAATAAAAAGTTCAACAGAAGAACAGTTTTCCTTCCTTCTGCGTTCTAGCCTATCATGTAGGTTAATACTACAGTCATTACATCCTCCCAGCCAATCACAAACGCAGACCCAGGTAAGCGCCTTCACTAAGCTTCAAAGAGTTCAGAGAGCATCTGATGTTTTCTTCTTTTTTTTTACAGTTTTTCTTACAGTTTTGGTCAAACATTTGGTTGAATAAAGGGTTGTGTTTGAATCCAGTGTTCTTTATTTAAACATAGGTCTTTAAGCAACATCATAAAATGGCCACAATATATTTTTAGAATTTTTTGACAATTATCGATATTGATCAATCTGATTTCTATTTTATCGATATTTTTTCTTTCCTATATCGTCCAGCCCTACTATTCCTTCAATTTTGCTTCAAGATTTACTTAGTTTTTGTCGCATAAAATACAAGTGTGTGGTAGTCATGAGACAACACGCTAAACTCTGGAGGGGTGTGAACACTTTTGGAAGGCGCGGCGAGGGTTAAAGCCCCAGGGAGCCTCACCTGAAGCAGCAGTCCCCTCCTCCTCAGCTCTCTGCTCGCTCACAGGCCTCTTCAGGCTGTTCTGGCCGCAGGCAGGTTGTGGCGGGGCGTCCTGTCCCACCCCCGCAGAGGGCACCTGGGCCGCGTTAGGCACATGCATGCGCTGGTGCCTCTTGAGGTTTCCGAGGGAACTGCAGGCGAAAGAGCACGTCTCACACTTGTAAGGTTTCTCCCCGGTGTGGATGCGCAGGTGTCTCTGCAGGTTCACCAGCTGGGCCGAGGCGTAAGTGCACAGAGGGCAGTTGAAGGGCTTCTCCCCATTGTGCGTCTTCATGTGGCGCTTCACGTGGTTGGCATAGCGCGAGGAGAAGCCACAGAGGTGACACGAGTGCTGCTTGAGCAATTTGTCCTCGGCGGACAGCTCGTCCTTGTCCTCCACCCCGTTTCCCAACCCCTCGCCATCGGGCTGGGACTCGGCGCGGCTCTGTAAACCGGAGCGAACGCCACTGCTGCCGCCAAAGGGAGAGCAGAAGTCTGTACTTTTTGCCTCCCTGGAGGCTTTGCAACACCTAAGGCAGTACGGCCCGACCAGGTCCATGCCAGGTCCAAGAGGTTCGTCACGGAGCTGTCCGCAGCCCCGGCAGGACAGGTAGGGGGGGAAGCTCTGCTCGGACTGCGTCCCTCTGCTCTCGCTCTGCCTCTGGTGGTCGGCGGTGCTGCGCGAGTTGTCCGCTTCGCTTTCCATGCTGAGCTGGCTGTAGGAAGAACTCTCCTCATCACCCAGAGGACACACAGAGAAACCAATCTCAGCAGCTACCTCTGGAAAAGACAGACGAACACAAAGGTTTCATTCCAAAAGCTACACGGAGCGTAAATTCATCGGGCTTTGACGTGACGCATGGCTGTAATAAACAGGTAGTAGAGGTGGCAAGCTAGCATGGAGCACACGTGTGTGAAAAATGGAGATGTTTTCAGGAATGCGTTGCGATCAGGCGAGTTGTAATTGTTCTTTCGTGTCAACTAGTATAGGCGATGTTACTTTGCATTTCTATGCGCGTTTTTTGGGAACATCCAGGAAGAGGCCGACAGCAGAAACAGCTGATCTGTCATGTGAGGTAAACGTTCGCTACATCAGCACTTATTTGACAATTGTGTTTCTATTGCTCGTTTCGCGCTCTTTTTCGGAACATCCTGAATACACTTGTAAGCGACGGTAAAAACTTTTCCGTGAAATTAACCTTATATAGAATTTTGCTGTTTCCATCAACCTTTTTTTTTTTTAAAGGCACACTATGCAACATTTTTCAGTTAATTAATGTGTTCCATACCGTTTTGGATGATTAAATGAGTCATTTCAGGTTGAACTAAGGTTTTCTTGGCCGCCCTGGTGGTCTGTGGGGGAAATACCGCACGCAACTGCAGGAGCCCTCGGCCCGCACCCACAGGCTCAGAATCTCGTGCAAGATCGCGAGAGTCGGTCTTGCTTTACGGCGAGAACATGTTTGTTGCTAGCGCAGTGGCGATATCTGTGCAGTTATCATGGCGGAACCAGCGATAAAACAGCGAAAGCCCATGTCGGAGCAGGCAAGAAAGAGGAAAAGGGCTGTGGACAGAAAGAGGAGTTGTACATGGGTGAACATCGGGCAAGCTTTTTCCGAATGGCGAGGGCTAAAAGAAAGGGTAGGCTGCAAGGCTGACGCGGACCTCGCGTTTCTGCTGATGCGATTGTAAGTAACATTGTAGGGTTTCCCTCACGCTACCGCCTCCCAACATTCCAAAAAAAAAAAAATAACTCGATATGCGCGCAAAGCTTGTCTCCCCCGCTCCGCCTCCGCCGGTCGCTCCGCCGGTCGCGCAAAGCTTGTCTCTTTCCCCCGCCCGCCCGCTCCGCCGGTCGCGCAAAGCTCGTCTCTTTCCCCTGCCCGGTCGCTCGCTCCGCCGGTCGCTCGCGCAAAGCTCGTCTCTTTCCCCTGCCCGGTCGCTCGCTCCGCCGGTCGCTCGCGCAAAGCTTGTCTCTTTCCCCCGCCCGGTCGCTCGCTCCGCCGGTCGCTCGCGGTCGCTCGCTCCGCCGGTCGCTCGCTCCGCCGGTCGCTCGCTCCGCCGGTCGCGCAAAGCTTGTCTCTTTCCCCCGCCCCCCCCCCCCCACCGCCGGTCGTCCGGTAATCAAATTCCTAGGGGAAACACTGCATTGGAATGGTTTCTCTCTCTCTCTCTGTGCATGTTCATACTTTCACTTTCACTTTTACTGTGCGTTCGCCTGTCTGCTCAAAACAACCGCGCCTGGCTTGACGGATAAACCAGGAGAACAGCTGAGCATATTTACGACAGTGCACTTTTACTTTCGCCCTCTGGGGGGAGCCTCGCTGGAAAATCAATCCCAGTTGCATAGTATACCTTTAAAAGGAGCAATCAGAGAATTTTCACCACCAGGTGGGGCTGTTGAGCACCATCTGTAGACCAAAACAAGACACAGTATGCAACAAGCCATGGCTCGCTCTACCTTCGCTCCAGCTACAACCCGCCCCTTCCTCCTCCCCCCCCCCCCCTTCTCACCTGTAGCCTCGTACGCGCGTATTTGCAAAGGCCATAGTCCATCTAAAAAGATACCTTTAGTTCTTCACAAAACTATTTTTTAATTCTTTCTATCCAAAATAATAAATTACTGCTTATTGCTCCTTTGATGCAATACTTCAAAATGCACATAAAAATGTTGATGGAAACAGCTATAGCTAAACATTCAGTTTAGTTCAGTTCAAACAATGGTTGCTTCTTCTGCTCTTTGTTCTGGCTCAGTCATCAACTCTTCAAAGTATTCCCTCCATCTTCCTGTCACAGCTGTTGCAGCTGTCATTACATGTCCATCTCAATTGTTAAATCACCCTAACCTGCTGAACATCCTTCCCGTCTGTGTCTGTCTGTCTTGCCAACCTGTGTACATTTTTCTTTCCCTGTCCAACCTGTTATACAAGTCTCTGTGTGCCCTTTGTTTAGCATTAGCTACCTCTACCTTCACTTGAACTCTGATAACTCTCTTCACTCCTTAGAGTCCCACTTCTTCTTAGCCGATCTCTATCTATGAACACACTCCTGTACTTCCTCATTCCACCGCCAACTCCCCATACAGTATTAGTCGTCCAGTCATATGGAAGCAGCTCTTGGCCACCCAGAGCTTGTCTCAACTCCTCCCCGAAAGCCACGCAACTTGCTTCCTTTTGCAGCTTCCCCACTTTGTCCTCTGCTCTGGCTCTTCATCTTCCATCTTTGTCCTCTTCATCTTCCTCACCATCACCACCTTGTAGTCCAGTTCCTTCAGGTTGCATCGTCTACACAAGATGTAATCCACCTTTGTGATCCTACCTCCGCTTTTATACACGTCCCTGCCTTTTCTGGAAGAAACTGTCAACTTCAGCCATTTCCATCTTTGTAAAGTCTACCACCATCTGCCCGTCTGCATTCCTGTTCTGGACGCCAAACTTGTCTATTACTTCCTCATCACTTCTGTTCCCAGCTCCAATGTGTCCATTGAAAGGACAGCTTAGTTCTCACATACACAATTTCACATTAATCCTCCATACTTCTTGAAGGAGAAAACACACACACAAAAAAAACTACAACACACAATTCAAATCTACCTTTGAGTAAACCTGAAGTGATACCTAAAAACAGCCCATTAAGATGAGCAAACAAGCTGAAGATTACAGCAAAAGCCACCCTGATGCAGAAGCTGTAACTTTCGGGTAGACAAAAGCCTCGCTTCACAGCAAAATCTTTTCAGTGAATAAAAACGATACTCACGGTGCAACCGAGTAGGTCAAGTATATTTATAGATAACGTTTTTTTTCTTCAGATGGCAGAATAAAGAGGATCAAGGCTTCGACGTGCCGAGCTCTGAAAGCCCGACTGAAAGCAGGACCGAGGCCACCTTCCTTCCAGATGCTGGAGCACAAAGTGAGGAAGGAGGGATCTGGAGCTGCCCTTTTATGCCGGCCCATGGAAACCCCTGACGGGTGATTACAGGCCTAATGATGATGATGATGATGATGATGATGATGATGATGATGATGATGATGATGATGATGATGATGATGATGATGACTGTAATGGTGAGGCTGCTGCTTCTGCCGATGATAATGATGATGATGATGATAATGATGATGAGTGCAGAAGAAGATGATGATGATGATGATGATGATGATGGTAGGGAAACGATAATGGAGGGAGAGTAGTGGGAGCGGAGGCAGCACATGATGATGAATAAATGCCTTCTTATGATGATGTCCTTGATGGTAATGGTCCTATTTTTATGACCCTTTGACAATGTTCGTGTCTTTTCTCCCTCTTCCACTTTTTCATTTTCAGTTCACTCACTCTGACAAACACCCATGCTGCGAAACGTGAGCTGCCTGTAGTGCACCATCGCCAAAAACTATAGTAACGTAGGTAAAAAAAAAAAAGAATAATGACACTAACAAATTAATGAAAACACTGCAGCGGTGTACTTTCTAGATGAGGCGATAAATACTCCTGGGTTCATGATAACTATGAATCACCATCATTTTGTAGTCACACATGACCAATAAAAATTGCCATTATTTTGGTTTCACAAAAAGGATTTCACAGATCACAAGCTTTACTGTTCTGTGTAGAATAAATAATATGAAGAATGTTCATATTAAGCATTTTCAAGCATTTTCAATATGGAACCACAGATCAAATGTTGGCCTCCGTATTTAGGGAGGCCAACATGGACCTAAAAGTTTATAACAATGTTTCATTGTATTTATAGTGAGATGGATAAAAAAAATAAATCATAAAATGTAAAACTACCGCTGATCTTCAAACAAGCTAACAAAGAATGCCAGAAACATTAGGAAGTGCAATTGGACCATATAAAAGCAGACAATTGTTTTCCATCGTAATTTCAAATATATAAATATTCTAAATGAGCAAACTATTGAAAACATAGTTCACAGCACAACAGTCATGTTTCTGGACTGTGGGGGGGAATCAGGACCCAAAGAGAACCCATGCACGCACAGAGAGAACATGCAAACTCAATGCAGGATTCAAACCAAGGACTTTCCTGCTGAAAGGCAACAGTGCTAATAACTACTGTGTACTGTACAGACCAAAAGTGAAATTGTTTTAAGTAACCTGTTTGAAAGTCGTCCAGTATTAGGGATGCAAACCAACAAACGACCTACGATTAATTGTCGGTAAGGATGCAAGTTATGGATTAATGGGTTAATCTAAAGTTGATTTATCTTATCGATAGACTATTCATAAGAAGCCATTTTCTCTTGTATCAAGAGGGTGTTTCAATAACAGGAAGGGTTAATTTTTCATTATAATATGCTGAATTTAAAACGAGCCACATCATTATGCTTTAACAATTTATTGTGCCACCTGCATGAAATACTGAACAACATGCTGACTGCAACCAAAGGATTTTTGCTAAAGCATCCTTCCTCTAAACATGAGATTTGATTCAACACGTTTTAATGTTGCAAGACGGGTTTCTGTTACAACTAGGGATGCACCGACGTATCTGCGTTAATATTGGTATCGGCCAATGTTAGTCATTTTTAAACATAACGGTCCGATAGGTAAAACTGGGCCGATATTAACAACCCATGTTTATTTCCATCTAGTTGCCCTTTGTGCCTGGGTTTCAAGAGGGGATGGGTGGGGGTCGGTCACTCGGTTTTTGTTTGGTCGTTTGACTGATACAGTGCATCCAGGATTGTGGGTTTTTTAATCTAGCAGATGGTTTCTGTGATGGTCAAATTTTGACCATCACAGAAACGTAATGTGTGCGCGCAGACACACACACACACACACACACACATCAGTAAATATCGGTTATCGGACATAACAGAAATATTAATATCGGTCCAAATTTTCACCTGCATTATCATAATGACCCTATAAAAGGTTAAAAAAATAATAATCTGATCATTTTTAAGGCATTATATCACCTCGTTGCCATCAAAAGATGGGCCGACTCTTGCTAAACCAAGGTCTCTGCAAGGTGATGGGGTTCTTGTTTTCTAAAATAGTCATACATTTTATTACAGGCACAGCGCTGGCGTATGTGCCCATTAAGTTGTTGCTGCAAAACTATTTTGCCTCTACTGCAGCCTTCATGTGAAGCACACAGGCTGAAAACCTAACCTCCACACACATGCACGAAAGGGAATGATTGTACAAGTGACCTTTTACGATTTCTTGTTCTGAGGGTTACAAACCAGATTTAATGTTTGCAGCTAAAAAGCATTTAAAACAATTTGTCTTTTGTGCACAACTAGGAAGCGAAAAGTTAGCAAGCTGAAGTTATAGTAGTAAAAACAAAACAATTAGGGTCATTTTGTTTTCAGGAAAAAAATCTGGTGAGACGTAAATTGTTGTTTTGTATAATTATTATGTACGGTAGGTCAAATGCTAGCAGCCAAAAGAACAAGGAAAAAAATTCAAGTTCAGAGGTCTTAAGTATGTCACAGGGACAACTTACCAGCTGTGGCACAAGCTTTTATATCAGGCCTTGTATTAAAAGAAACTAAATGTATCATCATAAAGGTGTCTGGCTGGCGCTTAATAGCATAATTTTCAATCGAATTCAGTTTTTTTTAATAGTGGCAATTTACAACACATGTCATCTCAAGGCACTTTACCAAGAAGTCATTAGAATATTAATTTTGACAAAGGGAAGCAGAGGTTAGTATGGTGCTAATTTAGTTAACAGATGTAACAGAAAGGAGCCACTCTGAGTAGTTTGGGGTTCAAATATGTTTTCAATGGGATATTTCCACAGACTAAACACTTCTCAGTCCTCTGTTTACTTTAAAATACACAAAATCACAATACTATGAAATTATGGCTGCCTTTTCTAATGAGCAGAGATGAGGAAGGAAGGGGGGGTGAAATAAGGAAGGAAGGGAGATGGAAGAACGAAGTAAATGTTGGGGTGGAAAAAGGACATAAAGGAAGGGTGGACACAAAGAAGGAAGGACATGTAGACAATGAGGAAGTAAAATAAAGCCTAGAAACTTTTAATTTCTTTTTTTAAACTTATCCACACTTGAATCATACTGCATATGATCAACTTCCCTACCTTTCCAGACTGCATAGAAACCTTGGTACTGATAGGTAAACGTAAAGTCACTGATGTTAAGCTTTACATACATCAAACCAGACTGGAAATTTGGGGTTTTTTTGCGCTCTTTGCTAATGCAAAACCCGCTTTTTTATAGGACTGGGCGATAAGGCTTGAAAATAAAGCCTCAAATTTTATTATACCAAATCTGATTGATTGATTTTTTCCCCTCTTCGTTTCACAAAAGGAAATTAAAGACATTGAAAAACTTGCTTTTATTTAAAGCATTTGTCTGGGAGTTGACCTGAATTCAAAGTGCAACTAAATACAAGCTGTAAAATGTGGTTGTAAGACAAGATGGCAGGCACTGACATTGTAAACAATGAAAATATAACTAAATGTTCCCTGCTAGTGGTATTACACAATTATCTAAGAACAGGCTTCACTTCACTTGTGTAACTTCCAACTAACTTAAAAAATAAGTAAATGAGTAAATTAAAGAGCCTCATATTATGGTAAATAACAGTTTGCTCTTTACAATATTTTTTGACAATTTATCATATGGTATTCTCTTCATGGAAGCCCAATGAGTGCACTGGCGAATTCAAATCCAGATTTTCCAACAATTTTATCTTAAGAAATTTTAAATTCAAATCAATTGATTAAATTGACTTATCGCTCAGCCCTACTTACTAAAATAAAATAAAACCCACAAACCTGAAAACTTTTCCAGGCCTAGAATTTGGTCATGATCCGCAACACCAAACACAAGGTCTTGTCCGAGAAGAAAGTCTGTGTCTAAGGGAAGGGTTCCAGGAGCTTCAACGGCTACACCATCTTCAGAATCCACTGTGGTTAGAAGCAAACATTCAAACATTTAATAATTAAAAATATCTAAAACACTCCACATAAAGCCTTCGTCTTTGTTTTTCTCCAAAGATGGTAAGAAAACATGGATTTTTTTTTATTTTCCTAAACAAAGAACTTAACAGATTTAGCTCTTTTATTACAATTATTCCAGCAGATACCTAAAATGATATTTTAGACTGAAAAGACTACAAGAGGCTGTGTATAGTCTTTTATCATCACTTTTATCGTTATTACAACCTTACCACCCTATATCGTGATAAAATTTTAAAGTCCATATCACCAACCCCTAGTTGGTTCCAGTATTATTAGCACCTCTGGTACTGTAAGCGACAAGAATTTAAAACATTTTCTCAGCCGTTTTTAGGTTAAATCTACTTAAGTCAGGAAATAGCTTCAGCGAGAGAAAAAGTATTTTTACTAATACAAATTTAAATATTTGTACCCAGCTGAACGTTGCTAGGACTTGGTCAGATTAGGCTAAAGCTTGGGACACACTACACCACTTCTGTGGTCTTCAAAGACACAAGTTTACACAAAGGCTGGTTTCAGCAGATTTTTGTTTTGCGACTGAAAGGCTTTAATGCACCAGGACTAGTCTAAACCATTTGCATCTAAAAATGTGAATATCATAAAAATTTTCAGTTTTTGTCCCACAGTGAAATATTTCAAGCTGTTTATTCTTTGCAAATTTGATTTATTATGGTTTACAGATAATTTTTAAAAAAATCAATCGTCTCAGAAAATGTTGTGAAAAAGTTAAATATTAGAAACTCGTGATCTTACACCTCATTAGCTCCAAACCTCCACAAAGGTTTGCCGAGCCTCTGAATTGTCCTTCATTCTAGGTAAGTAGGAGACACAACAGCCATGTTTCCATCAACTCTTTATTTTGAGGTCTTGCATTAGAAAAGGTTGATGGAAAATTTTGCAAAAAAGGTTTTCACGTTTGCTTTAGATGGTCTTTGGCTTTTCCAAAAAAGAATTAATGCGCAAAACGGGAGATGGAAACATTTGCCGAATAAGTTTGGGCTTAGGGAACGTTTACCTCACTTGACTGATCAGCTGTTTCTGCTGTCGGCCTCTTCCTCGATACTCCCATAACGTGCACAGAACTGCATTTCTTTCTCTACGTCTCCGGACAGCATGTAGCAATTCTAGTTAGCATGGCAGAACAACTAAAACTTGACTGATGGCAACACATTCCTGAAATCCTCTCTCCGTTTTTCTCAGATGTGTGCTCCATGCTAATTTACAACCTCTACTTCCCGTTTATTACAGCCATGCGTAGCGTCAACGTCTAACAAAAGTAGCCTGGTTAATTTGCTCCAAAACATTAGATGGAAGCACGCCTTGTTCACATTTTAAAAGTTTGCTCAAAATTCGCATGACAACTGGATGGAAACATGGCTAATTATGAGGAAGACTGCGGACTGAACAGATGGCCACAGGACAGTCGACATCCTCTACAAGGAGGATAAGCCAAAAAAAGGTCATTGACGCTGGTTATTCAGAGA